>CM066321.1:98769126-99257054 GCA_033807775.1 Saussurea involucrata | reverse complement strand
GGTGCAAAAGTGGAAAATCACAAATTTTGTACCTCTGTACATTACCGTAACGTAGATGAGAAGGTGAGGACATGATTTAAATCCCATTAAAACTGTCTTAATTTTTTAACCACCTATATAAAAGATGATGACACTTTGATTGTCATACTGATTGCAGAGTTGGCTTGCGGTTGCACAATGTGTTCATGATGTCTTGAAGGATTATCCTCGTTTGCGGCTAACTCACGGACGGAAGGTAAGCTGAAAAAAAAGGGAATGTTTAATGTTAATAAGTTTTGATTAAGGTTGTCAACATTTGAAGTTACAATTCTCCACAGGTTTTAGAGGTCCGTCCTGTAATTGATTGGGACAAAGGAAGAGCGGTCGAATTTTTTCTTGAATCAATGGGTATGTATTCCAATAATTTAATGAAAAGTTGTGTTTTTTATGAATGTAAAACTTTGGACATTCTTTGTTTAATTAAGTTTTGGTTTTATTAACATGTTGGAAACAGGACTAAGCAACAACGATGATGTGCTTCCGATTTATATCGGGGATGACAGAACAGATGAAGATGCATTCAAGGTATATTAACAAATAACAAATGTTTTTTTTATTTTATTAAGCCGTGATACGATATTGTTTGATCAAATGTGTTGGCCTCTAAAACGTTTAGGTTTTGAGAGAAGGAAACCGCGGATACGGAATTTTGGTGTCTTCAGTGCCCAAAGAAAGCAAGGCCTTTTTGTCTTTGAGGGACACTTCAGAGGTTTGTGTAGTCTAGTTTGTATAATTGTTGATTTTATTTCAGGTTTATATTCCTTTAAAATGAGTTCTTCTTTTTGCAGGTCCGGGACTTCCTTAAGGCATTGGTGAAATGGAAGGAACATGTGGATAAGAAAAAGTAAGATGAATTTGAGTACAGATTTGTGTGTGTGTGTGTGTGTGTGTGTGTGTGTGTTAAATTTAGAGTTTGGTGAATAAGTGGTGGCCTGTGGGAACTGCAGGCTTATCTAGCAAACCATGCGTATTCCTTTTTCTTTAAGTTTATAATGAGTCATGATTCCAATTTGGGAGTTTTTGTATTTGTTTCTTTTTTTATCCTACTTCCATTCTTCTTTTTAGTCTTAAGATTCAACTCCTTGGTGTAACATCTATAGATTAAATCTTATTACCTTTATTCATTAAGGGTTGAGTTATGGTCAAAAATTGAGTTAACACCGAGATGGCACCAGATCAATCCCCGTATCAAACGCGATTTATGGATGAGCTTGAGATTAAAAGTGATCAATGTAACAACCCAGTCTAAAATAAAGCATGCAATTCATATAAATCAGAACATCCCAAAAATGGGTCCCAAAATTTCATACATAAGTCTCAAAATTTAGGTTTGCGGAAACAACCTATACACAACTGAGAAATACTATAACCAGAGATAATAGTGTCTCTGTCTCTACTGCACTTATCCACTAACTGCCCCGCTCATCTGCCACAGCCTTTCACTATCTGCTTACCTGAAAAGGGTTTAGTTTGGAAAATGCGAGGGTTAGACCATGAATTCTAGTGCGTCCCTCCTGACAGTTCTCAAAATCATTTAAAACAATATATAACTTTTGCATATAAACACTTTCACAAATCTTTTCATAAAACTTTCAATAATAACTTTCACATAGCTGTACATTTAAAATCTTTCACGGATATAATCCGTTCCCGTAAATGGCACCCTGAAGTCACTCAAGAGTGACAACGAGTCAGTATCACGCTGCCTTACTGGGTCACACTTCCCATGGCATAAACGGAACCTCCCCCCGGCGTGAGTACTGGCGGAACCTCCCCCGACTTAGCCAATTTACGTCTATCACAATGTATGCGTACATCTCATATAAAACTTTAAATAAACTTTCATGCAGTTAAAAGCGTAAGAATAAAAAATGGCATTTCTCATCATGTACTCACTTTAGAAAACACGTTAAAAGTCACGTATTTTAGTTAGAAAACTCACCTGGTGCATTTAACTTCTTTTCTTACACTGCTCTGGCTTTCAATTGGTCTACCTGAGATATGGGTGAAACATAAACTGTTCAGATCCTAAACCAGTTTTCCGGACACTAAAAACTGTTAGTCCCAGATGGCTTAACAAGTATTGTAGAAGGGGGGGGGGGGGGTTGAATACAATACACAAAAATTTCACAATTTTAATTCTTATATTTGAAAAACTTTCAAAAGAATTACACACAGAAAACTTAAGATTGTTGCGGAAAAGAACAGATAAACTATTCTAACAATCTTACACAAAGTATACAACAAAACAACTAAGAACACTAAGAGCAAAGCTATTGAGTTTTAAGGCTTAAAAGAAGGTTTCTTGCACTGAGAGAATTTCTTGAAAGCGTAAATATTTGCAAGAAGAGCACTTCTCCTTTTATAGTGCCAAGGAGTGCCCAAGCATTAAATGCTTGGGACACTTGTCATCTTCACATATGCTGATAATGTTGACTTCAGGAGAACTGTGAAGTCCTTGTCACTTTTCACTAGGTGCAGACAGAGTAGCTTGAGCAGATAATAGGGACCTTAGCTGAAGGTGGATAAAAAGACAAACTGTCACTTTTCTCTGCTGGAGGATATTGTCCCATAATAAATGATCTTCTGTCTTGAGCCTTTAGCACCGAAGTGGTTTCCACCGAGATTGAGAAATCTTCGGTGGAAAGAAGACTAGTCCACCGAAATTGCAAGCATGTTTCGGTGGTAACTAGTCCACCGAAATTGCGAGCATGTTTCGGTGGTGAAAGGACCACCGAAATTACAAGTATACTTCGGTGGTGAAGCGACCACCGAAGTTACATGTATATTTCGGTGGTGAGAGGACCACCGAAGTTACATATATATTTCGGTGGTGAGAGGGCCACCGAAGTTACATGTATATTTCGGTGGTGAGAGGAGCACCGAAAGGGTCATCAGTGGGAGAAGGGGACCACCGAATTTGTCCATGTACTTCGGTGGAAGAGGCCACCGAAATTGTCTTATAAATTCGGTGGAGAGAAGGCCACCGAAATGTCAAGGAATTTCGGTGGTGATGACTTGTTTGAATGTTGCCGAGATTCTTCTATTTTCCACAAGTAGAGAGTCTTCAAGCTTGGTTTCGGTTGATCTTCGACTTCACCGAATATTTGATATCTTGTACAAGTCATTCAAAGAACTGAACTAAAATATTCTAAGTAGGAGTTTTAGGGAAAACATCGGTGAGTCAATTTCAAATCCTTGGTGACCCAACAATCTCCCCCTATTTGAATTTGAGCTCCTTATCTTAGAATATTCAAGAGTAAACAAAAGTAAGTGCGTTTTTGACCCTTTTTACTCTTTTGGGTTCTTTTCACATAGACCATTCTTTTTGATCTTTTTGACCTTTTTCTTTTGTATGTGTATGTATACTATGTACAGTATTTACAGGGAACAAAAAATGAAGTATGTACGGAAATAAAATTCAAATAGAGATACTTGTATTAAGATAAGTTCTCGTACAATTTTTACAAAAAGAGAAATTAACTTTTACAAGTACTAACTGGAGAGAACTTACTTCTTTGAGGTTTTGCGGCGCTTGATTTCATCCAGTAAGTTTCTATAGAACGGTTGAGCTTCGGGGATGTTTGGAAAGAGGTTGTGAATGCCTTCCAGAAATATGGTATCGGCTATGGACATCTGGGCAAATCTGAAGAATGCCCGACGACCGAGACCGTCGTTGAAGAATAATCCTGGTATTGGTGAGAGGCTCAAGGTTGTGGTAGGATAGGGAACAGAGGTGGGAATGGTAAGGTTAAGATTGCTTACATTTGGGATTTTACCTTCTCTTGCCATTTCCTTGAAGACTGAGTCAGGAGGATTTTTGACTTTGGGGAGGATGATCTTCTCTTTCAGAGACAGCAGTTTGGCTCTTTCTTCGGTGGAGAGAATGATGTTATGTTTTCTTTTGATCTCCTTCATCTTATTCATTAGACCATCAATGTATTTTACAAAGATGTCTTTCCTTGGATTTGGACTCTTGAGGAGGTGTTGAGTGATTTCATACCATTCCGAGAGACCGAAGAGTTGGAGATGGCTTTCTTTCACACTCTTCATAGAACCATCATCCCAGCTAATAATTAATCTGATGTCTTGAGGATTTGCTTTGGAGGTGGCAATCTTTACTAAAGAAATTTGTGACCTATAGCTCCGGTGGTGCATGGTCTTTTTGTACCAATTAATTTCTTCATTCTTTTGTTGTTCCAAGGCACTGAGCACCGATCTCTGTGTTTGGATGGCATCGGTGGACTTGACTTTTGAAGCTTCTTCTGTGGCAGCTTTGAGAGAAAGATCTCTGGATTTGTCTAAGTCGATTTGAGCTATTCTTGCTTCCTCAATTTCTTGAGCAGAGAGGCCAAGTTCGGTGGTGATTGGTTGAGAAGCAGGCTTGAGTTTGAGAGTTTCAGCGTCCTTCGGTCGAGCCCCATATTTTGTCAGATCCTTTTTCTTCTTTGCTTCTCTGGCCAATTCTTCGGCCGAAAGAATTCTCTTCCCTTTGTCTTCGGGAGCATTGCTGGACTGCTCCCCCTCAACTGATGCATTAAGGTCAAGAGCTTCGGTGGAGCCAGTATTGGTCGGTGAGAGTGAGACATGTTTCGGTGGAGAAGAGGGTTTCGGTGGAGAGAAAGGTTTCGGTGATGAGGATGGTTTCGGTGGTGAGGATGGTTTCGGTGGTGAGGATGGTTTCGGTGGAGAGGGTTTCGGTGGTGAGGGTTTCGGTGGAGGCTGGTTACTGGAAATTTTCTTTATGGATGGAAGTTTCGGTGGAGCCGTGGTTTTCTCCCCCTCAGGAACAGCCGGCAACTTGAAACCTAACTCATAGAAGGCCTTATCAAACTTGGAGTGTAGGAAGGCTAGACTCGTTTCGGTGGTATGGGGAACCAAAGCAAAATCACCGAGATCCATTTCCCACTGGGAACGTTCAGGACTGGGTGAGTCAGTGGAAGGTTTGGAGAGGGACTCCACTGTGGTAGAAAGGGCAGATAATTTTTCTTGAACGGGCCGTAGGGCTTCGGTGATGGCATCAAGAAGAAGATGCGGTAGCTGAGACTCGAGGGTAGAGATGCGGGAATTGGCTTGGGAGATTAAGGTGATGGTAGATTTAAGAAAGGTAGAGGTGCGGTCAATGGGCGGGGAAGTGTGGCCACCGATTTCGGGAAACTGGAAGAGTAGTCGGTGGGGGTCAGGCTCGGGAATGGGAATATGGAGGTAAGGCACCAAGTTGTCGGGTTGTAGCAATCGGGGGGGAGCAGATGATCGGGGGGGAGCAGGGGATCGGGGGGGAGCAGGGGATCGGGGGGGTGATTGTTGCGAGGACGAGGGAGACTCGGTGTGATGTTCTTCGGTGGACGGGATGGTTTGGGGAGAACCAGTGTCCGCTAAAAGAAAATCAAAGAAATCAAAGGGTGCAATTGGGGGGGAACCCTTAGAGGGTTGTGCAATGTCTTCGATCGAAAACTGATCGGGTGTAAAGCTGTGTAGTGTGAAGTCAGAACCCTCGAGCGGAGAGATCTCGAGGTCATCCCCACCACCCAAGGAGTCGAGTGGGGAGGTATGCGGGGGGTTCTCCTGAAATGTAACTGAGGCCTTTCGAGAGGCAACAGAGGGGACGGTGGGGTGTGTAGCGGGTACCCTTGGCCCGGAGGGATGAAGTTCAACAACCGGCGATTTTGGAGAATCGACGGTTGGATGAGTCGGTTGGGCCGATGGTTTCCGAGACCTCTTTGGAAGAGATCCCGAAGGGGAGGGTGAGTGCCTCCGCTTGTGAGAAGGGGTGTGAACCGGGGAAGTCTCCGAGGGATCTCTCGGTGACGTGGTTCGAGAAGCGGGAGCGGAGGTGCCGGTGGCCTTCTGTCGTTTCTTTTGAGTGCCACCCGACGTCACTCGGGACCGGGGAGAAGGGACCACAACAGTTGGAGTGACCTCGGGAATTTCCAAGTGGCGAAACCCGGGAATTTCCGCGTCACCCCAACGAAGTTCGGGAGATAGAGCGAAGGAAATCATACCTGGGCGTAATGGGCGATCGGTGGCGAGCGGCTTGACGTTGAGGGTTTTGGTGCCCACAACGGGAGATGACCATTCATACGAGAACCGGGGCGAGGAAGAGCGGCGATCGGTCTCCAAAGCTTTGGAAAGCTTGTGTTGTAGAATCATGGAGATGAAGCGGGGAAAAGCAACATAACACTTCTTGGGAGTTTTGATGACCTCGACAAGTTCTGAGAAGAAATATTGGGCGAAGTCAACTTTCCTTTGGAAGATGAGGGCATGAGCGAGTTTGTTTACGTGTGAGGGCGATTGGTCATGTCCACTTGTTTTGCGTGAGAGGCAATGGATAACGTGAGCGAAGAAGAAATTCCAAATGCCTCCCATTTTGCTGCGAAGAAGAGTACCGGGGCCTTTGGAGCTTTTGGAGGAGTCGTCGAGCACATAACCGGTGGTAAGAACAATGTCTTCATGGATGGTATCCAAATACATGTCTTCATAGTCGGGAAAGGCATCGATCTTGAGAGCTAGACGAACATCATCGACCCCAAAAGTGAGATCGTGATCACCTTCGGCATTGGTGAAGATGGAGGCGTGAATGGCCTCATTGGAGGGATCGTACACGGAGGATAGCCAGAATTGACTAATGAGCATTTTGCTCATCCTGGGGTTGCATGAGAAGGCATGAAGAAGAGGAGAGCGAGACAGAAATTTAGCGATAGTAGAGAACTCGGGATGAGCGGGATCGGATTCAAGGCGGGCAACGTGATTGCATTGGTTGAAGCGGAGGTCTTCAAAACGTGTAGGAATTTGATATCGAGAGGATGCCATGAGAGAGATATGTTTGGAGTGGAGAGAGTTGCAGGTTTGAATTGTGAGGAGTGGGGAAGAAATGAAGGGGGTATGTGTATATATAGGGAAATGAAAAGGCACGGTGATGATGATTTTTGTATGGGAAGAGGGGACATGCGGCTCTTGAGGTGAAAGAGTTATTGGAAATCGGGACAAGGAGCGGCGGATAGGCGAAGGGTCTGACGCAAAAGCAATTGAGTGGTCACAAGTGGGCTTAGGGAACCGTGTGAATCGGTGTAGGCTCGGTGATGCTTCGGTGGAGGAATCGGTGTTCGCTCGGTGGACGATCGGTGGGACTTCGGTGGGACTTCGGTGAAACTTCGGTGGAAGAAAGGTTTCACCGATTTGGATAGTACCACCGAAATGGGGCTTCGGTGATAGAAAGGTTCACCGAATTTGGATAGTACCACCGAAATGAGATGATCACCGATTTGAGATGACCACCGATGATTTGAGATGACCACCGATTTGAGATTTCGGTGGTGGACAGTTTTCACCGATTTGAGATGACCACCGATTTGAGACTTCGGTGATGAACAGATTTCACCGATTTGGGATGACCACCGATTTGAGACTTCGGTGGTGGACAAGTTTCACCGATTTGAGATGACCACCGAAATGAGATTTCGGTGGTGGACAGATTTCCACCGATTCTGGAAATTTTCACCGAAACGTGCTTCGGTGGTAGGCACGCTTCACCGATACTCGAGATTATTACCGAAATGAAAAGAGATAGAAAAGATGACACATAGGTTGTCCACCGATGAGAGATCGGTGGAGAGAGAGAAGTAGATACGAAGGTGTCCACCGATGTGAGATCGGTGAAGCATGAACACATATTTATTCTTGGAAATTGCACATCCCAAGTTCACTGATGAGAAAGTTGAACCTGGTTTCATCAAGAGGTTTGGTGAAAATATCGGCAAGCTGCAAATCGGTGGGAATGAAGTGTAGTTCAATGTCACCTTTGGAAATGTGATCTCTTATGAAGTGATATCTGATATCGATGTGTTTAGATCTAGAATGAAGAACAGGATTATTTGCTATAGCTATAGCACTGGAATTATCACACAGAATTGGGACTTTAGAAAAGAATTGATTATAGTCCCTTAGTTGGTTTCTCATCCATAGAATCTGAGCACAGCAGCTCCCGGCAGCTACATATTCAGCCTCAGCAGTAGAGGTGGATACAGAGTTTTGTTTCTTGCTGGACCAACTTACTAATTTTCCCCCAAGGAGCTGACAGCTTCCTGTAGTACTCTTTCTATCAATCTGGGAACCTGCAAAGTCTGAATCTGAATAGCCAATTAGTTCAAAACTTGAGTCTTTGGGATACCAAAGACCCAAGTGCAGTGTGCCCTTAAGATACCGAAAAATTCGTTTTACAGCCTTTAAATGTGATACTTTAGGATTGGCCTGATAACGAGCACATAGACAGGTAGCAAACATAATATCCGGTCTGCTAGCAGTTAGGTAAAGAAGAGAGCCTATCATACCTCGGTAAAGAGTAACATCCACAGATTCACCTTTTAGATCGGCACACAATTTCAAGGGAGGTGCCATGGGAGTTTTCATAGGAGAGCTGTCTAGAAAGTTAAATTTCTTCAGAAGGTCCCGAATATATTTGCTTTGATTTATAAAAATTCCTTCTGAAGATTGTTTGACTTGAAGGCCCAAGAAAAATGTAAGCTCTCCCATCATGCTCATCTCATATTCACTCATCATGAGAGAGGCAAACTCATCACATAGGCATTCATCAGTGGCACCAAAGATGATGTCATCAACATAGATTTGAACAAGAATTATATTACCTGAGGTTTCTTTGATGAAGAGAGTATTGTCAATTTTACCTCTGGAATATCCATGCTTGAGAAGAAAGTTGGCAAGAGTGTCATACCAAGCACGTGGAGCTTGCTTGAGACCATACAAAGCTTTGTCAAGTCTGTACACAAAGTTTGGATGAGCTGGGTCTTCAAAGCCAGGAGGTTGTTTCACGTAGACTTCTTCTGTAAGTTCCCCATTGAGAAAGGCACTTTTAACATCCATTTGAAAAACCCTAAAATTTCGGTAGGCAGCATGAGCCAGAAAGATCCTTATAGCTTCAAGTCTTGCAACAGGGGCAAATGTTTCATCATAGTCAATGCCTTCTTCCTGTCTGTATCCTTGAGCTACCAATCGGGCCTTGTTCCTGATCACAGTACCATCTTCATCCATTTTGTTCCTGAATACCCACTTGGTTCCAATGATTGTCTTGTTTCTGGGTTTGGGAACCAATCTCCAAACTTTATTTCTCTGGAACTGAGAAAGTTCTTCTTGCATGGCAGTGATCCAACAAGGATCTGATAGAGCTTCATCCACTTTCTTGGGTTCAGAGAGAGAGAGGAAATTCACGTAGAGACAGATATTTCCAACTCCTCTGCGGGTTTGGACACCTGCTTGTTGATCACCAATAATTTGATCTATGGGGTGATCTTTGGTCCATTTTAGAGCAGGGGGTAAAGGTGATGGGGTATGAGGAGTAGAGTGAAATGGAGTAGTAGGATCAGAGGTTTGGTGAAGTGGGATTTTCGGTAGTGGGACCCATGAGATTTTCGGTGGGATTAGGGATGGAAGAAGGGCTTTGGAGTAGATTTTCGGTGGAAATGGGGAGCTTGGTGTGAGAGATGGGTTGATCAATTTCGGTGGGAGAGAGTGATCCAGCTGGGTTTTTTGAGATGGAAGGATTTGAGGGAATAGAGGAGATATCGGTGGAAGTGACTAAGGGAGTATCACCAATACATGATGAAATCCATCTGTGTAAATCATCCTCATCACTTGAGAGTGAGGAACATCTGAGATCATCAAACTTGACATGGATGGACTCATCAATGCTTTTTCTTCTGAGATTGTACACCCTATAAGCTTTGGAGGATAAGGAGTATCCAACAAATATTCCCTCATCTGCCTTGGGATCGAACTTCCCAAGATTTTCACGATCATTAAGAATAAAGCAGATACACCCAAAGACATGAAGAAAGCCAATATTTGGTTTTCTACCATGAAAAACTTCATACGGGGTTTTATCATGTCTTTTGGATATTACTGACCTGTTTTGAGTGAAGCAGGCAGTATTCACAGCTTCGGCCCAAAAATAGGTGGGAAGATTTGATTCGCTCAGCATGGATCTAGCGGCCTCACACAGTGTTCTGTTTTTCCTTTCCACCACTCCATTTTGCTGAGGAGTACGAACAGCGGAGAAGTTCTGAGAGATCCCTTTTTCGGTGAAGAAGTCTTCGAGAGCACTATTTCTGAATTCAGTGCCATTGTCACTTCTTACCGAGCGGACAAGCTGGCCATTGAGAACTTCATTTTTCTTGACAAAGTTGATGATTTCTTCAGTAGCATCACTTTTGTACCTGAGAAAGAACACCCAAGTATATCTGGTAAATTCATCAACAATAACAAGAATATACCTTTTGCCTCCAAGACTTGGAGTGCTGACTGGTCCACATAGATCCATGTGCAGCAATTGAAGAGGAAGAGTGATGGAAGAGCATTGCTTCGTCTTGAAGGATGTTTTGGTGAGCTTTCCCTTTTCACATGCATCACACAGCTTCTCTTTGACAAAGTTCAACTTTGGCATGCCTGTCACCAGCTCTTTGTTGGAAATTTTATGCAAGGTCTTGAAGTTTAGATGAGAAAGACGTTTGTGCCACAACCAGTTTCTTTTGGATGCATCATTTGACACAAAGCAGACATTTGGAGAAGAGTTGGATTGCCCCATATCTATGACGTAGACATTTTCCATCCGTCTTCCCGATAATACCACATTGAAATGTTTGTCTACCACGGAGCAGACACAAAGTTCAAAGATAACTTTGTATCCAAGATCACACAGTTGGCTAATGCTGAGAAGGTTATGCATGAGGCCGTCCACAAAAGCCACTTTGTTGAAAGTTACAGATCCGTTAGAGAGGGTCCCGTATCCTTTGGTGTAAGCCTTAGAATTATCACCAAAGGTTACAGATGGACCCTTTCCCGGCACATAGTTGATGAGAAGAGACTTGTTTCCCGTCATATGGCGTGAGCACCCGCTGTCTAAATACCAAATTTGATGGTGCTCAAAAGCCTGCATGCAAACACATATTAGTTCTTTGGTACCCATTTTGTAATGGGTCCTTTGGGGTTAGAAGAGCTTGATTCCTTAAGCTTGGATCTATCAATCCTATCCTTGGGACAGTCCTTAGCCATATGAAAAGTGTCACCACAGTTATAGCATTTTCTATAGATAAAAACCTTTTTAGCATTTTTCATGTTTTGGCTTTTATCATTTGTTCTTATAACCTTGTTAGAGGAGAACAGAGCAGGGGGCTTGGACCCAAGGATTCCTTTGGATAAATCTTTGGGAGTTGATTTTCTCAAAAGCACAGATCTAGGTACATAGGTGTTGTAAAGGGGAATGTTTGGGGTAGAACTTTTGGGATGAGAGCTTGCCATGCAGTTGACTATCGATTTTCCTTTGTCAGCACAGGAAATCCTTTTTGAATGAACAGGAGTTTCCCTTTTGGGGATTTTTGAGGGCTTAGGTTCGGTGTAGGTGTCTATGTGAATAGATTTCAACACTTCATGAAGAGGGATTGGAGGGTCATAGATTGTGGGATCGGTGGGCACAAAGGAGATGAGATCGGTGGGTTTAGATCTTTTGGAAGGATTAGTTTTTGCAGAGTTTGAGGAGGAGGCTTCATCCATGACTGAAAGTTTGAGCTGATCATGGATGGGTTTGGAAACGTCATTTGAATCTTGCTTCTCAGTAATTTGCAGTGAGGAGTCTTTGGCCTTTAAGGATATCCCATATTTTAAGGCTTCACACAGATCTAACGAGTTCAAAGAGATGGAATCACAAGAGCTGGAATCAGAGAGATTATCACAAGCATTGGTGGGGGGAACACGAGCAAAAGTGGACTCACAAACATCAGTTTTTCCAAATCCTAGACCGAACTTGTTTGTACTACAGATTTGACTTTGAAAGATTTGTTCAAGATTTTTGGAAGAGCTTGACCATTTTTTAATGACTTCTTGTTCCCTTTTTAGTTTCTTAAAGAGAGAGTTCTTTTCTTTTGAGATCAGATGATTTATTGTTTTCAAGTCCTCAAGCTCAATTTTTATTTCCTCAAACCTTTTAAGCTTAGACATGCAAATTTCAAGTTCAGCTTTGAGCTCTTTTACTTGAACAGATTTTCTATTCTTACTGTCTTTAACAGAATAAAAGTCTTGAGTTAAAGATTCATAAGCATTGATCTTTTCAATATCAGACATATTATTGAAGGGATGTACCTGAGCGTAGGCTGTGGAGCACCCAGTTGCCACTAGAGCCATAGGTGAAGTGGCACTTTCGGAAACTTCCATTTCTTCTGAGATGGCCACAAAGCATCTATTCTGAGAATCACTGTCGGAGGTGTCTTCGTCGTCCCAATCGTGGGTTTCTGCCATGAGACCCTTCCCTTTTCTCTCTAGACCCTCACTCCTTTCCTTCTCTTTCTTGTACTTGGCCTTATATTTCTCGGCACGCTCCTGATGATTTAAGAAGGATGGTGGGGACTCCTTTTTGGGAAAGGTTGATTTGAAAGGCATGTGTTTGGATTTTTCCCTTTTTGAAGAGGGATTGTCAGAAGAAGTAAATTTGGACTTGGAGATACGCTTGCTTCTACACTCAGATGCAAAATGTCCTTTCTTGCCACAGTTGTAGCATTCCTCATTGGACTTGTCAGAAGAGGTTTTGAAAGATGAAGTTTTTCTAAGACTTCGAGATTTGTTGAAGGGACGAAACTTGTGTTTAGAACCGGCCATCATTGCCATCTCATCCGACAACTGTTCAACCATGATATCCTCACCTTCATCATCAGCATCACTAAGATATGCTTCCGTTTGGTGGGTTACATTTGTTTGGCTGTCATTGTCAGAGTCAGATGAAGGATAGGTGATTCTAGGAAGATTTTGAGAATTCTTGGAACTTTCACTAACAAGAGCTATGGAGGAGCTCTTTATTTCCTTGATGAAAGATTTCCGTTGAAGCTTGGTTTGCTCAAAGTTGAAAAGAGTACCATATAGTACGGTTAAGGGCATGAACTCAAGGTCCTTGGTAGTTTTGATGCAAGTACATATATTTTCCCAAAAATCTGGGAGACAATCCATGAACTTGCACAAGACTTCCTCATTATCATAGACTCTGCCCAACAACTTAAGATCATTTAAAAGAGAGTTGAAGCGGTTATAGAAACTAGGAAGAGAATCTCCTTTTTCAAAAGAAAAAAGTTCATACTTTCTGATAAGACCAATCTTTTTGCATTTCTTGACTTCCTCTGTACCTTCGTACAGAACACATAGAGTGGTCCACATTTCTTTGGCAGTTTCAAAGTTCACCAAAGAGTGGTAGACCTCATCAGGAAGAGAGAGAGCAATAATAGCTCTTACCTTGGAGTCTAGAGTAACTAAACGTTTCTCCTCATCAGTATACTTTTTAGGATTTTTGAGAATATACCGACCAGTAGCACTGGATTTTTCCTCATCAGAATCACTTGAGATTTCCTTTTCAAAGGCCTCTTTGCCTGGCCTCTGCGTGTCATAGCGAGCCCAAACTCTGGGGATAATGGGTCCCTCGTTGAGAATGGTTGGATATCTAGTATCCACTCCTTCCATGAATAGCATCATGCGGCTTTTCCACAAAGAGAAGTTGTTGGGATTGAACTTAGGAGGTTTTGAAATAGAGCCGTTTTCAGAGAAGTTGTTTTGAAAAGAGTTTTCAACAGTAGAAGAAGAAGAGGCAGCCATCGCAGATCAAGTTTATGGAATTAAACTTTCTGCTCTGATACCACTTGTTAGTCCCAGATGGCTTAACAAGTATTGTAGAAGGGGGGGGTTGAATACAATACACAAAAATTTCACAATTTTAATTCTTATATTTGAAAAACTTTCAAAAGAATTACACACAGAAAACTTAAGATTGTTGCGGAAAAGAACAGATAAACTATTCTAACAATCTTACACAAAGTATACAACAAAACAACTAAGAACACTAAGAGCAAAGCTATTGAGTTTTAAGGCTTAAAAGAAGGTTTCTTGCACTGAGAGAATTTCTTGAAAGCGTAAATATTTGCAAGAAGAGCACTTCTCCTTTTATAGTGCCAAGGAGTGCCCAAGCATTAAATGCTTGGGACACTTGTCATCTTCACATATGCTGATAATGTTGACTTCAGGAGAACTGTGAAGTCCTTGTCACTTTTCACTAGGTGCAGACAGAGTAGCTTGAGCAGATAATAGGGACCTTAGCTGAAGGTGGATAAAAAGACAAACTGTCACTTTTCTCTGCTGGAGGATATTGTCCCATAATAAATGATCTTCTGTCTTGAGCCTTTAGCACCGAAGTGGTTTCCACCGAGATTGAGAAATCTTCGGTGGAAAGAAGACTAGTCCACCGAAATTGCAAGCATGTTTCGGTGGTAACTAGTCCACCGAAATTGCGAGCATGTTTCGGTGGTGAAAGGACCACCGAAATTACAAGTATACTTCGGTGGTGAAGCGACCACCGAAGTTACATGTATATTTCGGTGGTGAGAGGACCACCGAAGTTACATATATATTTCGGTGGTGAGAGGGCCACCGAAGTTACATGTATATTTCGGTGGTGAGAGGAGCACCGAAAGGGTCATCGGTGGGAGAAGGGGACCACCGAATTTGTCCATGTACTTCGGTGGAAGAGGCCACCGAAATTGTCTTATAAATTCGGTGGAGAGAAGGCCACCGAAATGTCAAGGAATTTCGGTGGTGATGACTTGTTTGAATGTTGCCGAGATTCTTCTATTTTCCACAAGTAGAGAGTCTTCAAGCTTGGTTTCGGTTGATCTTCGACTTCACCGAATATTTGATATCTTGTACAAGTCATTCAAAGAACTGAACTAAAATATTCTAAGTAGGAGTTTTAGGGAAAACATCGGTGAGTCAATTTCAAATCCTTGGTGACCCAACAAAAACTTACCGGCTAACACACCTTATCGGGCAGCTTACTGGTAAAATACCTCCTACCGGAACTATCCGGATCTCTCCAGACTTACCGGGTAAAATACCCCATACCGGAACTATCCGGATCTCTCCAGACTTACCGGGATTTTCCTACTTACCGGGCATCTACTTACCGGATGCCATAACGATACCGGATGCAGCCACTTACCGGGTGACCACTGACCGGTAACTACACTAGTCGAAAGCTTACCTGGAACTTATTGGCTCCCTCACCCGGTAACCATCTCCAGGACAGTTCCCGGGTTTCGCGACTGGATGATTTCGGGCACGAGAATCCTTGCTAAGAGTCCTTAATCAAAACGTTAAAAGTGGTAAATGGCAACAAAACATTATAAGTTCAATCCTTCCAACTCTTAGTTGCACAAACACGATTTATGGTTGTTTAATCTTCCTTTAGGTCATCATTTTAACCTTCTTAGCAAGAACTCTCCAAATCCCCAACAATCCATCCAAACATCAAAACAATGGTTAGATTTAGAAATTACCTGGTAGAATCACTTGTAGAGTCGTATTCCAACTCCACTTCTTCTTCCAACTTTTGATGATTGGTGATCTTCTTCTTCAATTGCACTTGAACTCAAAATCCCTTTCTCTGCTCTCTAATTCTCTCTAGCCGCCAACAAGCAAAAGAAATGCTCACCTAGGGTTTTGTGCCCCAATTAGATTCTTTTTATACCTTCTTAGAAATTTTCCTTTCAGCCCTTGCACTTACGACTTTACCACATTTCTCACAAGACTTTAAATCTTTTTTCCACTTTGGTCTCGGTTATTACAATCAACGACCCACTTCTCACACAATTATTCGCCCGCCTATTCATTAAAGGGTCAAAGTGAGATAATTATCGTATTAAACTTTGTAATGAGTCAAAAAATGAATGAAGTTGTGTAATTGTGTTAGACCGCTTAATGTTGAAATTACCCGCATATTTGGATTTTATCGATCGACCAAACTCAAAATTAGGGGAATTAGAACAAGGTGTGGAAGTTAATCACTACAATCAACAATCCAAAACCAAACATCAACCAGAAATCGGTGAAGATTAAAGATCTTAAACTCCAAACCTATTGATTCAAATTGATGTGTCACACCCTTAATTTCATTTTAGGAAAACATGATGTCTCGTCTAACACACAAGGAAATATTACGTTTTTTCAACATAAGGAGTAGTATATTTACATACCGTCTTAACTGAAAATACAACTACCGACTCTTGTAGTCTTCTAGATAGCCAACATATTGAATCAATTTACTTTTAAGCCGTAATTTATAGGTGGCCATTTGATTAAAAGTGATTTAACGGTTCAGATCCACTTCTCACGTTAATCTCTACTTCCCACACGATCCTTAGCATACTTTTAACATCTCCAATTAATTAAATAAAAACAGCAGACCAACCCATGTACCAAGGTCAAGAGAGGCTTCATCCCAAAATAAGAAACCTACATGTGGAGCGGGTCTCAAGGTATGTTTGTTTACCTTTTAATAGTTCTATTAAGAGGCGGCCTCTAAATAACTAAGAATTAATCATGTTTGGCAACAACAAAAAAACTGCTTTTTAATGGTTCTAAAGTCTTCTGAATGATTTTGTATCTTTGGTCTCCTTTTACCCTTCAGCGTCCCAATCTCATACAGATCTATTACCAAACAACCATATTTTATTTTGCATTGTATCATAAGAGACTCTTAATCATTCTGACTACTTAATCTTTCTGCACCAAACCTTTCAGCAACTGTCATACAGCCCCTCACTCTCACCCAAGTCGGCCCGACCCGAACGATCAAGACAAATCGGACCCAAGGATCGGCCCCTAGACAGCCCAATCCGCACAATCACGATTGGTTCAACATCTTAATCTTCAATTTTGTTGCTTAACAACTTTAACCCTTTTTATTTTTGTATTTAGATTTGAACCTTTAAATTGGAGTGTTACATAATGGATATTTTTTTCTACATGTAAGACGTTCAAACCTGTTTCATATTTTAATTTTATAACGAAAAGCATAAACATAAGCAAAATAATAGAAGCATGTGGTTGATTTTAGATTGTGTAAGCTGGGCTTTAGATTTATTTCTAGGGCCCAACATACTTATAATAAAATTGGGTCCAAGCTCTTTCGACCATAGCCCAGCCCTATCTTTTCTGTTTAAAAAATATTGGCAGAAAAATGCTTTTACGCTATTTTAATTATAAATTAACTAGTCTTTGGCTCGCCCGTTGCGCGACGATCAAATTTGTGTTTTAAGTTAATTATTTGATGTTTAATAGTTAAATAATTTTGTGACACATACAATAATTGATAAAAAGAAAACAAAAATTCCACAAATAGGAAATATTATCTTGAAGATAAAAATATGTCTATTAAATTTGGTACATATTATAATTTATAAATGTCGTTACTAAATGAATTTATCAAACGAATACACAATAATTGCATATTTATATTTTTGAAAAATGTTCGAACTCATAATCCAAAAGTCAGTTGATAAGTGATATCTTTTTTTTCAAGTAATTAAATCTCTTATGATAATTCTAAAGGTGTTTCGTTGACAGAATGAAATTTGATAGAATTGTAATTCATCGAAGGAATTTGGGTTTGAAGTAAAAATTGATAAGAAATTGCAAAAAGAAAATCACGACCATTTAGTGATTATTTGTATCAAATCCCATACTAATTTCAACAAATCTCATATTAATCACGATAAATTAATTCGTATATATTTATGATATTTACTAATATAATTAAATCCAAAAATATTCAATATTGGACTCATTTCGAAGATATTGACGAAACGATTACAATGGTATAATTTGTAAAAAAAATAGAAATGTTTTTAATGCATTTTAGTTCATATACATTATTTATGTTTATATGATAAGAGTCTAAAATAAAAAATAAAAAAGTAAGAGATTAAAAGTAAACTACATACCTAATTATAAGGGTAGTAAATGTAACGTATAAATAAATAAAAATGAATTAAGGAGAGATTTAAGGAGGAGTGAATGTGGGTGTGTTAATTTAACATATATTGTAAACTGCGTCCAGATACATGTTTAGGCAGGAAAATACTGAAGTCGGCTCACCAGAAGACGACACGTGGCATGCTAGTTACTTATTTATTATATGTATAGATACAGTGATAAAAAACCATGTACACGAAAATGAACCCATCTAATAAATTAATAATTTTAACTTCAGAAATTTTCCAAAAAGAATATCACATTCAAAATGAATGAATAAATAAATAATTTTGTTGTACGTGCTTTTAGTGAAATAATCCACTAGCCTCAGCCGCTGAGTGAGCCAAAAATGCCTTCACATAGGTGTTTTTGGAGGCAGATTCCGTGTGCGATCGGTTAGGATTGCCGGTACACAACTTTTTGTCCAAACACTTGATTGAAGAAAGTTGTCCAAACACTTGATTGAACAATTCATATCATATTTATGTCATTTTGTAGAATTGCACCCTAAGTACATATGCATGTGAGAACTTGGTTTGTTTGTTTTCAAAAGGCAAAAGGCAAAAGGCAGATTTTATTACCACAAAACAAAACCTTACGGGAGATACAAACAAGTGGAATAATTTCCAAACCAAAGACACTAATACAAGATACTCAAAATAATAATCCTACTAGTTTGCAAGAAGTAAACTTGTAGAAGAACGACCTACAACCCCACAAGCCATCAGCCTTTACCAAATACTGTATTTAATGTCTTTTTAATAAAATAAAAAACCATTTAACCATCTAGTTTAGTATCCAAGTATTTTGTTATCGTCGTTTGACTTTCTACGTATCGATACTTCTTTTACGTTTGACTTGATATGAACATTTATAATTTTAAACCACAAGGGTTGTGGTGTGGTGGTAAGGCCCGAGGAGTTCATAGCGCTTGCCCGAGTTCAAATCCCACACTCAACACTTGTGGCTACTGGGGATTATCTCAGGGCTGCATTACTTCGCGGTCGATGTATTTGACAGGGATGTACTGGGCCGAAGGTCCAAGAACCCTCTCCAAAAAAAACATGATGAAGTTCAGGTGCATTGTATTTATAAACTTTATAGAGCAACTATCATGATAACCTACATTTTATGATATGGTCTTCACATGTTATGAATTATAATAATTTTTTAAAATTATCTATTAACATAATTAAATTTGAATTTTGAAATTTTGTTACATTGATTCATAATTTCATTTAACCATCATACATAATATTAGGGTGTACAAAAAACCGTCAAACCGTAAAACCCGTCCAACCCAACCCGCTAATAAACCCAACCCGCCAACTCGCTAAACAGCCAACCCACAAACCGCCATCCCGCTAATTAGGAGAGTTGAAATTGGGTTAGCATAACTCAACCCAACTCAAACCGTCAACCCACTGCTAATATATTTTATTTCGATAAATTATATATATATATAGAGAGAGAGAGAGAGAGAGAGAGGGGGAATAATAATTTGTAAACCTCTAAATGTGTGTAAACTTTGGATTTCATAGGTTTTCTTGATGAAATTGTTTCATGAAATTTTTTATTTTGATGAAAGTGTTTTATATCATTCATTTCTTGATGAAACTGTTTCATATATTTGTATTTTTATGTAGTTTCATATATATAGACACACACCCACACACATATATATATATATAGAGGCCCACTATTTTGTAAACTTATTTTCGTGTAAACTTTGGATTTCATAGGTTTTTCTTGATGAAATTGTTTCATATCATTCATTTATTGATGAAATTGTTTCATATATTTGTGTTTTTTATGTAGTTTCATATATTTTTTTTCCATTCCTATGAAACTGTTTCATATATTTTCTCAGTTTGATGAAACTTTTACGTTTTTACATAAAAACACAAATATATGAAACAATTTCATCATGCAACGAATGATATGAAACACTTTCATCAAAATAAACAATTTCATGAAACAATTTTATCAAGAAAACCTATGAAATCCAAAGTTTACAAAGTTTACACACATTTAGAGGTTTACAATTTATTATCCCTCTATATATATATAGAATATTTACAACCGTTATAATTTACAACCCAAAAAATTATATATATATATATATATATATATATATTAGTCTAATTGTGGAAAAAATTATGTTTATCATATTAATAGAATTGACAAGTTATTTGTTGAATCACTTAAGATAATTAAAGAGGTGTCATTTAAAAAATAGAAATGTCAAAAAGTCGTGGCTAAGGGTTGTAAAAAGAGAAACATCAAATTTATGTATATTTCTAACCCGCTAACTCAACCCAACCCAACCCAACCCGTCCAAACCCGTAAGGGTTGGGTTGGTTTGGCTTACACTTTTGAATGAGTTGGGTTAGGTTGATAATTTTCAAACCGCCATAATTGGGTTGGATTGTAAAAACGTCAAAAACCGCCCAACCCAACCCGCGTATACCCCTACGTAATATCAATATAAGTGAACTTTGCCAAACATAAAATTTTTAATTACTTGACAGTTTTTCAAAAATGAATTTGATTAATGATTAAATATTTTATTATTACAAACATTAAATAACAATAATCATTAGAAACAAAGGATTGGGTTTCGGTGAGAAATGCTAAATTTGGGGAGAAGTTTGAGAAGTAGTTTGTGGTTATCAACCGTTGAATGAGAAAGAGACGAACATTAGAATGAGATGCACCAGATCAATTCTCTTCTAAGTCGCAATTCATGAAAAGATTTTAATTAAAAGTGACCAACGGTTTAAAAATACTTATCTGACTTCTAATAAAAATGATCTCCTACCTAGAAGCAAGGTAAAAACTTAAGGAATTCATTAAAATATTAATTAAAATAATATTTAATTTGATTTACTTATTTCAATAAGCTCAAAGTTGATGGTTGCTGAAACAAAAAAAGATTTGTTTCTTCTAACATAAGATTTCTTTTCTCTCGAAATTATAAACCTTGACCAGGAAAATATAAAATATACCATGTCTTTGACTATTTTAACCTTAGTTCGGTTAAATAGCACTTTTTAATCTATTCTTTTTCATTTTCTTTAAAACTAAAATATTTACTTGATCTATATGGTTTATAGAGAATTTAATTAAAATATCCAAAGTTTGACTTTAACTTATCAAAATATCAATTTTTCTCCTGAGTTTGCTAAAATATCCATTTTTCCCGCGATCAAGAGATAGGGTGTTTTTTGAAAAATTGCATCCCGCGACCACCCCGCTACAACCCGCGACACACACTAAATTGTGAATTGAAATTGAAATTGAAATTTACACTTTCAACCTCTATACTTATTTACTTACTTTAATTTATACATTTTACTTTCATAATTTTAATTTTACATTTAACACATATAATCGTTTATTAACTAAAATACGTTAAAAATACGTTTTAATTTTAACAAGTTACACCATTATAATCGTCTCTTCGATACGTTCGAAATGAGCCCAATATTGAATATTTTTGGATTTGGTTATTTTATTATATATCATATATACTACATAAAAATATTTTTTATATTTACAATTCATACCCTTATAGTTAATTATTTAATTTATGGTACATCTCTTATTTTTTTTCAATTTTGTTTTACACTCCTATCGCATTAACATAATAATCATATATTAACTAATTTATTAAATCGTTTTAAATTATTATTATTTGTATGTGTTTATAGATATCGTGAATGACAATAGGACAAGGTTTCACGAGAAGAATATGAAATGGGGTTTTGACAAGTTGGTATCACTGGACTCATTTAAGAATTGTGAAAATGGGTATTTGGCGAATGATGATTCATGTGTGTTTGGAGCTGAAGTATTTGCAGTTACAGAGTATGCACAAAAAGATCGATGTCTGTCCATCACAAAACCTCCGCCAATTTTTAATACTTACACTTGGACCATCGATAATAAAATAAATAAAACGTATTTTAACTATAAGAGTACCATAAATTAAATAATTAACTATAAGAATATGAATTGTAAATATTAAAAATATTTTTATGTAATTTATATGATATATAATAAAATAAATAAATCAAAAAATATTCAATATTGGGCTCATTTCGAACGTATCGAAGAGACGATTATAATGGTGTAACTTGTTAAAATTAAAACGTATTTTTTAACGTATTTTAGTTAATAAACGATTATATGTGTTAAATGTAAAATTAAAATTATGAAAGTAAAAGGTATAAAGTAAAGTAAGTAAATAAGTATAGGGGTTGAAAGTGTAAATTTCAATTACAAAAGTCACAAATTGATTCAATCGCGGGATTGTGTGTGTCGCGGGATCAATATTTTCATTTTATACCCTGGTCCGCGATCGCGAACCCAATCGCGGAAAAAGTGGGTATTTTGATAAAATGAACGAAAAATGGGTATTTTGGTAAGTCAAAGTCAAACTTTGGGTATTTTAATTAAATTCCCTAGTTTATATTATAGAGGCTCAATGAAATGCTACAAACCAATTTTCACCGTCTATCTAGTCTAATGAATATTTGATTTAATAAATACATTGATTGTTTTATAATGAACATCTTGATCACAATTAATAAATTCTAATAATCTTTCATAAATATTCAAATCTTAGTAAATAAACCTTCATCATTTTCATAAATATTGGCTTGTGGGTTTGTAACATGTAAAACTTTCTCTGACGGCCAACTCTTACATCCAGCCATCTTACCAGTCTAACTTCATCACACTGGATTATCGGTTACAGTTTGATGGTTCCGTTATTGAAGACATTGGTATTCCACCACCTCCTCTCTCTCCCTCCTCCCCTCGAATAGTTCCTCTCTCTCTCTCTCTCTCTGTGTGTGTGTGTGTGTATGTGTGTGTGTGTGTGTGTGATGCACATGCACGCCTCATTAAACCATTGTTGTGAACAAAAACGAGTGGCGGTATGAGAAAACCATATATGTGAACGAAAACCCGTGGTTTTTCTGGTCAATTGTGGGTTCTAATTTGGGATTTTGTTTTCATCAATTTTTAGGTTATGATATGGGTTTTGTTTTTGATCAATTGTGGGTTATGATTTGGGTTTTGTTTACTATCCATTGTGGGTATGATTTGGGTTTTGTTTCATCGATGGTGCTGACCAGGGCCATCATGGAGGAAGGGCGGGTCGGGCGCACGCCCATGGCCTAAATTTTTAGTATAATATATTAGTATTTTTTTTAAAAATAGTATATAACAGGACATAATTTTTTCTGCACTATATTAAAGGCCCAAACATGTATTAACTAATTACGTTGGACAAGAAAAATTGTAGAAAGTTAATTGGGTTTTCATTTTAGGGAAAAGTCCAATAAAACCTAATGGACTTTAGTTTTGAAGTGAACAAGTCTTTAGACAATTTTTTGGAACAAAAAAGTTTTTTGATATTTCAAAACCTGTTAAATAAATTCTTAGAATTTTTGAAATGTAACATACAACCTACATAGCAAGTAAAACTACAAATTAAAAAATAAAAACAGAATAGATGTCACCTGCTATGTCGGTCTACAAGTTAAAACTGAGAAAATTAACTAAAATAGACAATCCAATCAACCAAATTCATTTCTTATTCATTTCCATATACTCTTCCTAAAATAGCCAAAATTTATGCATAATATTTTTTTTTCTGCATAAGGATTGTTTTTTGCCCAAAAAAGCAAAAATAAGAAAATAAATAGCATACATACGCAGAAAAACTTCTAGTTTTAGTTTATTGTTTTTCTAAGTTTTCTTTTATCTAGTACTAATATCTAAAACTATGTTGCCTAGAAACCTTGATATGTACTCCATTATTCATCTTCCACATACTCTTTTGATTATTCCATCCATATGAATTTTATATTTTGTTTTATAATAAAGTATTTTTCTTGTTATTAACTAATAAAACTCACACCTTTAACAAAATAAAAATTATCAACTATATAAGACGGTCCAACTTATACCTATATTTAAGATTTCTGAATTATCTTTTTTTCATACGTTATTGACCCCTCATTACGTATTATTTGGTCCATGAATCTTAAGTACTATTCTATCTCTAAAACAAGAATAAGATCTCAACGTATAGTCAACATGAACCTTTGATTCTAAGATTGATGCTTCTTAAAAAAATTGTTTCAACCCTAAAAGTTTAAAATGATGATGTAAATATTAACAAATGTGACATGAAAACTCAACTGATATGGATTTTTTCAACTCAAATGATGTCAACATACTAACATCAGATGGTGTCAATTTATATATTCAAGGTATATCATAAAATGTCTTTGACAGTGGAACGAATTGACGATATTATGTAAAAATGATATGATCAATAATATTAATTTAAAAATAATTATTGATTGAACTTGTGCTAGTAATATCGAAAAAAATTGTTTTATATGAATAATTAGTATTTCTTGAATTCAAAGTTACATATGGTGTTATAAACAGTATATTAAAACTAATTTTGTAGTTATCGTGCAATGGCCAATTTTTACATCTCGTATAGGGCCTAAAAAATGGCAGGAACGGTTTATGACTTGGATGGTGAAGCAAAATGGTGGGTTTCTACTTTTCAAAGCCAGACAATATAAGGAAAAAGTTTAGGAGTGAGAAGGTGAGGGATGATGAATGAGGAGGCCAAAAATGGAGTGGTGAAGATGGTAAGGGATGAAAGAGAGTGATGCATAAAAGGAGGGGTTTTAGGTTTTAGGTTTTAGGTTTTATGTTATGTTTCCTTTTAAAGTTGTACAACAACAAAATTATTAAAGAAAATATACATCTTTTTTTATTAAATTATAATAAAAAAGGGTGACATATATATAAATTATATATCCTTTTTATTTTTTTTAAAGAAAAAGGTAGAAAGACCAAAATACCCTAACTTTCACGAAGTTAAAGTTAACGGCATCAAGACAAATGACCTCATTTAAAACAAAATTGAAACCATGGTGACCATGCATGTAGTAATCTCGTTTGGAGGACCCAATCCAAAATTTCATATTACCGCAGGGACGGAATTACTAATTTACTCTAAACTTTAAGTTCAATTCTAAGTGCTTCGATTTTTTAAGAACTTGTTACATTTATAACTTTTGATTATACCCTGAAATAAAAGAGCACAGAAAAGGGCTAAATTTAAACAATTAACAACCTAAATCTAAACCTAAACATAAAACATTAACAATATGAACCTACACGATTAATAATTTAATTATCTAAACCTAAACAAAATGAACCTAATTTACATAAAAATATCAACGAACTTTAAAATTTCACAAGAGTTGACGACATTTGAATGTATTTGGGTTCATTTGAATTAAAAGGGAACAAAATTTGAGTTTATTTTGTTTGGACAAATTGCATGAAAATGTAACATATTTTGATTTGATTCTTATTTCATGCAACACACTTGCAAAACCTTCAATTTAGTATTTTAGAAGTGACATCTTAAACATTTGATTTACATTTGACGTTTATAAAAAGAGAAATTAATTAAAATACCCCAAGTTTGAAATTGACTTACCAAAATACCCCAAAAAATGAAAAGTTTACCAAAATGCCATTTTTTTTCCACGGAGGGAGCCCTCTATAGCGGGCAGGGACCAATTGTGAAAATATTTGCAAGATTATTTACACTTTCAGTCCCCATCGCGGGCCTCGTTCGCGGGCCAGGGACTGAAAGTGTAAATATATCTTGCAAAAAATTTCACAATTGGTCCCTGCCCGCGATAGCGGGCTCCCTTCGCGGAAAAAAATGGCATTTTGGTAAACTTTTCATTTTTTGGGGTATTTTGGTAAGTCAATGTCAAACTTGGGGTATTTTAATGAAAGACTCAGGGAATTTAATTAAAATGCCCCAAGTTTGACTTTCCTTTACCAAAATACCTTATTTTTCCGCGAAAGGAGCCCTCTATCGCGGGGGGGACCAATTGTGAAAATTTTTGCAACATATATTTACACTTTCAGTCCATGCCCGCGAACGAGGCCCGCGATCGCGGCCCGCGATGGGGACTGAAAGTGTAAATATATCTTGCCAAAAATTTCACATTTGGTCCCTGCCCGCGATAGAGGGCTTCCTCCGCGAAAAATAGGGTATTTTGGTAAACTTTTAAAAAAATGGGGTATTTTGGTAAGTTAATTTCAAACTTAGGGTATTTTAATTAATTTCCCTATAAAAATATAACATACTTTGTAGTGATTCCTATTTAATGTAATGTAATTTGATCTAAATGTTTGAGATACTACATTTGATGACCAAAATAAAGATTTTAAAAGTATATTTACACTTAGGGCCTGTTTGTTTTTCTAAAAAAAGGTTTGGAAAGCCCTTAAATCTGATTCGGTCAGATAATTGGTCTTTAAGACCGTTTGTTTTTTTCTTTTAAAAAAAGAGTTGAAAACCTCTAAAATCCTCTTATTTCACAAGAGGTAAACCTCACTCTTAAAACCTCTGAGCTGAAACCCTAACTTCTCCATCCGCCTCTATCGCTTCTCATCCGGCTCCATCGTGTAACTCCTCGAATTTTCATTATATTATATTCAATATGAATGGGGTCGAATTGTAATTTGGTCTAAGCGGCCGTTTACAAAATGCTTACCCGAGTAAGTGCTTACTAAGTCACATTAGCTTACCGGATGAATATGGCAAGGACCAAGAATCTTACCCGGTAAGAGCGGAAGCAAGGACCGAGAGTCGAAAACAAGGACCGAGAGACTTACCCGGTAAGTGAGTGCGACGACTCTTACCATGGTTAGCGCTTACCGGCTAAATTGTTGCATTCGATGCCATTTTGGTGGACTAAAATCTTACCCGGAAAGTAAGCGATAGTATTGAATCTTACCAGTAAGCACTTACCCGGGTAAGTGATTAGGTAAACGGCCCTAAGATTTGGACTATTTGTAAATGTAAAACTCAAAGGGTTGAAATTACAATTGACCAAAGTTTAAGTTAATTATGAAAATTGGAACTTGGAGGTTGAATTGGTTATTAGTTGAAAGTTGATTATGTATTTAATGGGGAAGACGGTGTTGAATTGAGGATTGTCTCAAATTCTCACATTAAAGTCGGCAAAAGTGTAACAACCTACTCCAAACAAGCATGCCAAAACTACTCCTTTAATTCCAAAACACCAAATTGGCCCAACATAGTCACACTATCAAAATTACAAAACTGGGTTCACGGAAACAACCCTAACTACAACTGAGAACATAACTACAAAATAAAAAGGGAAGGTCTTCTAATCCTTCTATACGCAAGCTCCGACTCACGTCTTGCCAATCCTCTAAACGAGCTATCGGCTACCTGCTTACCTGAAAATGTTTTAATTTTTGAAAAGCGAGGGTTAGACCATGAGATCTAGTGAGTTCCCTCAATGCAAGGGCACACCATAATTAACACAATTTATAAAGATAGCTGATAAAGGAGTTTATACAAAATTATAACGATACACTCTTAACATTATATGCACACAATGACACATGCTACTGACACACGCTATAGCCACACACACTGTGATAGCGTAATAGGGCACACATCGCCCATATATGAAACACATTCATATATATAGATATTATGGGATACACCACCCATTTCACACCATAGCCATAGCATGTCTACACACATTAAGATCATTCATTTCGCTGCACACACTCTTCATTTCGTATTTAAAAGCAGTCGATAAGTATGCAGTTAAATACATGTATAAATAATCACACTTGCATAAGATTTGGATTTAGGAAGACTCACTTGAAGTCCACGCTAAATTTTCTCACTTGGAGCTGCTATCCTCTATCCGTTCCTACATTTACAACTACTCACGCAAGTACCGGCCCTCTAAGCACTCTCTACAGACAACACAGAGTCCCGGGCACAAACAAATCCGGATTCTGGATTGCCTCCCGGACTCCCTCTTCCGGATCCGGTACCACCTCCAGACTCTCTCTCTCTCTCTCTCTCTCTTCCGGATCCGTTACCACTTCCGGACTCCTCTTTCTTCTGGATCCGGTACCACTTCCGGACTCTTCCGGATTCCGCCATATCCGGAACTAACTTCCGGACTCTCACCCGTTCCCGGTACCGACATCCGGGTCCCATCCGGATTCCCAAGGGTTTTCGGACTGGGCATTTTTGGAGAACTCCAAATTCAAGGTTAACATCGGTTTCAACCCTATCAATGGATTTAATCTTTCTCTAGCACACCCTAGTTTTCAACGTTTATTAAATCCATTTCCACCCATCAGTTTCCCTCAGATTACCACACTTTCCTCCCAAATCCCACTCTCAAGATAATATCAGGAGGAAACATCATTTCGATCCAAGAAGCATACATTTCATAAGGAGAAAGATTACCTTGAAGAAGGGAACACACCACACACTCTTGATGATCTTCAATGCTTCCGTTCCTTAATGATCCTGGCAAGAGGTTTCCAAATCGTTCTTCTCTCCAGCCGCCTCCGCAATGTGCACAATAATGAGAGATGTGGGGAATTAGGGGTTTAACCCTCTTTTCCCTTATTTAACCAAGGATCCCTCAAATCTTATCTTTCACACCTTAGCCACCAACTTTACTTTATTCATCCACCAATCACACCACTACATTATTTAATTCAAAATAAACCTGGTTATTACAACATCCCCCCTCAAAAGAATTTCGTCCCCGGAATTCCATCTTCGGACATTTGAGGGTAACAGGACCTTATGCCCGACTCCACTTCTCAAGTCGCCTCTGGACCCTTATGGAATTGCCACTAAACCTTCCCTAGTGAGATCTCTTTAGTTCTCAACTTTCTGATCTTGCGATCCACGATCGCCATCAGCTCCTCAACATAATTCGACACACGAAAAGAAGAATGGATTCCCCGAAGCTCCTCAGGCAACTCTAATATATACTCCACCCCATCCACACACTTGGTTGTGGCAACTGACCCGACATACATAGGTCTTAGCTTTCTTTTCCTCCAAAACGGACAACGCCTTTCCTCGACGAAACTTGTAGCATCACCTTGACACTCACTAGAAATTCAATCGATTTCCTCCTTTTGTTCGCATACATCCTTTGTCGGTCTAGAGCCACCCTTAACTTCCCGCGAATCTGGTTGACTTATCGGTGGTCGACCACGCAACCTCCGGTCTCACCTAACGTCTCTTTCCCGCGATACATCTTTACTCTTGGAAGGTTCACAGATAACTGCACATGCCAACCTCTTTGTTTCTCAAAGGATTGTTTTGCTTCCACTTTGCATTTTCCTTTAACAACAGAGCGTATGCCAATAATTTCCACACTTTCGGTTAACTACACTCTTACCCCAGGTAATTCGTGTACCATAACTATGACGCCTCAGGCCAACTGCACACAATACCGTCCATACCTAGACCCATGGTTTCGAAACGAATTAAGAGTTTCACACACCACTTCACTTTCGTAAAAGAACAAATTTACAGAGGTTAACGCCATCACAACATGAATCCCTTTTTAGAATAACGGACGCTCGATTCACCAATTTAACACAAGATCATTCTCGAATGTCACCTACTCACAATTATGCTCCTCTTCAACAGATAACACACAATTCCACAATCACTATCCCTAACACGAAATATGCCTAAGTGTAACATCTCGAATTTCCATTGTATTAATTGTGGATATAATATTAACTTAAGGGTTTGAATTGTCATTTTATTGAAATTCAGGGTTTAGTTGGAAATTTGAGATTGACTCATCAAATCTGATGAGGTGTCCTGTTTTAAGGACTTAAGTTGTATGGTGTTGGTGTACTGAGAGATACATAGAGAGATAGAGAATCGAGATAGAGAAATCGAGAAAAGGAGAAGGAGGAAAGAAAACAATTTGAATTGTGGTAAGAATCTGATTTCTATTACTAATTTCTTCAGTTAAGTGGTAAATTAAAGCTTGCAATTCATTTGTTCAGATTTTTGTTTAAGCTGATAAAGTGATTTGGTGAAGAACGCTGTGTACAGAAACTTACCAGGTGAGTTTATTCAACTCTCTTTAAAATTCAGCAATTAATGTTGCAATAGATGTGTAATATGTGTGTCTTAACATGTTAGTAGAACTTAATTGATGAGTAGATTGAACTGATTTCATGTTTTAAATCGATTTGAGGACTTGTTGAACGGACAGTACATAAAACCTTGGAAGTCCCGGTAGTGAATGTCCCGGTAGTGGAAGTCCCGGTAGTGAATGTCCCGGTAGTGGAAGTCCCGGTAGTGGAAGTCCCGGTAGTGGAAGTCCCGGTAGTGAATGTCCCGGTAGTGGAAGTCCCGGTAGTGGAAGTCCCGGTAGTTGGAAGTCCCGGTAGTTGGAAGTCCCGGTAGTGGAAGTCTCGGTACAGGTGAGTCCCGGTATATCTAAATGGTATCAAAATTTGATATGGCTTAAGGATCTGATAAGTTAAGTATCTAGAGGCCTTGTATTTTATGTATCTTTCTGGAAGTAATGAAATGTGCGTTTATGTAAATCGTGGAACTATGCGATTTAGGAATTGTGAAATAAGGAATTGATGTGAGTAATCGTAATTCCCATTTATGTGAAATAAGGAATTGATGTGAGTAATCGTAATTCCTGAGTGTATGTTAAATATGGAATTGATGTGAGTAATCGTAATTCCTATTTTGCATGATTGAGAAATTATGGGATTGATGTGAGTAATCGTAATTCCTGATTTCTGAGGAAGAATAGAGATTGACATGAGTAATTGTAATCTCTACTTCCTTTCTAATAAATAGGCATATGTAATTATGATTTATTAAATGAGAGCATTGATCTAGAATCTGGGATTGATTCGTAGAAGGCTCTGGTATATGATAATATGACTAGGTGAATTAGTCATAGTCATGGGAGTGGGTTAGATTACCATTGGAAAGGAGTTGTTGTACAGTAAGATGGATGAAAACAGGTTTGATTTATCTGTTGAGATTTTAAATGTTAAATTTTAATTTGATTTGAATATTCTCACTAGGCGAAAGCCTAATTGTTCAAGTTAAATTTCTTACCAGGTACAAGCTCCGGGAAGTAAGCTGGGATGTGTGATGAGGATTTTCGAAAAGATTCAAACTTAGAGATGACGGAGGATCTAGATATTCTTTTGATGTTTTTGGGACGAAGAATTAGATAACCTAGTTAATCTGATTATGATGTAATGATTAAATTAAAAGGTTATTTAAGTTAGTTGTTTATGTATATAAAACCTTGCAGTTAATCCTCTTGTTATATAAGTTTGATGTTATTTGATCATAACTTGTGGAATTTTTAGGGTTTAAATTAGCCCTGTTTTTAGGGTGTTACACTAAGGCAGATAACACTTTCTTTCCCGAATTGCATTGACTACAATTCATCAATGAAAAACAATTCATACGTTCTCGCCACATCATCACCCCACACTATACTCTAGCTAAAAGTAGGAAACTTCCACACTCCAACATCTGATGCAACTACCAACCAAACCGAACCAATCTTGAATACACAGATTCAAATTTTCTATATATATCCAACAATTGTCCATCCACATATGAAATAAATCCAAGTTTCACCCACTCAACAGGAAGGGGTGTCCATGCTTACACAAAACTATTCCCATTAGCTTAACACTGAACGACAAACTCACTTGGAATATTTCCCACACTATCACCAAGTCTAACCCAATGGTCCTTCATTCCGAGCACTACATTCCACTTCCTTCTTCCTTTTCCTTCTCAAAGCATAAAACATGTTCCAAAGAACAGCTCACTAGAAGGTGCACACTTTCGACCAACCTCACAAGCTGGCTTTCTTCGACTCTTAAACCATCATATACACGCAAATCCTCCCTCTCGTACTCACACTAGGAGTTCGTGTACCCAACAACGACACCCTGAAAACGTTGCTTCCCGATTTTTGCATTATTTGCCCAAACCTTCCACCTCCAGTTTACCCCTCCTATTTCACATACCATCTCTACCTCCTCAGGTTAGCATAGAACAGTGCTCATTCCATTCAATCTAAATGCGTGGAAAACACCTTTGCTTTACTATGACCAACCGAACGGTTTAACCACCAGATTCACTCAAGTCATCCTGAAATAACACCCAATACTCGAATCCCCACACATATCTTGTCCCACAAGCGGGGTTATCTCACTCATGAGAAATCCCTTACACACAAGGAATAATTCAACATCCCAAAGATTTCGTATCTATTGCGAAACATCATAAACCAAGCAATCCAACATCTTCACAAATATTTCAATGACACAAGGCAAACTCACTCATCAATTTATCGCAACCAAAGAACACACAATTTCCCTCTTAGCTGGCCATCAGTCACCACCTCATTCTTTTATTCTCAGATGACAATACTACACGCCACTCTAACATCTATGCATCTCAACACACATAATTTACCATATTTGAATAACTTATTAGCAACTCCCGAGCAAATATTTCCACTTACGCTCATCCCATAACAACACCAGTCCACCACTTATCCTCACAACAACTTGTTATCACACCAAAGACTGGCACGTCTACCTTGCATAAGTTATCACTCAACTACTCACGCAAGTACCGACCCTCTAAGAACTCTCTTTGGATTACTACAGATAACACAGAGTCCCAGGCACAAACAAATCCGGATTCCGGATTGCCTCCCGGACTCCCTCTTCCGGATCCGGTAACACCTCCGGACTCTCTCTCTCTCTCTCTTCCGGATCCGGTACCACTTCCGGACTCCTCTCTCTTCCAGATCTGGTACCACTTCCGGACTCTTCCGAATCCCGCCATATCCGGAACTAACTTCCGGACTCTCACCCATTCCTGGTACTGACATCCGAGTCCCATCCGGATTCCCAAGGGTTTCCGGACTGGGCGTTTTCGGAGAACTCCAAATTCAAGGTTAACATCGGTTTCAACCCTATCAATGCATTTAATCTTTCTCTAGCACATCCTAGTTTTCAACGTTTATTAAATTCATTTCCACCCATCGGTTTCCCTTAGATTACCACACTTTCCTCCCAAATCCCACTCTCAAGATAATATCAGGAGGAAACATCATTTCGATCCAAGAAACATACATTTCATAGAGAGAAAGATTACCTTGAAGAAGGGAACACGCCACACACTCTTGATGATCTTCAATGCTTCAATTCCTTAATGATCCTGGCAAGAGGTTTCCAAATCGTTCTTTTCTCCAGCCGCCTCCGCAATGCACACAATAATGAGAGATGTGGGGAATTAGGAGTTTTAACCCTCTTTTCCCTTATTTAACCAAGGATTCCTCAAGTCATATCTTTCACACCTTAGCCACCAACTTTACTTTATTCCTCCACCAATAACACCACTACACTATTTAATTCAAAATAAACCCGGTTATTACAAAAAGTGTGCAGAAGAAAACCATCGTCTAAAATTCTCAATCGGTAAGGAATTGTGAATCCTTTTCAAATTCCAATTGATTAATTAATAGTATGAGTAAAGTTTGGTTTCTAGTTCGGTTTTTAAACCTTGGATTCAGGTTTTATTTTGGATTGTTGCAGAAGAAAGTGGGTCGAAGTTTATACAGGTGAGTTCATCTTTCTTTAAAGCAAGATTTTCATTAAATTAAGCAGTAATATGTTAGTATTAACTGTATTGGGGTTGAATGGATACGTGCAAAATAAGCTGGGTGGAACAAATAGCGATCTGGGTTGGAAATTGATGTGCAGGTCGAAGTTACCGGACGTTTTGATAAGTGTCCGGTAATTCCATTTCAGTGGTGTCCGGTAGTGAAAACATCCGGTAAGTATTATTTATTTGTAGTATCCGGTAAAATTGTAGTTTCTGGACAGATAAGTTACCGGATGTTACCCGGATTACTTTGGTTTCCGGATGTCATCCGGAGTGTATATGTTTCCGGTAACATCCAGATAGGCTTAGTGTCCGGTAAGTTGTGTTGTCCAAAAACCTCGATGTCCGGTCACTTCTGATGTCCGAATACTTCTGATATTCCGGGTATTTATGAGTTTTCCGGATAGTTCCGGATTTGGGTTCCGGATAATGTACTTTCCGGATATGGTATTCGGATTGATTTCCAGATATGGTATTCGGATTGATTTAGCAGAACCCCCGTGCTAAGTCGCCGAAGGGGGACATTTGAGGATAAGGATACGATAGGTTATCTAGTATTCTTAGCGTTGAGAATATGATACGAGATGTTGCGTGTTTATGTTGTTATGCATATACGCTAGTAAGTGTAATGGATCCATAGACACTGCATTATTTGTAACGTGAAATAGGCATAAAGTAAGTTGTAATTCCCGTTGACCTGAAATGAGGAATAGGCATAAAGTAACTTGTAATTCCCATTTCGTAAGGTGATGTGAAACGTGGAATAGGCATAAAGTAATTTGTAATTCCCGTTGACGTGAAATGAGGAATAGGCATAAAGTAAATTGTAATTCCCATTTTGTATTGTGAGGAGAAATCATGGAATAGGCATAAAGTAAATTGTAATCTCTACTTCCACTCCAAGAAATAGGCATAAAGTAAATTGTAATTTCTTGGACATGAGCTACGATCTCGAATCTGTAATGATTCGTAGTAGGCTCTCGAATGTGATGATATGACTTACTGATGGTTAGTCATATTCATGGAATCGGGTATGTTCTCGTCATAGCAAGATGAGTGTGTGTACAGTAAGAATGGTGGCAAACCAGGTTTGTTTATAGGCTTTGTTTACATTGATTTCCAAAGCTTATAAAGTTTTAATTTGAAATTGGATGTTCTCACTAGGCGTAAACCTAATTGTTTCAAATTAAATTTTCTTATCAGGTACGAGCTCGGGAAAGTAACGGGAAGAGTGACGAGAGAATTCTGGTATTCAACTTTTGGTGGTAAGTGGAGAAGTTAGCATGTGCGAGGACGTTTTGGAGAATAGTCTAAACAACTAGTATAATTTGATCTTAATGTTCAGGATTATATTAGTAGGTTGTTTTGATAAACTCAATTTGTATATATGTGAACCCTCATAGCTAATTCTCCATTTATGTATAAAAGTTTGGATGAAACTATAGTTAACTCTGATGAAATTTAAGGTTTGAATTTGTCCTGGTTTTTGGACGTTTCACATCGCCACTTCTCCGTCTTCACTAACCCTGAAATCATTCCTCCATCGACTGTCATTCCATTTCATCGCCGTTCTCGCCGTTCCGTTAAATTGTGGGTTACGTATAGAGTTCAGTTGTGTAACACCCCGAAATTTCCATTGTAAATTAATAAAAGATAAATTGTATTTTGGTACAATTTATATTTGAGAAATATAAGTTGAGGGACTTTTGGTGTATTTGTTCAAAGAATGAGGTGGTAAAGTGGAAATTAAGGTGATGACTCATGTTTAAAACATGAGGTGTCAATTAAAGATTAATTCAGTATTAATCTTGTATACTGATTTTGGTTACCTGCGTTTAACAAAGAAAGAAAGAAAAGAAAACACAGAGAGATAGACTTCGAGAAGAAGAAAAGAAGAGGAGAAATCAGTTTGGTGATTGTTGTGGTAAGAGCTTGTTTTCTTTTGTTATTATCATTCATCTCCATAGATTTAAGTTGTAGTATTTTGTCCAGATTGTGATTAAGCTGTCGATTAAGCCACTGATTTGGAAGAACAAAGTGTTCAGATTTAAGCCAAAGTGTTCAGAGTTTATAAAAGGTGAGTTTATTCAACTCTCTTTAAAATTAAGCAATTAGAATGATAATAGCTATATTTCCTTGGGATTGAACCATCTGTAATTTTAATTTGCTAAGAAATCGATACTGGTTTAAAGTTTGTGAAATAGACGATGAACAGTACACTTTGCGCAACAGTGGCTTGCGAAAAGTGATAGAATTCGCAACAGTGGCTTGCGAAAAGTGAAGAATTCGCAACAGTGGCTTGCGAAAAGTGAGGAATTCACAGCTTTGGCTTGCGAAAAGTGAGGAATTCGCAGCTTTGGCTTGCGAAAAGTGTAGCTTTTCGCTACAGTGGCTTGCGAAAAGTTTTGGACTTTCAGTAGTAGTTTGAAGCTTTTATGTGGAATACAATCTGATAGTTATATGCTATTTGTTATATGTTTATAACTCTGTTGTTGATGTAAAAACCATGTTATGTTAAATTGTAAGGACTTATTTATGAGTCTGAAACTGTAGTTAATTGTTGAGATGTTGATCCCCGATGCTAAATGGCAAAGTGGGGATAATCGTTGAAATTAATATTCTGTACATAGAGATATAGAATATATGATGAATTGTATAACTTTAGCATACAATAGAAAGAGTGATGATACACAATTATTGTGTGGCGTTGGCTAGAAATACGCATCTGGTCTAGTGGGCATAAAGTACGGTATAATGAGAACCGTTTACTAGCCAGGGACTGTTGGGATGTATTTCTAGTTGTTGGAGTGAATCTTGAATCATCTGTGAGGGTCTCTGGTGGTTGATGATCGCGATAAAATAAAATCTCATTTGGGGGGACCAGTGATTCAAGGTGGGGAGGAAATGAAATGAGGAATAGCAAACTTAGAGTTGTAATTCCCATTTCAAACGAAAGATGAGATATCTTCATTGTAGAGAAGTTTGGAGATAAACCAATGTAGAAAAATTGTAATCTCAATTCAGAAAGAAGCAGGTTTGGAAACTGTAATTTCTAGGAGTTGGAGTTACTTATAATCCGGTGGGATTTATAGTAATTCTTGATGGTAGTATGATGACTAGATGAATTAGTCATAAGTAAGGGAATAGGTGGATTCCAGTGGTTGATAAGAGCTTGGTATGGTAAGATGGCTGATAACAGGTTTGATATATCTGTTAATATTTTATTTGTTAAATTTTAATTTGATTTGGATAATCTCACTAGGCGAAAGCCTAATGTTTCAAATTAAACTGTCTTACCAGGTACTGGCTCTGGGAAATAGCTTGGGAAGTGAGACTACAGTTGAAGGGAATCGGACTTGGTGTTAACAAAGGATCAGGATATTCTTTTGATGACTTTTGGGACGAGCCTTAGATAATCTAGTTGATCTTATTGTGATGTATAATTAGATTGATCAGATTATTTAAGTTAGACGACTTAATGTATATATAGAAATTTACTTTTTGATCCTTTGGTTTATAAAAGTCTAATATCTTGGTGATCATAACTTTGTTATTTGAGGTTTAAGTTGGCCCTGAATTTTAGGGTGTTACAGTATGTGTAACACCTTAGGCATATCCCACATCCTTTAGAGGGCAGGAGAGATGCTGGGTATATTAGTAAACCTTGGCCTTACCAGACACAACGCGTTTTGGGGCCACAAGCATGCGGGTTCCTTGGGAACTCTGTGGTTAAGCGTGCTTGGGTGGGAGTAGTACCAGGATGGGTGACCTCTTGGGAAGTCCTTGCGAAGTCCTTGCCAGGTCGCCAAGAACAAAGCCGTGAGCCAGTGGGGCAAAGCGGACAATATTGTGTTGTGGTAAGCGGGGTGTTACAAGTTGGTTTCAAGAAATCTCATCATATAAGAGATTTAGAGAGAGAAAGTGAAAGAGGAGAGAGAGATGGGGAGGGGAAGATAGAGATAAAGAAGATAGAGAACAACACAAACAGGCAGGTAACACACTCAAAGAGAAGAAACGGGATATTCAAGAAAGCCAATGAATCCGCCATTGTTGTTTCTCTCTTCTTTCTCTCTGAACTTGAGGTTCATAGGGGAAGATGAAAGGAGAGAGGCTATTAAGAAATGAAAACAAAGAGAAACCCTAGCAGCTGGTGAATTTATAGTGGACTTTTTAGGGTTTTCAGAGGCCCATTTTGAGTTATTTCGATTTGGGCTTCTAGTGTTTAATTTTCTTTTAAACTTATTAATAATAAAAATATATGGTAGTATAATTTTATTCAGATTCAGATTTCAGACGTTACAAAAACAATCAATCTTATAATTCAGATTTCAGACTTCAGCACCACCTCTTATAAAAAAGAAGTGAAATAAGACTTCAGACTTCAGACCTCTTAAAAAACAAACAACACCTTAATCTAATCAGAAAAAAATGCATTGCAGGATCATTATATAATGTTTACTTTAATGCACACATATGTGCTTAAAAAGTTAAAATCATGTAGTTGATCTTTTACATTTTTAAAAGAGTAAACTTCACTTTTGATCCGTAACATTTGCCGATTTTAATGGATATCGTCGCTAAACTTTGAAAACTCTGATTTGGTCCTTCACGTTTGTCATTTCACAACGGTTTTGGTCCCCTCCTTCTAAAGAGTAAACTTTACTTTTGATCCCTAACATTTGACAATTTTAATGGATATCGTCCCTAAACTTCGAAAACTCTAATTTGGTCCTTCACGTTTGTCATTTCACAATGGGTTTGGTCCCCTCCTCCAAAAGACCGTTAACTTATTTCATTAAGTCCAATTAAATGAGGGGTATTTTAGTCATTTCACATTTTCTTTTCGTTTTCTATTTATACCAAAAAGTTATATTGTATTATATATATATAATAACTACAAACACAGGGAAAACCAAGGCAGAGCACCACCGCCCTCCCCCTTTCTCGTTGAATTCCCTTACCTCTCCCTATTTTACCATCATCGATCTGGGTTAAGACAATTAAATGGGGATATATCCCTGTCTTTGTGTTTTTCAACCATTTAAACTAGTAAGGGGTGGAAATTAATGACTCCCACATACATAAACTCCTTTGAGGATTTTGGAAAGATCAATTGTATTGTAGATAGGTGAATTTGGATGTGAGTTGTAGGTTGCGAGTTGTTGAGTGAGGATGTGGAGTTCTTCTTGAAATGGGCAAAACCAAGAAGAGTTAAGATTTTTTTGTGGGTGAATATGGAAAAACAATGCAGTGAACTGGGGGTAGATGAAGATGGGTGAATATGGATGAGACGATGTAGTGATTTGGCGTCATCAGGATAGATAGCCATTGAGTTTTTGGTTTTGTCACGAATAGAACCAGAAGCCCCCTCGCTCGCGTCTCTATCGATGTCTATAATAAAATTAGAACCAAAACCCTCTCCTTGCGGTTTATAAAACCATAAGCCCCTCCCCGTCGATCTTGCAAATGGTTTCGATTTAAAACGAGATGATGATGGATATGCGATCTTAGAATTTGGCCAGAGATGGTAACGGTGTTGTCTTCATCGATATGGTGGTGCTTGTTTCATGCCAACAGTTTCATTCTTGGGTTAGGGGGGGGTCTACACGTGCATATATATATATATATATATATATATATATACTATATGCAGATTTGTTTTTAATTTTTGTAATGAATATAAGAAAATATATAAAATGATCAAACTGATTCTCATTTAACTGGAGTTAACGGAGAAATTAACAGCTGTTAGATGGAGGGACGAAAACTAATAAAGATTGACAAACGTGAGTGGCCAAATCTGAATTTTTAAAATTTAGGGACGATATCTTTTAACACCGACAAACGTTAGAGGACCAAAAGTGAAGTTTACTCTTTTTAAAATATGTAATAATATATTCATCACGATTTATGTTGATTTAACCATAGTTATTCTAATTATATGTATGTAATAATAAATTAGGCTAACTTGACCATGGTTAATATATAAAAGTATAGACCGACTACACCGTATCAGAATGCGATGGGCCACAACGTCCTGCTTTGACTTTGACTTTGATTTATGCCTGAAACCGTTAGCCGGAAACGCACCAATCACGGCTAAAAGATTACATACAAATAATCTGAAATGGCATTGCTTGGGTCCCACATGAGCTGGCAAACCATGTGGATCCATCAACCCATGAGTATTTATTTATTATGGTTATAAATTAAAGTTTCTTTAACACAAAATAAATGATTTTTCTCATTTATATACATCTACGAATACCTAAATCTATATCTATATATCTATATCTATATCTATATCTATATATATAAAAGGAAGATCCACCAAGAATGAGGTGGCACCTTCTTAGAGTAGTATTCATAGCTAGAAATTTTCTTTTTTTTTGAATTTTTTATATAATAATTATGTTAAAGACTTCTATGCTCCTATATGAGCAAATGTATTTTTATTGCAATTAGGTCATTTTGGTAATTATACAACCACTTTCATTAACTTTTTACCTCCAAACCCTTCACTTTCCTCAAAGCCTTTTTACTTTCTCAACCAATTAATACATCCATAACCTCTAACCTTTTTATTCTATTCATTTCTTGATTTCTTCATTTTGATTCATGTTTTCTTTTTAAGTTTTTCATTTTGTTTATGGTTGTTTTTATTCTAAACGATCTCTCCATCCCTCAATCCATTTCTCTCTATTTCCTTACCAATTACCCCCATTGACAAAGAGAAGCATACATACACATGAGTTTAATCGGGTAAACCGGTACAACTCTCAATTTGTTCATCTACGACATATATACGTGTTTATCTATATATAAGAAGGAATTGGAGTATGGATCCTTTGAGGCTTTACAATTTCGTGAGAATTTTGATTTACTTTTTATTTTTGTTGTTTTTATAGGTTGAGAGAATAAATATATATTGGAGTTCGAAAGAAAGTTGTCCGGTTCAAGTACGCTAAATGTGGATCCTCATCTCTGTTTTTTTATGTTTTTTGTACTTTATCAAATTTATAAGCATCTCAATCCAAGTTTTCTTTGTGTCAATTTTTTACTTTTTTTATTGATGTATTTATCATCAAAACATCTTTTAATTAGACTATTCATTGTTGTTGGTTACACCCAATATTTTTTTTAATTCTTTTATTTGACATGACTCTATTTTTTATTGAATATATATATATATATATATATATATGCATATATAATTAAAATAATTATAAACTCTTTTATATAAATGAAATTACATAGATATATGTATATTTTTATTTACATACTTGAATATAATATGTATATATGTTAATATTCACATGAGACTTGAATATAATAATATGTATATTTTTATTTTATTTTATCTGGATTTTGTTTTTTCTTGATGTATTTATTAACAAACATTAAATTAATTAGACTATTTATCTTATTTAGTTACACTCAAACTTATTAATTTCTTTTATTTCACATGACTCTAATATTATAGTTATATAATATTGGTGAATATATATAATCGTTATATTTAAAAACTCATTTATATAAACGAAGTTCATGATTAATATATATAATTCTATGTACAAGACACTTGAATATAATAATATATGTATTTGTATATGTATATATAAAAGGAAGATCCATCAAGAATGATATCTTCTTAGAGTAGGATTCTTATAATTGATTATAATTAATATAACTAATGGATAAAATAAAATGAAGATGACACTTATAATTTTCATGATGATTATCAATTATATTATTTACACAACATTCTTATATATATTATATTTATAAAACAATATATTTACTAAATCACTTCACGAGATTCAAAAAAATTCTTTAGTACAACATATATAAATTAATTAAATATCTGAAATCTCAATGAATATATAAAGTTAGAAAATATTATCATTTAAAATATTATTATTTTTACTATATAAATTAATATAAATGAAATTAGAAACAATATATAAATAAATAAATATATATATATATATAAATTAAGAATTAACATATAATTAAATATTAATTATTAACCAGTCATTAACAAATGAAACATTTAGTATGTTTAATATCACTAATTACATTTAATATATAATTAAATAATTATTATTAACCTTTCTTTAATAAATAGAATGCTTATTACATTTAATATTATTAACTAAAATCAATACACTAAAAAACAATTATAGAATTAATATATATAATTTTAGTTATAATAAAAAATGAAACTTATTAAAATTGATATAACAACATCTATATTAGAAGATGATAGAAGCAATATAAAAAGATTAAATTAGAACAACCAAACATATAAAATTAGAAAAGACAACTTACTACAATCATTGATATATGAATTCTTTCAGTTTCATTTTTCAATTTAAATTGAAATCAAACTATATAAAAAAATAAAACTATAATCCGATATAATACTTCTCATTTTATATGGAATGATTAAAACCTCTTTTTTAAGATTTTTTACAAATCAGTCTTAAGTTTATCGAAATATTTCAAACACGTGAAATAAAAAAATAACAATTTAATTGGATTTGCTTATAATCGGTGATCACAATACTAATAACAACTACTATGACTCTTCGTGCAACCGTTGGTTTGAAAATGAATGATTTCGTGGAAAGTTATTGGCTAAAGTTACAAACAAGTACATTACAACAAAAGTGAGCACACTATCCAAATGTCTCGCAATTATGCAAAACTAGGTAACAACACCCTATTTGCACGGTGTATTTATGGGATAAATCTATAATTAAGTATATTACGAGTTATGACAAAACAATCCATATTATAATCAGTAGTCTCAAATAATTCTTTTATCGTTTTAAGACATTTACAAATTTTGATGAGTAAAACTTATATATGTATATATATATCAAAATAAACAACTGAGAAATAGTTTCATATCAAGTATAATATCTATTAATATTAGTTTAATATCTGTTAATATTAGTTTAATATCTAATATGTAATCATCAACCCATTTAACTTCAATATTTTTTTAGAAAGTATCGTCACCGCGCAAGGCGCTGTGCCGAACACTAGTTAAATATACATTGGTACCAATATCGAAAATTCGTTCGTACTTTCACAAGCTAGATGTCCAAATACCTATTCTATCTTTAGAGTAGATGACATAAAGAAAGTCCTAAACGAGAACGCTAACTATTTAAGAAAACATCGAATCATGTGTAAAATCACATGTGATTTTACATTAACTGCAAAAACTGGACAAACGCAACTTTGGCCACGACTTAAAGTGGAGGGAAAGTCGCATAATCATATATGGTTTTGTACGTGAATCATATATGATTTTGTACATAACGGTTGTTTTCTTGTTTTATTAAATAGTTAGCGTTGTCGTATGAACCCATCTCAGAGGACATATATACATATATTTATGTTTGTTTGAATTTTTCTAGTATTTGCATTGTATTTATACAATACGCAGATAAGTATAGTAACTTTGATGTATATGTTATTTTTAGGACAACAAAAATACAGTATCATGATAATTAGAGCTTATCAACAAAAGCTTACTAAAAGTGAATGATAACATATTAATGATCATACCCAATTGATTAGAGGCACAAAAAAGAAAAGTCATGATAAATATTACAAATAATAACATTAAAAGAAAAAGAAATAATGATAAGATGGGTAAAATTGTTAATATGAAATAATGAAGGCGTCATTTACAAGAACTCATGATTGAGTTATCAAGTACTCATTAGTGAAAGTGGTATGTTCGAGCATATTTTTACATTAATAGTTTGGTGAAAAGTTTTAATCATCACATGTAGTAGTGGTGGATCCAGGAATTTTTTCTTAGACGCGACATTTTAAAGGTATCTTAAATTCTCGTAAAGTTGTCCGATATATTTTTAGCTTAAAACCAACGTTTTGAGGGGGTTTTAAAGTTTTTTTGGTTGATTTTAAGAAATTTTAAAGTTTTTTTTGTCGATTTCAATGAAGTTTTTTTTTTTACCTTTTTAGTCAATTTCGAAAGTTAATTTTGGTTTTTTGGTTGATGGGATCTCGGACGAAAATTTACTGGGAAACATTAAGATAGAAAGCTAAAAATTCCAAGTTTTTACTCTAAAAATTTCAAAATTTTCCTTTTTAACGGGTCTCATCCCCCTACCATTCTACATCCGCCCACATTCACTATTATAATTAAGTAAAATACTTTATTACTAAAAATCAATTATATATCATCCGACATCCTAAATTAATCTACCAAAACAACTTAAAACAAAAACGGTTCTCATATTTATTTTGAGACAAAACGATGGCATGATTTTGACATATTGAAAGAGCATTTTAAGTATTTAATTATGAATTACATATGAGAAAAAGAGGAAAGAATTAAAACAAAATCTTTTGAGGACACCTCTTGATGGCCCCTAAATTGGGGTAGCCATTTTATGTTGTGTTTCCAACTACTCCACACTCTTTAATCTTTGTGGATGTTTCTCTCACATGTACATGTCCATGAGAAATTTACATAAATAGCTATATAGGATTAATTTTTCTTCCACCACAAGGAGCCGCTGCTCGTCTCGTGACGCAATCATTTTCCTTTAAAAAAAAGGATTAATTTTTCTTAAAATTTAGTCATCAACACTATTTTTTCCAAAAATATCCGTAATCTTACAAGTCTAATATTGTAAGCCACATTTTCTTTACAAATACCATTTTGACTCGGTGGACGTAAAAGGTTTTCTTCTCCATAATTTGTAAGAATAAGTCTGACACCACAAGAAAAATATGACTGAACATTTAAAAATAAATAAATTAATGACTAAATTTTATAAAAATTAACCCAATATAACTATAACTATATATATATATAGCCTTAGGTTCAAATAAGAAGTGCTAAATATTTGAGAAATAGAGAAGTAATCTTGGTCATTTATTCGGTCAAGATCGGTTATAATTGGTCAAAAGTTGCGGCTTTGACCGGTCAAAAATTGCGGCTTTGACTGGTCAAAAGTTGCGACTGTTCCAAAAATAGAAGGACAATTTCGTAACTTTAAAAAAAACACGGGACGAATTCATATATGAATCTGTGTGATTCACATATGAACTATACGTTCATATATGAACATTTGTAATTCACATATAAACTATTTATAACTAATTCATATATGAATCTTGTGATTCATATATGAACCTTTGTGTTTCATATATGAAACTAAGGGGCTGTTTGGCGGTTGCTGAATGATTTAGTGCAGAATGATTAAGTGGTCATAATGATTAAGAGGCTTTTATGATATATTGCACAATGAAATATGGTTGTTTGGTAATCGTTTAGAATGAAATCAGGGTATTGAATGATTAAGGAAGGCCCGTGATGCTAAATAATTCAGAGGGTTTTAGAACCATTAAGAGGGAGACATTTTTTTTTGCCAAACATGATTTACCTCTTAGCGATTCAGAGGTTGCCTCTTAACGGAACCATTAAGAGGTAAACAAACAGCCCCTAATTAACTATAGGTTCATATATGAATCAGTTGAACCAATTAACTGATTCATATATGAACATTTGTAATTCATATATGAAACTAATTAACTGATTCATATATGAACCTTTGTGATTCATATATGATTTTTTTAACAAATTCTCACATGAACAAATTAACTGATTCATATATGAATCACAAAGGTTCATATATGAATTAGTTAAAAATAGTTTATATGTGAATCACACAGATTCATATATGAACTCGTCCTGCGTATTTTTTACGAAACTACCCCTCTACCTTATGCAGACCACGCGTAGACCACGCAAGGAATTATCCGCTGCTTCTCGATCAAAGCTGCCGATCTTGACCGAATGAATGGCTAAGATCACTTCTTTATTTCTCAAATATTTAGCAATTCTCATTTGAACCTCTCCCTATATATATATATATATATATATATATATATATATATATATATATATATATATATATATATATCTTCCATGTCCATGCATGTTCATATGATGATGATGATGATGATGATATGCCAGCAAAGACCAGCAAATGTCTTTGATCAATTTCTCCTGCCATCCAACCCATTTCTTTAACTTTCTTGCAATTTGTCCCCACCTCAACCCCTAAACAAACACAACCCTCTTCCTTCTCTCTTTCTCACTCTCCATTCTCTCTCTAAACCACATTACTTTCTCTCTGTCTGATAATGTAAACCCCCCTAAAAAAAGAGTTACAAAGTTCTTTGATTCCACATTTTTCTCCAAGTAATGGCTGCTTCTTCTTCTACCTTTCTCTATTCTCTCCTTTTCATCTACATTTCCTTGTTTCTCAGCTTCACATTAGCTGAAGATCCAACTGTTTCCTACAATTTTGAACTTACTTACATTACCGCTTCACCTCTTGGAGTCCCACAACAGGTAAAACCTTCATCAATAACTTCATTTTTTATGCTAAATTCGTGCTTCTTAGCTTCAGATCTGGATATGTTGTTAGGTTTAACGGAACGAATTTAGGCTGTTGTATTTTGACTTTGTTTGAATTGATGTTTTTTAAATGTTAACCATTGTTTTGAATCTGGGTTTTTAGGTTATCGCCATCAATGGAAAATTTCCTGGCCCTACCATAAATTCAACTACTAACAACAATGTTGTTGTCAATGTGAGGAACAAATTAGATGAGGATGTCCTTATTACTTGGTAAGATCTTCTTTTATTGTTCTTTAAGTTGCGTCACTGTGGAAATTGATGTATCTTTTGGTGTTTCATATCACAAATCTGAAGTGGATGTGGGATTGAATTGAATTGGATTATATATTGATTTTTGAAACAGGGCTGGTATACAGCAAAAGAGGAGTTCTTGGCAAGATGGTGTTCTTGGTACTAATTGTCCAATTCCCCCAAAGTGGAACTGGACTTATAACTTTCAAGTCAAGGATCAAATTGGCAGCTACTTTTACTTCCCTTCGCTCAATTTTCAAAGGGCGTCGGGTGGTTTTGGTAGCTTTATTATTAACCCAAGGTCCGTCATTCCGACCCCATTCGATAATCCAGCTGGGGATATTACAGTCTTGATTGGTGATTGGTACATAAGGAACCACACCGTAAGTGTTTGACGAAATGCCTCAGTGAAGTTTTTTTCTTTTTTAATTTGGTTGTGGGTGGTGTTTGGTTTATCATTTATGCAACTGTTGATTCATTCCCCTTTTAATAGGATTTAAGAAAGACCCTTGATGCTGGCCGAAGTCTTGGAATGCCCGATGGTGTTCTAATAAACGGAAAAGGACCTTTCAGATACAACGATACTCTTGTCCCAGATGGCATTGATCACGAAACTATTAACGTCGAGCCAGGTAACTAATACTTAAACTTAGTTTTATTCGTCATCTAATACTTAAACTATTTCTTGTATTCATGCCATAATAAAGTGAAAATTTGGGACTTTGGGCAGGCAAAACTTACCGCATTCGTGTAAGCAACGTTGGTGTATCGACTAGTCTGAACTTCAGAATTCAGAACCATAACTTACTTTTAGCCGAAACAGAGGGATCATACACGGTTCAACAAAACTATACTAGTTTAGACATACACGTTGGTCAAACATATTCGTTCTTACTTACCATGGATCAGAATGCAAGTAGCGATTACTACATTGTGGCTAGTGCTAGATTCGTAAACCAATCGATCTGGCAAAAAGTTACAGGTGTCGCCATCTTACACTACTCAAATTCTAAAGGAAAAGCGTCCGGCCCCCTTCCCGACCCCCCTCAAGATCAGTACGACAATACCTTCTCCATGAACCAAGCCCGATCCATCAGGTAGGCCCATTCAAGAAATCAATATTCAAGAAATCTTTCTTTAATAAGTTATATAAATATGTTTGGCAAATTAGCTGATAAGTTAGCTGTCGGCCGAAAAACTGGTGATTTGACACTTTTTTGTGTTAAATATTGTGAAGGTGGAATCTTTATTCGAGAAATCTTTCTTTAATAAGTTATATAAGTATGTTTGGCAAATTAGCTGATAAGTTAGCTGTTAACCGATAAAATGGTGATTTGACACTTTCTTTTATGTTAAATATTGTGAAGGTGGAATGTATCGGCTAGTGGGGCGCGCCCGAATCCACAGGGTTCGTTTAAATACGGTTCTATTAACGTGACTGAAGTGTACTTACTGAGAAACAAGCCCCCAGTGACTATTAATGGAAAACGAAGGGCGACACTTAGCGGGGTCTCGTTTGTGAACCCGACCACACCAATCAGGCTTGCGGATCAGTATAAAATGAAGGGAACATATAAGCTCGATTTTCCTACTGAGCCACTTACGGGACCACCTAAGATGGAAACATCGGTTATTAATGGAACTTATAGGGGATTTATGGAAGTTATATTGCAAAACAACGAGACCAAGATGCATAGTTATCATATTGATGGATATGCGTTTTTTGTAGTCGGGTATGAGTTGTTTTTCATCTTATTTTTAATTAATTTTAATTACTATAAATTAATATTTATTTAATTACTATACATTAATTTCTTTCGTTTCTTATTTTCCGAAATCTGATGGTTTAGTTTGTGATTTGATCGTAGAATGGGTTATGGTGAATGGACGAATGATAGCAGAGGGACTTATAATAAATGGGATGGCATTGCTCGTACCACTACACAGGTACTTCTTTTTTCATTTCGCTAGTTTTAAATCGTTAATCTTGTTGAAAAGTGAATTATGATTATGTTGGTCTGAAATCAAGAAATCTTTTCAAGAATCGTTGGATAAGATATGGGTTTTTTTAAAAAGATTCATTTTGATAAAACTTGAAGGTATGTTTTAATGATTTGATTATTCCCATTTCCGATTAGGTTTATCCTGGAGCATGGACGGCAGTATTGATCTCGCTAGATAATGTAGGAGTTTGGAACCTGAGAACCGAAAATCTTGATTCCTGGTATCTTGGTCAAGAAACGTATATCAGAATCGTTAATCCTGAGAAAAACAACAAGACGGAATTGCCAATGCCCGATAATGCTCTTTTCTGCGGCGCCCTTAAGCATTTACAGAAGTACGTATACTGATATTGATACCGATACTGATACTGTATTTCTTTTACATATATCTGATGATGGATTTTGGTTGAAATTTTCAGGCCACAAGATACTATTTCTGCAGCAACATCCATTAGATTTTCAGGTTGGTATGGATTGGTTGTGATGATGATGGTGGTATTGGTGGGTGGTCAACTGATCTGATTTCATTTATGTTAGCTAAATTAATGTGTTCTTGGAGTGTAATTGCATTGTATTGCAGGCTTATTAAAATCTTAATTTCTGAAAAATTTCCAGATTGTTGTGTTTTAATGAATCTGGGATTTCATCATTCTTTTATTTTTCACTACTTGGTTATGTAATGACATTAAGAAAGTTTCTGCATGATTTAAACTGTTCTATATTTGTCCTTTACTCATTTTTGGATCTTACTTTCAAGTGAGATATATATCGCATCTCTTTGATTCGTGAGTTTACTTCAAAGATGTGAAGATAATAATCTATACTATATTATAAAAGTATTCAGACTTTTTGTTTTGTAACAACTCTTAATTTTTCATGGATATGACTATGGAAACATCAAGTATAAATTAATAATAGATACAAAATCTTTTGGTTTTCATAAGATTCATGTTTTGATGATTTTGTAAACAATAAGAATGGAATGTTGAAGTGTTCGGAAAACTCATTATCCTTCCAAAATTAATGGAGGATCATGTTTTGAAAAAATATCCATGTGGATATGTTAGAGCATTGTTGTATTCAAGATTTACTGTAAAGTCAATGTACTGTATGAGTCTATACAGTATTGTGAATGCCTTTATACCTTGTATGTCATGGGTATAAATAGGCTTGTCTAGTTCATTTGTTAGTAAGCTTTTGTAATCTTTTAGAAACCTTTTGTAATCCTTTGAGCTCAATACATGGATGACATATTTGCTCTCTAGATTCTCTCTCACTACATTCATATCTTATTGTTAGAGATCTGGGATTTCACAATTGGTATCAGAGCTAAACAGAAGATTCAAGCAGATCGAAGACCAAATTGAAGATTTTTTACACTAAAGCTGAAGAATTCGGATTGGGTGTTCATCACTATTCATCACTGTTCATCAAGAATTCTAACCCTTCTTCATTTACTATTCATCCAGATTTCATTTTTTCATTTTTTGATCTTTTGGATTGATTCTTGACATCATTGCACTCGGATTTGATTCCTAAACATCTTTAATTCTTGGATTAACACCAAAATCTGCACAGAATTTGCAGATCTGATCATTTTATATCATTTTTGTTCGAAAACTTTTTCTACTATTTTTGGATCAAAATTCGATTAAATTGATCGAATTAGGATTTGTGATTATCTAAGAAAGTGTGTGGAATCAAATTTCGAACAAATCTGTGCAAATTTCATAACAATTGATCAAGAATTGAAAAAGTTATGGCTGATTTAGTGATTTTCGTGTTCAAAGTGCAGAATTCGGATCATTCTTGGTGAATTCGGATCATTCATACGGAATTCGGACCATTCAAGGGATTTTCTACTTGATTTTAGTCAATTCGGAGTGTTCTTGATTTTTTTACAAGTGTTGAATTCGAACCCTTAAGCATCCTAATTCATAGAATTCGAACCCTTAAGCATCCGAATTCATAGTTTTCGAACCCTTAAGCATCCGAATTCATTGAATTCGAACCCTTAAGCATCCGAATTCATTGAATTCGAACCCTTAAGCATCCGAATTCATTGAATTCGAACAAAGTTAAGTCCGAATTGGGTGAATTCGAATCCTTCTTCATTCGAATTGAGTGAATTCGAATCCTTCTTCATCCGAATTCATTGAATTCGAACCCTTATTCATCCGAATTCAATCAATTCGAATCCTTCTTCATCCGAATTCATTGAATTCGAACCCTAATTCATTGATTTAAAAAAAAATCAGTTTAGAACCCGTACTTTTCCTATACTTTTGAAAAAAAAATTTATCCCGAAATTTTTCCTATAGTGTATTTCATACGTAAGAGCTTTTCAAGAAAAAATTTTATATAATTTTTTTGTGTATTTTCATACACTGTCTGCTTGATCTTCTGAACGATCAATTTCTAGCAATATTCAAAATGGTTTTACAACAAGTTATTGTTAAAAGCAGTGGTGAAGATTTGAAGCAAACTCTGAAAAAGGAGATTCCTCCAATTGCAAAAGTTTTTGTTAAACCAAATGTAAAGTTGCAACAAGTCATTATAACAGAAACATCTGTTAATTCACATGTATCTGTTAAACCAAATAATGAAGTGTTGCAACAAGTCATAATAACAAAAACACCTCCAAAGCCACTTGAAAAAGCTAAGGCAAATAATGGAATTTTGCAACAAGTTATTTTATCAGAAACATCTCCTATATCAGAAACTCCTGTTAAAGATAATGCTTCAAATTCTTCAACTCCTATTTTAAATAAAGCATTGGAAGAAGAAAATGTTGATCTGAAAAGACAAATTTTAGACATTTCTTCTTCAAATGCTAAACTTACTAAAAGAATAACTGATCTTGAAGTTTATATTGCAGATCTTGAAGCAAAGAAAGACAACTCAAGTCTGCACGATCAAATCGAGAATCTTCAAGAGAAAGTAACAACTCTTCAAAAAGAAAATGCCGATTTGAAGAGTAGAGAAGAAAAGAGAGTGAAGTGGAACTTAAAGTTACATGCTCAATTAAAAGAAGTTAAAGATATAGGGAAAATTTTGGACAGTGAAAATGCCGATCTAAAGAGAAAACTGTCTAATTCTTCTTTTGAAGAAAAGAAAGTTTTTGAAGAAAAGAAAGAGATTGAACTTAATTGTATAAAACTTTCAAAACAAGTTTCTGACTTTGAGAAAGTTTTATTTTTAGAAAAAGACAAGCTCGAAAAAGAAAGAGCTAAATTTGAAACTGAACGAAAATCTTTTGAGATTAAAAGTTCTGAACTTTCCGTGAAAATCTCTGAATTAGAAAATCTTTTGGAAAAGGAAAGAAAAGATTTCACGGAAAAGAAAAATCTCTTTGAAAAGGAAAGTAAAACCCTTAAAAAGAAAAATATGGAAATTTTCAAAGAGATTACTGATAAAAGAAAATTTTTGGAAAAAGATTTTGAATCGGAACGCGAATATTTTGAAGATGCGATTCTTAATCTTACCAAAAGATTATCTGGTTTATCAGCTGATATTATGAAGGATCAGTTGATCAAATCTGATCTCCAAAAGAAATTTGATCTAATTTCTAAAGAGAAAAATGTTTTAATAAACAAAGTCAAAGAACTTGAAGACGTCATTTTTAAATTTGATGTCTCAAAGCAGACCGGTCATAATTCTATCTTTCAGACTCCATTTGTTGATTCAAATGATTCTGAATGCTCTTTTAAAACTGCTTCAAGTTCAAGTTTTAAAAACATTTCTTCTAAAGAATTTAATAGATCAACAGATTTCTCAAAAGGTCGGATTCGTTCAACAAATCTCTTCTATAATCCTCTGTATGATAAATCAGATAACAAAACAAAAGTGCCTAAAGTTAATACTTCCAAACCTGAAGAAGTTCCAGTCTTCAAGAGGGTGAAGATGGAATGGAGAGTAAAAAGCACAACAGTTCCAAAGAAAGAAGTGCCAAAATCATCTGTATCCACATCAAATGCAAAGAAGAACAATACGCCAAAAGGTAAATCTTATGCTAAACCTAATCCTATTCATTATGTAAATCATTTGATTAGGTTGGCACATAAGAGAATCTGTTGTTCTTACTGTGGATCAAATGACTTTGTACATAAAGATTATACTTCTTATTGGTATGGTTCTTACAATATTCCTTGTAAGAAATCTACACCTAACCCACTAGGACCCAAATGCCATTGGGTACCAAAATCTGCTTAATCTGTTTTGCAGGTTCTTCATGTGTTGTACTGAATTGTAGATACATACCACACACATGACTGAAAACAGAAGAGAAGCGGCGTATTTTTTGAAAAATATTTGTACCATTAAGGGGGAGACAAATATTAATGGCTTTTGAACATATCAGTTCAAAACCCGTGCTTCAACGACTATGGCTTTTGAACATATCAGTTCAAAACCCGTGCTTCAACGACATTGGCTTCTAAACAAATCAGTTTAGAACCCGTACTTCAAAGACTAAGATTTCTAAACAAATCAGTTTAGAACTCATACTTCTCAGGTGATATCCTTAACTGCTATATATTTTTGTTTCAAGGAACAAGTGGCAAAAGGTAACATTGGATTATATTTGTTTCTACTGATTTGAAAACTTGAAACTTTACAAATTTAATTCAATAAGATGAAATTTTCAATTTTCATTCAATGAATTAAATGTGTGCTAAAAGATGATTTTACAAGTATTTTTGTATTATCTGAGTTAGATTTGTTTCAATTTTCACCTCTAAAATAAATCGAAAGGTCAGCAAAACATGAATGAAATTATGCTGAATGCTCAAAGTTATGTGAATCTGGATATATATAGAATATAATGCTAAAAAAGCCTATATGTCAGAATGATGGATGGAAATGAAAATATGGGCAAAGCACTATATTTTAGAACCAAGTGATTGAGATAAAATTGTTGCACTATCATTTAGTTTGAAAGTTTGTGCCTGTGGCCTTTCTGGTTTGGGAGAGTAAGTCCTAAGGGGTGCTCGACACCTAGTCCCTAAGATCAACTGGTCTGGGATCGGCTGACCCAAATCCTGCAATAGAACCAGATAGAAAGCCATGTTCTACTGGTACAAATGGGTTTAAGATATATCGATGTGGCCTTTCTGGTTTGGGAAATTAAGTTCTAAGGGGTGCTCGTCACCTAGCACCTAAGGCCAACTGGTCTGGGATCTGCTGACCCAAATCCTGCTATAGAACCAGATAGAAAGTCATGTTTAACGGTGTATCTTATTCTTACTAAACTTTTTGATCAAAAGATGCCAATGAGCACAAAAAGAAAAGATGCCAATGTGCACAAATCAAAAGATGCCAATGAGCACAAAAGAAAAGATGCCAATGAGCACACATCTCTTGAAACTTGGGAAAATACAAAGTCGCGATAAACCCGTAAATTTGTGAAAATTCTGATTTTGGACAAATAGTGTGAGTAGAGCAAAGTATTCTTATATGTTTTAGAATTGCATATGCTTGATGCTAATCATATTTCGCATGTTAGCACACCAAATAGATTTAATAAAGGGGTTGAAACTGAACATTTTTAACTTGATATGCGATGACTTGTTCTTGAATCCAAACACATGCATTTGATTTCATTTGATTGAAATATTGTTAAATTTCATTAAGTTGAATTTCTTTTGTAAAGTTTTCAAATGATCAAATGTTTGTAGTTATAAAATAAAATTCAATGAATGTTATTTTCCTTGTGTAAATTTGTTTTAAAATTTGTGCTACAATTTCAAATACTGTACGTTATTGAAATATATGCATACTTTCAGGGGGAGAAAATAAATTGCTCCAGAATTCTTATTTTGAGGGGGAGCAAGGTTATTCTGTAAGGAGGAGATTGTTAGCAATACTCAAAGACACGACTGAAATTGAAAATGGTTTTCGATGCTCACCATCATCGAAAAAGGGGGAGAAAAGTTTAATTTCAATTTCATGTCAAAGAATTTTCAAATCAAAGATATTTCAAGTCAAAGATTCGTGAACAAAGACTGAAGATTGGGGAGAAGGATCATGTGAAGTCCAAATGTTGCTGAATTTGGTTATCTTAGTTCTGAGTGGTTATCGGAATGCGCTTACACCTAAAAGTTCAACAATGTGGATGGTTTCACATCTTTCTGATCCAAACTCTAATCGTTTCTGATTTATCTTGTTCCGAATTGATGGTTCTATATAAAGATATGAAATCCATGTTCAAGACTTGAAGACAATCTGTTGAAGATTGTATTGAAGAAGGTTGATTTTTCAAAGAAAAAGACAATGACTTTTCATGTTTGTCTGAAGATTCTTCAAAGCTGAGTTCTTAAAGAGTGTCAAAGCATATAGTTCGCCGTGAACTAGTGGAGATAAAGCTATTTGAAGATGGTTTGATAGAGTGTCTGTTTGAGAAGATTGACTTTACAAAGAGCTGAAGACTGCTGTTATTTTTTTTAAATCTTGAATCCAAAGGGGGAGATTGTTAGAGCATTGTTGTATTCAAGATTTACTGTAAAGTCAATGTACTGTATGAGTCTATACAGTATTGTGAATGCCTTTATACCTTGTATGTCATGGGTATAAATAGGCTTGTCTAGTTCATTTGTTAGTAAGCTTTTGTAATCTTTTAGAAACCTTTTGTAATCCTTTGAGCTCAATACATGGATGACATATTTGCTCTCTAGATTCTCTCTCACTACATTCATATCTTATTGCTAGAGATCTGGGATTTCACAGGATATTTTTTTTTTTCAAAATATGAACTCATTTTTTAAAATTTCAATCATCAATATATTCACATGTGAGTATATTCTATAATAGAGATGGTCAAATGGGTCCGGGCCCAAAAAAGCCCGCCGAAAGCCCGAAGCCCAGCCCGCCCAATACCCGAGCCCGGCCCGGCCCGCCCAAAGCCCGGTCCCAGCCCCCCAGGCCCTGTTTTCGCGAAAATTCTCGGCCCGGCCCGGTTTGAACCCCGCCCGGTTTGGTTCAAAAAAGTAGCCGTTATACTAGCCGTTATATAGCCGTTTTAGAGCGTTTTTTTTGCCTCCAAAACACTATAAATAGGTAGTGGATGTTAGAGGTTTGATATCAAGTTACAAAAACGCAAAAAACGCAATTCTCGCTTACAATTCTCGATTTCTCGCTTTCTCGTGTTCGTTTCATACAACTTCTTGTTCTTTCAATTTTTCCATTCTTCACTCAAAATGGCCGGCGGTAGTTCATCAAACAATCAAATTAGAGAAGTTTGCGTTTGTTTGAAGGACTACTTGGATAGTCTTGAAAGAATTCAAGACCGAACGACCCTAGAGGCGGAGCTTGATGGAGTGGAAGAAAATCTTGAAGAAAACGAAGGTGCCCAACTAAGTACCCCGCCAAGTACCGATTGTGAAAGTAATGTATCACGTTACGACGACGACGAGATCGACCCTGAAGAACAACTCGATGTTGATGAACTCGATGATCCTACGACTCTTACTAGACTTAAAACGACCGGAACTCTTGCATACTATCCACCATACGAGGACGAGGATTAAGAGTATTTTTCTTTATAATTCAATACATGTACTTTAAATGTATTTTTCTTTATAATTTATATAAAATTAATAGAACGTATTTTTAAGTATGTTTGAGTGACCCAATTAAGTATTTTATAGTGGATACGAATAATATTTACTAAAAATGTAAAAAATATAATTTTTTTAAAAAGCCCGATTTAGGCCCGCTCCCGGCCCGACCCGGTAGACCCGGTCTTTTGAAAAGCCTGATCGGGCCCAGCCCTTTTCCCCAAAGCCCGGCCCAGCCTGGCCCGGGCCCGCCCAAAGATCGGGCTTGTGAATAGTGTTTGGGCCCGGGCCCGCCCAAAGCCCGGTCCAGGCTAGCCCAGCCCGGCCTTTTAGGAAATATGAAATTATGAATTACCGATTTAGTTTAAATAAATAATATATATTTAATTTATTAATTAAAATATATAACGGGGACGGGGTGGGACGGGGAGTGCGATACCCGTTCCCATCCCCAGTTTAAGACAAACGAGGATCCCCGTCCCTGTTTTAGCGGGAAATCCTCATCCCCAACCGGAGTGAGTGGACCGAGTTCCCCGACGGGTCAGAGCCCATTCCCATGACTAAATATTATTACTATATTATAAAGGCATCTCCACGTGTTTTCGTCTCCAAACTTGACATCTATATTTGGAGGTTAAAAAGGTTGGCCTCTATAAATCAAATATTAATATAATCTCAAGTTTTTATAATTATATATATATATATATATATATTTTGATTAAAAATTTAATATATTAGAATGTTTATTATTAATATAATATTAAAGATGATTTAAACCATAAAAATCGATATGAATTATCATCTAAATAAATTAAAATCACCCAAAGAGGGGAAATTGTAAAGCGTTTACATTCCAAAGAAATATAAGATAAATAACAACCTACTAACTATTCTAAGTTCAGATTACGAACGGGTGTCACTGTCATCATCAAGAGAATTCTGTCAAAAGTAATGCCAAATTGACAAAAGCTAACAACTCCGAAAAGTGCCTCAACCGACATCTAAACACTCAGCTCAAGACTGTGGAGCCCTACCTCTAAGAGAACTTGATATACATGTCATTTTAAGAAGAAGTGTTAGGCTTGACGCCTAGTGAGTCCAAACAGTTTATAAAATAAAACAAGTACCATTTGGAATAACCTTTTATAAACTTGAACGGATCCCAAAGTTCACATATTTCAAATAAGGGCCGTTAGGCACAAAACACATTTTACGAGGACGTGAGATACCCGATTTTCGTTGATTGTGGAGGAACACAAAAGTATGCCATGAATACATGTTTTACAGCTTCTATTATATGACACACTAGTGTACACCCTCAAAACTGGAAATAGCGACTAAATTAAAACTTTCAATAATACATCAAATAAAGGGTAATTCCCTTTCCATAACTCAATACTTATATTAAAAAGGTAAATCAAGCCTTTCATCAAGACTAGTCAAGATTGGGTGTTACTAAAACCCAATAACAGTCGCTATCTCCGAATGCAGAAAACATCATCGAATAACTAGATCCTTCACGTGCATCTAACTAGCACTCAACTCTTCATGGTGTCGCTAGTACCATTTCCCCCAATAAGGACCTGATGCATATGCTGACAAATAAAAAAGGTTAGGCTTAACGCATAGTGAGTTCAAGAGTTTTCCTCTCAAATGTAAAACGGTAAAACATAAAGGAATATTGTTAATGCCAAAATTATCCTTCGGGATAACTTAAGGTCGGTGTGGAGCTAACAACTAAAGATGGTATCCTTCAAATAACACATGACAAAGACAAAATAATAAACGAACAGAGAGAATTGGTGACACGGAAAACCTCAGTTGAGGGTAAAAACTGCGGACGACAGCAATAGTTGTCGGTGCACTAGTGACGTCAAATATGGACGTCGTCCTTAGGTGAAAAGTGTCGAAGGTACGATTGATTAAAATATGAATAAAAATAAGTAAATCGTGAGATAAACTGTTGCTGTCGAGAGCGTCGTGAGATTCTTTAAGAGAGTATATCTTGTTGCTTCAGAATTCACTTCTGTGCTTTGAGTGACTTGATGGTTCGTTTATATAGGCTGTTGGGCATTAAACGAGTCTTTTATGATCCTTAAATGGCGACAACGATCTTCGTATTGATGACGTTTGATTGCAACCTTTAGTTATGACCGTTTGGTCATCAATGAGCAATGGGTTAGTAAAGGTAAATACATGTCGTGATATATGCTGACGATTGTCGTTACATTATTACGTCCGATGGCACAAATGTCCATACTCATCAGTCGTACGTCGGGATAACTTACGATTGTAGTCAGAAAGTGAGGACCGATAGTCTTGCAATCATTGGTCGCCAAGACCAACGATTATGGAGTGTCTGGTCGTGGGAATCTTACGTCGATTGTGACTTTGGGATTTTTTTACCAAAACAGTTTGCCCTCAAAGTTTGGAATGAGAGAGGTAAGTTTGAATTTCAAATTTCGTTTCATAAGATTGACACCTGTCGAACAGGGGAACGGATCCATTTTTTTGGAACCGAATCGGTTACCTCGATAACTGTAAATGCAATAAGATTTATGACGTCATGATGAAATCGCGCATGCGTAACAAATGTCATGGGCACGTGTCGTCCATTCGACAACGGATATGAAGAGTTGATGGACAAGTGTCGATCATCGATCGAGCGACCTGACACATTCTTTCGTATAAATAGCGATAGGTTGGGATATTGTTTCCTTTTATGTGATCACACTCTGAGAGAGATATTTTCGGTGAATTCTTTCCAAAATTCTGCACTGAATCGTTGCCATTCTGGTTCGAGGTTTTTAGAGCTACATAAGGTACGATCTTTTTCATCTTTCTTATATGCGTAGGAAGACCTTAGCCCATAAGTCTAGGAAGAATTGGGAGGTATACAAATTCTTTTGGACTTTAGGTACTGTTCCCCAATTTTAGATGGTCGGCGATCCTAGAAGTGACATCGAGGAGAGGACAGCGGTAGAAACCCTTCGAACGTTGGCGGAAATACCATATACCGTCACTCTCCATACATGTTTTGCAAGAGTTGTGATAGTTTCCAAACGACGTGATATATCGGACCACATAATCAAATGCTCCAAAACCCAATTTTGGTTTGCGAATCTTCAATGTGTGGTGTAATAACCCTTGTCCACAAAATCTGTTTTTTTTTAAATTGGGGGCCAATGTGTGAAAAGGTTGTTCTTAAGAGCACAAGGTCTAAATCTGGAAAATAAGTATTAAGGGGTAAAACCCGTAAAACCCTTTCATTTGGTTATATTCGACTGAAGCACAGAGAGGGGATAGTGGAGAGTAAAAACCCTAATTGGGAGCGTGGAAGAAGGATTTCAAGAGCTTTGAGGACTTCATCTTCTATGTATGATTTCTTCTCCTTTCTTCATCTTCTTGCCTAGTTTGGTTGAGTTTGTGATTGGGACTCCTTTGAGTAACCCATTATGAAGTTTTAAGTTCATTCTCATTGGAAATAGAATGGTAGATGGATTTCTTGTTGGTTTATTACCTTCTTTTGAGAATCCTTCACCATTTCAATGGTGGAAATTGGTTATGTCAAGAATATGAATTTTGGGATGATGAGAATGAATCAATGGGTTGATTTTAATGGGTTTTATGTTTTTTGGATAGGAGTTTTGGTTCCTAAAGGTTTGAGTATCACAAACTATTGATTTTGGAGGTTTAAAACCGATTTGGAGCATTTTGGGGGATTTGGAATTGAGATTTCGGGCTGAAATTGTCGTGCAGACCTGGGAGACATGAACAGGGACTTGCGCGGCCTCCCACGCAGCTTGAGGTCACGTGAGAAGTGTCATAAGTCATTGTTTGGTGCACTTTTTCGGTTTGCTTCGTTTTTCGTTCGGGCCCAGATTCGAGGCGTCGTTTGGGGGTTTGTGTAACAACCCAAATCCAAAAATAAAGGATAACATTAAATATAAATCAAACATCCAGAATGGCCCCAAAAATTTGATCGAATACAACTGTCTCAAAATCAGATTTGCGGAACAACCTATACACAACCGAGAAGTTTCACTAAAAGTCTAAATAGCAAAGTGAAACGTCTATCGTCTAAAGCATCCTCGCTCTAAATCTTCTCCTTACCCTTGCCAGAGCTTCCTACCAACTGCTTCCCAGAAAAGGTTTGGTTTGGAAATGCGAGGGTTAGACCATGAGGTCTAGTGAGCTCCTTCTAGTGGCAACAGTTTCATCATCAAGTATATAAAACATTTCATAACCATTATAAACAACAAACTTTAAACAATAAGCTTTCACATAAACTGCACATGTAAGTGGCACACTGAAGTCACTCGGTAGTGACATCGTGTTGATCCCGAAGGGCTATACAAGTTTGTAGAAGGGGGGGGGGGTTGAATACAAATACACATATTTTACTTTTCTAAATTGTTTATTGATAAATCATTAACAATTTACAGCTTGTTGCGGAAACAAGATTAAGGATAAACTTAAATTTAAACAAGTTGGAACACTAAGTTTCTTGCACTAAGAAAGAGAAGGAAATTACTAATAATAACCTATCTCAAGATAAGAAGGATGAACTTGTCCAGAGTTAGCAAGTTGCTTCAAAATGAAGTGAGTTCATCTTCTTATATACTGCATGCATTTAATGCATTGCAGTTTACACTTTACACGTGGCAACATCTGATTGGTTGCATGTCATTGACCTTTGTTGACAACCTTAGTAGCCGCATGTTTGAACAGTGTAGTATCAGAGTGGTTGTACGAATTCAGACAATAAGGAGGTTCTTTTTCTGACATATCGTACGGAGACGTGCAAGGGAGGTTAAGACAAAAAGTACTTTGTACGGAGGACTTTATGACCAGCTTTTCGTTGATTCAGCGATCTATCATTCTTTATCAGCGAATGATAGAATTCAGCGATAGCTAAAGCCTTGTACTTGATACTTCACGTTGAGTGGACAAATCTGAGTCTTCGCTGATCCGCATCAGTTCATTAGGAGACTTGTCGCTGGTTCTTGAGCTTAATCTTCGACTTCAGCGTAGAACCTATGTTAACGTGAAACTTGTCTTCAGGGATCATAAGTAAACAACTAACTTATCAGCGATAGTGAAACTCTGATACATATTGTTTACTTACAATTTTCACTAAGTATAAGAGAGGGTCATTATCAAATCACTGAGGGTTTGGATCAACAATCTCCCCCTATTTGATTATGACATAGCAACAGAGAAAATTTCTATTTAATGAAAACATAAGGATGAAAAGAACTCATAAAATATTTGTCTCTTTTACTGTTTTCTGGGATCTTTTCTGTACTGATGGAGTAAAGTACGTTCGCTGAAATTTTTCTTTAAACTTTGTAAAGATTACAGAGGGAAGTGGAAAAATTACAAGTACAGCGAATAAAATTACAAGTACAAAAGATGTAGACAGATAAGGATAGAAAGAATTACAAGGCGATCCTATCCGTCAAAAGGTTCTTCCTTGATGAGAAGTTCATCGAGGGTCTTTGATGTGGGAATCATCCAGTCAGGGACATCTACTCCTTGATTCTTTTTCTTCAGAGCTTCTTCAAAAATCAAGGGCTTCAGGTGTCTAGCTTTAATGTCGCGTCTGACTTCACACCAGTATATGAGATCTCTGAGTTGTTCGATGGGAGCGATGTGGAGCTCAGAGATACGTTGAAAGTGATGGTTTCCTTCGTAGTCTAGAAAGAATATACCATAAGGATCACTTACAACTGTGCCAGGAATGAAAGTTTCTCCAGGTGGTAGGGAGGTGTCAAGCGCTGAGAGATCAGCATCAGGGCCAAGAACTTCAGCACGAGAGAAACCAATACCTGTTTCATTCCGTATAGAAGGACCTGAATCTGAGACTTTCTTTTCCTTTGCAGAGACTTTTCTTTGTTGAGGAGGAAGAAGAGTAGAGGGAGGAATATCCACAGCAGAAGAAACCAGGTCGATCTGTTTGTTTAAGATCTTCTCGACATGGCTTTTGAACTTTGAGCGCGATCCCTGAATGGCTAATTTCGTTTCTAACCATTCAGAGAGACCAAACTTTTCTAAGGTAGCAGCATAGAAGGTTTGCTTGGTTTTGTCTTCTCTGTAGACATCCACTTCAACAACAGGAACGTCTGCGTACAGTCTTCCTCTGATGTTTACTTTGATGATTTTGGATGGTCTAGATCGACAGGTCAGCATTTGTTTAGCCCATTCCAAAGTCGTATCAGAGACCTTAGTCTTTTCTCTAACGATCTTTTGAGCATCATCCCATAGCTGACGTTGAACATCAATGGGAGCTCTTTTCAGCTTGGGGTCTTTTACTGATCGTTGAGTAAGCTGGATGGCGTATTCTCTGTCTTTTTCTTCAGCTTCCCTTCTTTCAGCGATTAGGCGTTCAGCTCTGAGGTGTTCCTTGTATTCCTTTTGGGAAACTCTGAACTTTGGAGGAACCGAAGGAAGTTGATCACGCTTCAGAATGATTCGCTGATCTTCGAGTCTCTTGATCATTTCGTCTCTCTTTTCTTGATCCTCTTCACTTAGCTTTTGAGGAGCCAAGGAAGGTCTGTTTTTGTGAGAGAGAATCTGTTCTTCAGGTTCATCAGTCTCAGAGATCAAATCTAAGACCGGGATTATTTCTTCAGCGTTGGGAGCTGGGATTATTGTTGAAGTCGTAGTTGTAGGAACTTCAGCGATATCCTCAAACAGGGGAGAGGACTAGCTGAAACACAGCGATCTTACAAGTAAGAACATGGGTAGAACAGAGAGAGAAAGAGTGGGATAAAGTGTATGGAGGTTTGGAGAGTGTAGAACTGATAAAGTGTATAGAGGAGGGATGTGGAGTAAGGAAGAGGTTAATGTACCTGACAAACCGGCTTTTTAAGCAAGATCATCAGATATTCATCTTCAGCGACACTTTTTCCTTTGCCCTTGTCAGCTTCAGATGCTGATGGCTTTGTCTTTGTCCGCTCCCCTGTAGGTTCATTTATCAGAATCCCTTGAAGAGCTTTAGTTCTCTGAGCAGGCTTGACGATAAAAGAGTCATCATCATCATCATCTTCATCATTATCATTCTTTGGAGAAGAGGATGGTTTATCATCAGACAAGTCGATGGCTTCTTCATCTTCAGCTTCAGACTCAGTTTCTTCAGCTTCTTCTTCGAGTTGCTCCCCCTCAGATACAGAGGTAAGCTTCTCGGTTCCCTCAGGGTGTTCATCTCCCTGAGGTCCAGCGGCTGCTGCTTCTTCAAATGTCTTCTCACCTTCTTCAGTAAAGGTGAGGTCTTCAGTCTTCTCTCCCCTGATAGATTCATCATGGGAAAGGTCTTCAGCGCTCTTGGAAAGGTCTTCAGCACTCTTCTCCCCCTCTTTTTCATGATGAGTGGGGGAGGAATGTGATGATTCAGCAGCTTGTGTTGTTTCCCTGTCTTCTTGGCCAGGGATCCCCACACAGATTTCAATCGCTGATAATCTGTTTTCTATTCCAGAAATACCAGGATTGATCTTCACGAGTTCAGCACGATCCGCCGTAGTAAAAGATGGAGGTGCAGGGGCGGTCGTGTTTGTCAGGATCTGCTGCAACAAAGTCTGAATAGAAGTGATGTCATTTTTCATCGTATTGACATCGGTCTTCACAGAACTCATGTCAGTTTTTACTGAACTGACATCAGCCTTTACAGCAGACATATCACCTTCGAGTGTGCCAACCGATGTCTTCAGCGTTGTGACCTCGCTGGACATGGTGTCAACTGATTTCTTGATGTCGAGGTAGTCTGTGTAGATATCAGAGAGAACTTTGGCGAAGTCGGTGAGTGATTTATCAACCTTCTCCAAGTCAGCTTTGGAGGCATTCTTTTCGACCACAGTTGTCAGCTTTGTAAGATTCTCTCCAGCGTTTGTTACAGCTGAAGAGTTGTCGGAAAGAGTAGTAGTGAGACCTGTCAGCGTCGTCTCTATTGTCTTCAGAGAGGCGTTGATGTCTCTCAAATTAGGACCTGTAACATATAAGAACTTGTGAACAGAGGAAAGCTCAGAAGTTTGGGGTTTAGTAACAGTGTATAGGGGTTGGTGTATACCTGCAGGAGGATTGGTGAATTCATCAAAATCTCGGGTTCCTGAGAAAAGTTCCATGTCGTCAGCTAAAGTGCGTGGACGTATGGTCATCTCTGCAGGTCCTATGCCCATCACTCCTTGAAGAGTATTATCTTTAGCTTCTGGAGGAATGACAGGTGCTTCAGTGATAAATGGAGTGGAGTCCAAATGAGTAGAGGGAGAAGCGAAGGATAAGAATGGAGGTTGGGTACTGAGTTCAGCGTTGGATTCGCTGAGAATCGCTTCATCAGTCTTTTGAGAGACTGAAGGAGGTTGGGTAGATTCCAAGTTTGTAACCTCAGCGTTTGGAGACGCTGAAGTTGGGATAGAGTGGGTGGCTTGTTCAGCTGTGGCAGAGCGTACCACTGAACTTTCCTTCAGCCCAACAAGAGGAGCTGAGGAATCTTTAGCAATAGATTGCTGGGGTTGCTCCTTGGTTTTCTTAGTTCTTTTGGAACCAAGTTGGGTTTCAGAGTGTTTCCTTTTTAGAGAAGGAATGGAGGTTGCAGCTGGGGTATCGGCGGTGGGTTTGTCCGCTGAAGGAGCTGCAGAAGTAGAAGAAGTGGGGTTTAGAAGAGTTAGAAGAGTTAGAAGAGTAGAAAGACGTACCTCATTTTCCATCGGTTTGAAGTCGAGCACCTTAGGGCCGACCTGAGAGAGTTTCAGGTCACCCTCTGTTGGGTAGCTGTCCTTCAAGCCTTTTTGGAATACGGCGCTGATGAACCGAGGATAGGGAACCCATGGAGATCTGTCAGCGATGGAGTCCACTCTGAGTACCAGGTCATCATAGATAATCGATGCCCAGTCTATATGTAGACCTTTTAGCAATGCATATCCCATTGCTTGCTGAAGCTGAGCGGCTTGGTCAGAGGAGCCGGACTTAGCAGTCATGCAGCTGATTAAATGAGCGAAGATGAAATTCATCTCGCTGGGCATTTTCGATTTCTTGATAAGGGTCAGCTTCTTCTCGGGCTTCTTGTCCCTTCCCGTTTCCCATACATAGCCCATTGCATCGAAGAATGCAATGATGGCTTCCCTGTCTGAGTTTTTCTTGTGGTCAGGGAGGGGAACAAAGGGTTTTTCTTTGGTTGCGATGGGAAGGCTGAGGGCTTTGAGAATGATGGCAGGGGTGATCTTCATGGTGCCATAGTCAGTGTCGCAGAGGATGCAGTCAATTGTTTTTGAGGGGTCTTTGGCTGAGGGTAGCTGAGAGTGTCTGGCAGAGTACCAGAATTGGGATAGCAGTAGCTGATGTGCAAGAGGTGTTATGGTCAGGGCTGTGGAGATGGAGCAGTTCTTTAGGAAGTTCACAGCATCATCTAGATGTGTGACTTGCTTTCGAGGAGGAAACTCGAGAAGCGCATAGAGGTTATTTACCTTGGTCCAATCCAGTTTGTCAAGAGAGAACTTGACCTGAGGAGCCTTGAGGATTTCCACTTCCTCAACAGTATCATCAACAACAATGTTCTCAGCGATGGTGTTCTTGGGAATGTCAGAAGATGCCATTTTCTGTATTATCAGTTCAACCAAAGATTAACAAATAAGAATAATCTTAATGTGGAAAGTTTTTCCAATAAGATGGTTCGAATTTTGTCCATTTCATTCAGACAAAATGTCGTAATGAAGATTAGGGTTTTTCTTGTTTTTGAAAAACGAAATGCAAACCCAAAAAAATCTTGTTTTCCAGTTTTCTTTAAAGATTGGGATTCTGGAAAAACGTATGAAGAACAAGTTTAAGATTTTGCGTTTTAAACTTGAAGAATAACCATGAAAGGTTGTGTTCATAAAACCATGAAAGAAATGATTTCATTTTAAAAGGTTCTTTTGTTTGATCTTGTGAAAACAACGAGAAGATCATTAACAAGTTTGGAGAAATAGGTAAAATAAAAGAATTATTAACCTGGTTCGTTGAAGAAGATGAAGTTCTTAAGTTCTTGAAAAAAACTTGAGAGCACAAATGCAACAGTAAATTCTTTTTCTTAGCTTGGAGAAGAAGTTCGCGTAAAAGAAAAATATAAACCCAGAATAAGTTTATATAGAGATTAGAGAGAGAGAAAATCTTGAGCGGGAAAAGATTTTCATCATGACACGGACACGTGTTTTCATTTGATTGGCGAGTGAACGAAATGTGCAAACGTGTGTCAGAAAGAAGGACGTGCCAGGGCTTATCCGTTGTAATGACGTCACAACTGTCCTTTCATATTCTTGGATGTCTCTGAGGTTTTGAAAACTCAGGGACACTTTTGAAAACATGAAGCACTGAATAGAAATATCAGTGTTGGTTTTAGAAATTTCAAAGTATCGCTGATAAGGAAGAGATATTCAGCGATGTAATTTATTTTGAAATCTTGCATTTACATGCGATTTGTCAGAGAGAGAAACATACCTTGATATCAGCAAATCACGTTTATTCAGAGAGAAGATGATAGAATGGGGTTATACAAGTTGATTTTATCCTGTCGCTGATTAAATGTGAACCGCTGAAGATTTTATTCTTCAAAGTTCAGCATTCCAAGCTCGCTGATGAGAAAGTTGAACCTTGTCTCATCAAGAGGTTTGGTGAACATATCAGCTAACTGATAATCAGTTGGGATAAAGTGAAGTTCTATATCACCATTCATTACATGATCTCTGATAAAGTGATACCTGATTTCGATGTGTTTTGTCTTTGAGTGTAGCACTGGATTATTTGCTATAGCGATGGCACTTGTGCTGTCGCAATAGATTGGAATATTTGAGAGCTGAAGGTCATAGTCCAGTAGTTGATTTCTCATCCACAAGACCTGAGAACAACAGCTTCCAGCGGCTACATACTCAGCTTCAGCTGTGGAGGTGGACACTGAGTTTTGCTTTTTACTTGTCCAACTTACCAGCTTTCCACCCAGGAGCTGACATCCTCCTGTGGTGCTTTTCCTATCCATTCTGCAACCTGCAAAATCACTATCTGAATAGGCGATTAGATCGAATCCTGAGTCTTTGGGATACCAAAGACCTAGATTCGTTGTACCCTTAAGGTATCGAAAAATTTGCTTTACAACTTTCATATGAGATATATTAGGTTCAGCTTGATATCGTGCACACAAACATGTTGCATACATAATATTGGGTCGGCTAGCTGTAAGATACAAAAGAGAGCCGATCATCCCACGGTACAGCATGACATTAACAGGAATACCCTTAGTATCCTTATCAAGTGTCAGCGGTGGTGCCATAGGGGTTTTCATAGCTGAACTTTCAGTTAAGTCGAATTTCTTCAGCATATCTTTAACATATTTTCCCTGATTAATGAAAGTTCCTTTCTCATTTTGCTTTATCTGAAGACCAAGGAAATATGTTAGTTCACCCATCATGCTCATCTTATACTCATCTTTCATTCTATCAGCGAAACGAGTACAAAGATCAAGGTTAGTAGAGCCAAATATAATGCCATCAACATATATCTGAACAAGAATGATATGACCTTTTACTTTCCTGAAAAATAGAGTTTTGTCGATTTTACCTCGCTCAAATTGTTCAATATGGAGATAAGTAGAAAGAGTGTCATACCATGCACGTAGAGCTTGCTTTAAGCCATAAAGTGCCTTATCCAGTTTATAAACATAACCTGGACGCTTAGGATCCGAGAATCCTGGAGGTTGTTCCACATAGACTTCTTCATTCAGCTTTCCATTTAGAAACGCTGACTTAACATCCATCTGATATACTTTGAAGTCTTTGTGTACAGCGTATGCTAAGAATAGACGAATAGATTCTAATCTTGCTACTGGAGCAAATGTTTCGTCGTAGTCTATACCATCCTCTTGTCTGTATCCCTGAGCAACAAGTCGAGCCTTGTTGCGGGTTACAGTTCCATGTTCGTCCAACTTGTTTCGATAGACCCATTTAGTGCCTATCACTGTTTTGTCAGTTGGTCTTCGAACAAGTTTCCAAACTTTGTTTCTTTCGAATTCAGTCAGCTCTTCTTGCATGGCGCTGACCCAGTTTGGATCTTTGAGGGCATCATCTACTTTCTTTGGTTCAGTTAGAGAAATAAAATTAACAAATAAACAAATATTACCTGCACTTCGTCGAGTCTGAATACCAGCGTTTGGATCACCAAGAATTTGATCAATTGGGTGATTTACAGTCCATCGCTGAGCCGGAGTGTGAGACGCTGACTCAACCTGAACTGGAGGAGCTGAAGATGAAGCTTCAGCGACGTCTGGAGTATCAGCCAAGAGAGGAATGGATGCAGTTGTCATTATATTCACTGATTGCTGAGAAGTAGATGGAATGTCTGAGACATTTGGTTTAGAAGCAGGTATAGTGTTTATAGGAACAACTGAGACCCATGATGTTTCAGCTTCACTATTCTGCATATTTGGAATGATAGTAGGACCATCATCTTCAACTGTATGAGCATGAGGAGTGGGAATATCTTCTGAATCACCAAGATGAGAAAACATCCATTGATTCAGTTCTTCAGTATCAGCGGACGATTTAGAGTTCGCTGAACGGGATTCGTCAAACGTGACGTGAATTGTTTCTTCAACAGTTTGTCTTCTTCGATTGAAGACTCTGAAGGCTTTGGAGACTGAGGAGTATCCAAGAAAGATCCCATCATCAGCCTTAGGATCAAACTTTCCAAGGGCATCTCTGTTGTTCAGTATGAAACACTGACATCCAAAGATGTGAAGAAAGCTGATTGAAGGCTTTCTCCCATGAAAAAGTTCATAGGCTGTTTTATTGAATCTTTTGACTATCAGCGACCTGTTTTGCGTAAAACAAGCGGTGTTGACAGCTTCTGCCCAAAACTGAGTAGGCAGGTGAGAATCGCTGAGCATTGAATGTGCAGCTTCAATGATTGTTCTATTTCTTCTTTCAGCGACTCCATTTTGTTGCGGTGTTCTCACTGATGAAAAGTTGTGAGAAATACCCTTAATCTCAAAGAAGGAATCAAGAGAACTGTTTTTGAATTCAGTCCCATGATCACTCCTTATTGAGCGAACGGTCAAATTGTTCAGGATTTCCATCTTCCGAACAAAGGTGATGAGTTCTTCAGGGGTGTCACTCTTGGAACAGAGAAACATAACCCATGTATAACGAGAGAATTCATCAACTATGACCAGTGTATATTTATTTCCAGCGATGGAATGTTTGATAACATGCCCAAACAAATCCATATGGAGTAGTTGTAGAGGAGATGACACTGAGGAGACTTGCTTTGACTTAAAGCTTGCTTTGGCCTGTTTCCCTTTTTCACACGCTGAACATAAAGACTCTTTGGCGTATGAGTGTTGAGGTAGACCAATGACTAACTCTTTTAAAGAAAGAGTGTTCAGTGTCTTGAAATTCAGATGAGAGAGCCTATTATGCCATAACCAGTTGACATCAGATGAGGCTTTTGAGAAGAAACAGGAGTTCTCAGTGGTGGTTGAGTCTATGTTTATTACATAAACATTTTCTAAACGATAACCGCTGAGAGCTATCTTCTCCTTTTTGTCAGTGACAAAGCAGGATTCCTTAGTAAAGATTACTTTGTTATCCTTGTCGCAAAGCTGACTGATGCTTAAAAGATTATGCTTCAGCCCTTCAACATATGCGACTCTTCTGAAGGTGGTTGTACCATTTGAGAGTACACCAAACCCTCGGGTATGTCCTTTTCCATTTCCTCCAAAAGTCACAGAGGGACCCTTCTCTTCCTTGTAATCAGCGAGCAGACTTTTCTTTCCAGTCATGTGTCTAGAGCATCCGCTATCGAGATACCAGATACCCTTCTGAACCTGCATCACAAAGGAAGATTAGTTTTTCTTGGGTACCCACTTAACCATGTGTACACGTTTGTCAGTGGAAGTAGTTGGAATGGAAGGTTCAGCAATCTTCGCAGCATTTGAAGATTCAGCTTTGTCAGTCTTCACTTTGGTTAATTTCTTAACCTCAGTGGTCTTCTAGCTATCTTTTCAGCTTTGGTGGCTGTGGGGCACTTACTAGCAATATGATCAGTGAGTCCACAGTGATAACATTTCCTATAACTAAAAGTAGTTCTAGGACTATTTGAATGCTGAGCTTTTGATTTAGAATTAGAAGGACCAGCACCAAATAAGCTTTTGGCTTTTGAAATGGGAGGAACATTTAGTTCTTCAGATTTCTTTCCAAGGACATCCACTCTTAGTCTAGGAGTAGATCGCTGAATAGACCCACGCTGAGTAGATCCAGAGATCTGATTCCTTGATCCAGAGGAATAAATCACTAAAGCTTTAGAAGCATTCAGCTTTGGTACTAAAGTACCCTTCTGAGGATTTCGGTTAAAAGCAATCCCTTTACCTTTATCTTTAAAGACAGAGGTAGGTTTTGGATAAACCATTTTTTCGTTACCTTTTGAAGAGGTATAAATTTCCTCAGGGATAGGTGGTCTGGACGAGGAACACTGAGAGGATGAAGTATCAGCGATTGAGGATACGAAAGTTCCAAATAAGAGCATGGAACGATCAGTGGTTGGTTCTTGAGTTTCATATTTGTAACCGAGACCACGTTTATCACTCAGGGGTATCTGAGACTTAATTATCTCAGTGATCTTTGTTGAGGAATTACACCATCCTTCAACAGTAGCTTTTTCAGCTTTCAATGCAGCTATAGCTTCTGCTCGTTCGATTTTGACTAGCTGATTTAAATGCACTTGATCTTTAAAATCTTCTTCAATTTTAGAAAGCTTTTCTATTTGAAGGTGACAGTTTTTAAGCTGTTCAGCGAGATCAAGGTTTTGGTTTTCAACTATAGTTTTTCCATTCATGGCTTCATATAAACTTCTAGTCAAGAGATCGATTTTACGGAGACTATCAGCTTCATCAATATTTGCAATATTTGTAAAGAAGGAAGGTGATACCTGAATTGCAGAGGTTGAAGTAGAGGGAATGTCTGAACTTTCTTCCTCATCTTCAATCTTTGCCATAAGACAGAGATTGGCTTCATCATCTTCAGAGTCAGATGATGATTCTTCTTTTTCAGAAGCAGCCCAATCGTAAACCATCAGGCCTTTGCCTTTCTTCTTGAAGCTTTTCAGCTTCACATATTTTTCTTTCAGCTTAGCATATTTGTCATCTTTATTCCTGGGAATAAAGGATTTCTTGGGAAACGCTGAGTTTCTCGATACTTTCTTAGACCTGCACTCGTTAGCGAAATGTCCAGTCTTTTCGCAGTTAAAACAAGTAGCAGTAGCCTTATCAACAGGAGTTGATGATCTTGGCTTATCAGTTATAGAAAGAGGTTTGTTTTTTCTGAACATTTTATTTTTGGCGAATCTCCTGAACTTTTTAGTTAGGAGAGCCAAAGATTCATCATCATCTGAAGAGTCAGAGTCTGATGACCTTTCAGAGTTACTCTCTAACTCAGTGATAGTGACCGAGGGTCGCTGAGTAGAGGGTTCCTCTGAGATTAAAGCAACAGGGGTGCTTTTGGAATCTTTTACAAGATTCTTCTTAAGATGGCTTGATTGCTCATGATTCAGCATCGTGCCATATAAGGTAGTAAGGGTCATTGATCTTAGATCCTTTGACAGCTTGAGACACATAGAATAACTGTCCCAGCTTTCAGGTAAACATTCTAGAAACTTTGTCAGCACTTCAAAGTTGGAATATTCCTTACCAACAGTTTTCAGATCTATTATTAAGCAATTAAAACGTTGGTGAACTTCAGAGAGAGTCTCATTCTTACCACAAATGAAACTTTCATACTGTCTTACCAGGTTGATCTTTCGAGAGTCCTGGACTTCAGCAATACCTTCATACTGAACACAGATTGTGTCCCACATGGCTTTTGAGGATTTCAGGTTCATGACGGAATGGTAGACTTCGTCAGGAAGAGCCATGGATAGTATGGATCTGGCTTTGGTGTCGATAGCCACTTTCTTCTTATCTTCGTCAGTCCATGTATGAATTTCTTTGGGTACCGGCCTTTCTGGAATAGCAGGTCTATTCTCAGCGGCTGGTACTGCGGCATCAATTCTTACAGGAATGAATGGGCCGTTTTCAAGATAATAAGGCATAGTAGGGTCTACACCTTCTAGGAAGAGAGTCATCCTATTTTTCCATAGATTAAAATTATCTCTGGAGAATCTAGTGTAACACCCTAAAAACAGGGCCAATTTAAACCTTAAAAATTACTACAAGTTATGATCATAAAACTTCAAACTTCTATAACCTGAGGATCAAATGTGAAGGTTTTATATACAACCCAACTAATTCAAATAACCTATTAATCTAATCATACATCACAATCAGATTAATTAAGTTATCTAATCCTTTGTCCCAAAAAGCCTCAAAAGTAATGCTAGATCCTCCGTTATCTCTAAGTTTGAGTCTTCCCAAAAGTTCTCTTCTCTCATTCCCGCTTACTTTCCGGAGCTTGTACCTGGTAAGAAAATTCAACTTGAAACATTAGGCTTTCGCTTAGTGAGAATATTCAAATCAAATTAAAGTTTAACAATTAAAATCTCAACAGATAAAACAAACCTGTTCTCGCCCATCTTACCGTACCACAGCTCCTTTCAACACTGGGAATTTACCTCACTCTCATACTTATGACTAATTCGTCTAGCCATAATATTACTACCAAGAGTTTACCATAAATCATCCTAGATTCAAAGTCAAAACTCTTAACCAAGAAATTACAAATCAAAACCTGCCTATTTCTTAATTCGGAAGTAGAGATTACAAATTACTTTATGCCTATCTCTAATCTTCCTTTCACAACGGGAAATCTCCGATCTTCCCTATAAAATGGAAATCTCCGATCTTCAATTCGAAATGGGAATTACAAATCAAAATCTGCCTATTCCACATTTCACGTCCTCACCATCTCAGAATCACTGACCCCAATGGGATTAATATATCGCAATACACAACTGGGGCCCTCACGATGATTCAAGATACGCTCATTTACTAGAAATTACATCCCTTGGTCAAATGGCAAGTATTTCGGTTCCCATTAGACCGTACCCAGGTGCCCTACTATGACCGGACGCCTATTTCTAGCAATCGCCACACAATACATAAGTATTATTTCTCTTACAATTATATGTGCATAACATACAATAAATTCGTCTCATAAAATATTCTATATATACATTTTATAAAGAATATTAATAGTCTTGACACCTCGATTTCTTAACTATCCCTTCTTTGCAATTTAGCACGGGGATCAACATAGCATAACTTTTAGTCATATATTTGGACTCATTACAAATTAAGCCGAGTCCTTAATAACATGTTCAGACATACATATTATATATCTATTTCAATATTAATTGATGAATTTTAAAGAGAGTTGAATAAACTCACCTGATATGAAATCACACTTCTTTTATTTCATTTTAAAGGCGTGGGAACTTCTGTCTTCACCACCACAGTTTACTGTAATATCCAATATACAAATATACTGATAATAAATTACAGAACAGAACTCTCTAAAACTAAGAATCCTTATCATCTAAAAATCTTCGTCTTAAGTCGCAACCAACTAATATTAAAATCTCTTGTCGCAATGCACAGTGCAAGTCGCAATCAACTACTGCGATAGAGGTGGCCAAAAAACGGGTTCGGGCCGGGTCGGGCCGGGTCGGAACAAGAACCGGGTTCAAACAGTAAAGGAGAAAACCGGGTCAACCAAAAACCGGGTCGGGTCGGGTCGGGTCAAACCCAAAAACCCCTGACCCGTATAGGGTTAGAAAAAACCGGTTTTTATAAAACCGGGCCGGGCCGGGCCAAGAACCGGTTCTTGATCGGGCCGGGGTATTTTCTTGTTTAAAAAAAAAATTTAATTTCTTTGTATAATAATTAATTACTAAACTTTAAAAAGTAAAAAATTGGATTGGATAGTAGAGACTAGAGAATTGTATGCGTTTTTTGCGAGAAACGAATATAGCGAGAGCCGAGAAATGAGAATTGTATGCGTTTTTTGCGAGAAACGAATATAACGAGAGCCGAGAAATGAGAATTATAAGCGTTTTTTGCGTTTTGTAAGCAATTGTAAGGTGGTGATCACTCCATAACACCCCTAGTATTTATATGGGGTTGGAGGGTGATATTTTAGCCAAAAAAACGGTCACAACACTATTCCAACGGCTAGAAAACGGCTATTTTTTTTGAAAAATTTTCGGGTCGGGCCGGGTCGGGCCACAAACCGGGCCACGAACCGGTCCCGGGTCGGGCCGGGCCGGGCCGAGAAAATCCCTAAATACACGAACCGGTCCCGGCTCTCGGGCTTGAAACCGGTTCTTGACCGGGCCGGGTCGGGCCCGGTTCTTGGCCGGTTTCGGGTCGGGTTGGCCTGTCGGGTCGGGCCGGGTCGGGTCGATTTGGCCACCTCTATACTGCGACATGGTCACCATGTCGCAATCTTCTATTGCGATTTCAACCCCATGTCGCAACCTTCTATTGCGACTTCACTACCAAGTCGCAACCTTCTATTGCGACTTCAACCCCATGTCGCAACCTTCTATTGCGACTTCACTACCAAATCGCAACCTTCTATTGCGACTTCATCACCAAGTCGTTCTTAAGGCTGCGACATTCATGAATGTCGCAATGTACTGTTGCGACATGTTTGAGTGTCTCAACTCACTGAAATTATCTAAAACCCAGATTTTATACTTTTAAGCTATGTTTGTTTCTGTAAACATGCAGATATGTTTAATACCACTAACATAACATATCTACAAATTCAGATTCTCATAATCATCCAAAAATCACCAAAACCCATTTCCAAGTTTATAGAAAACTTATAATCTAAATAACATCAATTAAGGTGAAGAACATACCTTGATTTCCACAGGTTTACACCTTAATATCCAGCTGAAATCTTGTTTCCTTCTTCCTCTTTTCCTTCTTCGTTTCTATCTCTCTCTCTCGTTACACCGTAACACACACACACAAGCACACTAATAATAAGATGATAAAATATTTCATCTCCTTTTTCTCTTTTGGTTAACACAAGGTGGTGGTGGGGTGGGAGTTTCACTTCTCACCCCTAAACTTCCAACTATTGACAACTTTCACCCTCTAACTTATAAATTAAAATTAAAGTTTACCCCTAACTTATTATCCCATAAAAACGATTCAACGTAACTTATTCGGGGTTAAATTCTAAAATTAATTTATCAAACAATTATACACAAATTATTTAATAAACCGACGTAACACTTTATAAAAATCGAGATGTTACATCTAGGGGGTTTTGCAAGAGAACAATTGTCGATATAATTTGTGTTTGTGTTGGTAGCCATTTTCAGAAATAGCAAGGAAGAGAAATCTTAGTATAGATTAGATCTTGTTTATGAGATTAAACAAATCCGCTCTGATACCACTTGTTGGTCCCGAAGGGCTATACAAGTTTGTAGAAGGGGGGGGGGGGGGGGGGTTGAATACAAACACACAGATTTTACTTTTCTAATTTGTTTATTGATAAATCATTAACAATTTACAGCTTGTTGCGGAAACAAGATTAAGGATAAACTTAAATCTAAACAAGTTGGAACACTGAGTTTCTTGCACTAAGAAAGAGAAGGAAATTACTAATAATAACCTATCTCAAGATAAGAAGGATGAACTTGTCCAGAGTTAGCAAGTTGCTTCAAAATGAAGTGAGTTCATCTTCTTATATACTGCATGCATTTAATGCATTGCAGTTTACACTTTACACGTGGCAGCAGCTGATTGGTTGCATGTCATTGACCTTTGTTGACAACCTTAGTAGCCGCATGTTTGAACAGTGTAGTATCAGAGTGGTTGTACGAATTCAGACAATAAGGAGGTTCTTTTTCTGACATATCGTACGGAGACGTGCAAGGGAGGTTAAGACAAAAAGTACTTTGTACGGAGGACTTTATGACCAGCTTTTCGTTGATTCAGCGATCTATCATTCTTTATCAGCGAATGATAGAATTCAGCGATAGCTAAAGTCTTGTACTTGATACTTCACGTTGAGTGGACAAATCTGAGTCTTCGCTGATCCGCATCAGTTCATTAGGAGACTTGTCGCTGGTTCTTGAGCTTAATCTTCGACTTCAGCGTATAACCTATATTAACGTGAAACTTGTCTTCAGGGATCATAAGTAAACAACTAACTTATCAGCGATAGTGAAACTCTGATACATATTGTTTACTTACAAATTTCACTAAGTATAAGAGAGGGTCATTATCAAATCACTGAGGGTTTGGATCAACACATCGTGTCAGTCTCACACTGCCTTACTGGGTCACACCTCCCATGTCATAAACGGGACACCCCCCGGTATGAGGACTGACGGGACACACCCCTCGACTTGGCCATTACACAACTATCAACATTGTATGCATACACCTTAAGTTAACTTTCCAAACACACAATTTCATGTAACATAAACATATCGCTTCATATCCTTTCCTTATTTCTGAAATCACGTTTAAAAATACGTACTTAGTTAGAAAAACTCACCTGATGCTTTTGATCGGATCCTTTTATCACCCTTAACATCGGAAAAGAAAACATGGAAGAATGGATGCGGAAAGATAAGCTAACCGGATAATAAACTGTCCGAACATAAATTCCCGGATACCGAAACAACTCGGGCACCACCCACCGGTTACTACACTATCCGGATGCTACTTACCGGACCACACTATCCGGACACTTACCAGACTACACTATCCGGACACGGGGTCCGGGTACTTCTTACCGAACACGAGATCCGGACACCTGCACAAAGCCACTTACCGGACGTGGGTTCTGTCGAATGATTGGGGATGGAAACCACTACTAATCCCAACAAACTTGATTTCACAAATGATAAATGCATTGCAACAATACTTAACCCTTTCTTATCGATCCCTATGCTGCTTAAACACAAAGATAACACCTAACAACCACTTAAAGCATCATTTACAACTATTCAACCACAAAGACCCAATAATCAGATTCTCTTCCTCTACGTACGCTAACCTCTCATCAACACTGATATCCTCCAATGGTACTGCCACATCGGTCTCGACGAGACACTTCTTCAAGTTCGAAACGTGAAATGTCGGATGAACCCCCTTCAGTTCTTCTGGCAATTCCAACCTGTAGGCTACTTCCCCAATCCGTTCTTTAATGACGAAAGGCCCCACGTACCTTGGTCTCAGTTTTCATTTCTTCCTGAAACGAACTACGCCTTTCCAAGGCGAGACTTTTAGCATCACTTTATCACCAACTTGAAACTCGATAGGTTTTCTTCTTTTGTTAGCATACTTCTTTTGCCGATCTTGCGCTACCCTCATTTTCTCGCGGATCAGTTCTATTTTATCAGCTGTCATTTGCACAATTTCTTGACCTACTAGTTGTCTTTCCCCCACTTCGTTCCAACATAACGGCGTCCGACACTTTCGTCCGTATAATTCTTCAAATGGTGCCACTTGGATCCTCGCATGGTAACTGTTGTTATACGAGAATTCTATTAATGATAAATGTACTTCCCAAGAACCCTTGAATTCAATCACGCATGCTCGGAGCATATCCTCTAACGTCTGTATAGTTCTTTCGCTCTGACCATCCATTTGGGGATGACATGATGTACTTAGCTTGAGTTGCGATCCCAACTCTCTTTGAAGACTTCTCCAAAATGACGATGTGAACCGACTATCATGATCTAACACTATAGATCGCGGTACTCCGTGTCTCGACACAACATCACTTATATACAACCTTGCCAACTTCTCCAACGGATCCGCTTCCCTAATTGGTAGGAAGTGTTCCGACTTGGTGAGACTATCCACAATCACCCATATTGCATCGTGACCCTTCGGAGTCCTTGGTAATTTCGTGACAAAATCCATAGTTATGTTATCCCATTTCCACACTGGTATATCCAAAGATTGAAGTTCCCCATATGGTCGTTGATGTTCTGCTTTGACCTTCAGACACGTCACACATCGTTCCACAAAGTGAGCGATGTCCTTCTTCATTCCCGGCCACCAGTAAAACAACCTTAAATCCCGGTACATCTTATTCGTCCCTGGATGTACCGAATACTGCGACCTATGCGCTTCTTCTAGAATGCCTACCCTCAAGTTCCCCAACTTAGGAACCCACACCCGGTTCTTCAAGCACCTCAAACCACTACTGTTGGTACAAAGCAAGGACGTAGCTCCAACGATTCTTTCACTCATTACATTTTCTTCTAGCAACGCCTCCTCTTGACACTTCTTGACCTCATCCAGGAGATCTGAAGTCGCCTCGACTCTGAAGGCCACTACTTTGGTCGATTTGTAACACCCTAAAATCAGGGTAAATTTAAACCTGAAATAAAAGGGTTTACGCATCTAATGTCCATAACATAAATGTTCTTAACTAGTGAAAATAATGACAAGATGTAACACCCTAAAATCAGGGCTAATTTGAACCTCAAATTTCACAAGTTATGATACAATAAACTTCAACTTACAAAATATTTAGCAAGGTAATTAACCATCCAAAGTACATTTACAATACATGATTCTTCAAATAACCTATTAATCTAATCACATCACTACAATCAGATTAACTAAGTTATCTAAGCAATCCAACAAAATCTCTTCTGGTTAATTGACACCTCCGCTATTCCAAAAACGCTCGTCCCACAACCCTTTACTTTCCCGAGCTGGTACCTGGTAAGGAAACATCATATGAAACGATTAGGCCAACGCCTAGTGAGAACATTCGTTTCCATAATAACATTTGCAAAATCAATGTAAGCAAGTTATAACAAACCTGGTTACCCTTTTCTTACCAAACGTGTAACTCTATTCCGTTAACAGGACTTCCATTTAATCCCATGAATATGACTGACACTCATTCCATCATCATATCATGTTTCAGAGCTACCCTACGAATCTGTACTGATTCTAGAGTAATGTTTCTATTCCGGAAATCGCAATATACACATGCCCAGTTCCGTACACATCTATTCCAGAAACCGCAATATACACATGCCTATTTCTGTACACATCTAAGAAATAACAATATACACATGCCTATTTCTTAGAGAAGGAAATAGTGATTACAATATACACATGCCAATCTCTTCTTTTCCTTAGGAATCAGGAATTACGTTTATTCCACGATTTCTCACACACATCAGAATAATGATTAATCTTCATCTATTCTACGTGTACATAACCATTAGTGCCTATGGATCCATTACACTTTACTAACGTATATGTATAACAATACATTACAGCTCATATCATATTCTCAAATGCTCCCCCTTCGGCAACTTAGCACGGGGGTTCCGCTATTAAGACAATTCATCTAGAATCTGCTTCCAAACATTAAGACCTAACATTTCCAATTTCACAAAAGTGTCCGGACAACAGGGGTTTTCCGGATACTTCTAACTTATCCGGATAAAAGGACTTTTCCGGATAACAACACTTTACCGGATACTATTCTAATCCGGACGACATCCGGATACTAAAACCATCCGGATACTATATTCATCCGGATTCTTACAACAAAATAAAACTTACCCGGATACTTGATCACGTCCGGACACATTCATCATCTCGGTTTTCCGGATACGACGATTTATCCGGAAAACTCGGTTCTGCAGCCTAAAATTCGATCCATTTTCATGTCTGTTCGATTCAGCTCTTTCCAAACCATCCCATACAGTTCATAACCACTTTCTACAGCTATTACAAGGTTTAATTTAACATGAAAACACTGATTTAAGCAAGGAACAAATGAACTCACCTTTTTGATGTAAAACCCACTTTCTGCACAAGTCTGATTCCTCAATTCTGTTGTTTATGATTCCAAATACCTATTCCATAATCAAAATCGTTTACACCCACACAACTACAACAGATTTTATCATAAACCAACACAATTATCTTACCAATTTGATGACCAAACCCTTGCTTTCCTTCTTTTTCTCCTTTTCTCTCTTTCTCTCTATTTCTTGACCGACCCAAAACACAAAATGAGGAATATCTGATTTTGTTTCAGCTAAGTTAACATACACACTTTCCAAAATTACCCATTTACACCTCCAAGTTTCATTATTTCCACAATGACACTTAACTTTGATCACTAACATTTTAACCCCAATTTGAATTATAAACTTTCCATATAATTCAAGGTTAAAACTAAATTACAAATAAATCCCAATTCTCATTAACTTACTATTATTGAAAATTCAGGATGTTACACAAGAGTTAATTTACATCAACTTGTCATCACCATAAACTCTTCACTCATCCCATTACTTCCCTGAGCTCATACCTGGTAAGAAAATATAATTTGAAACGATTAGGCTAATGCCTAGTGAGAACATTCAGTTTCAAAATAATACTTTTAAATCAATGTAAACAAGGTTTATCAAACTTGACTTACACTCGTTCTTACCATACTCGTACTCATTTCATAATAACTGAATCATACTCAATCCCATTACTATGACTATCATTCAAAAAGTCATAACACCATGTTCAATAGCCTACTACGAATCATCACGGATTCTAGTTTATCGATCAAGCCTAAAGACTTAAATTCAATCGCCATACCTTCTCCTTAGAATGGAAGCAGAAATAGCACTTATATATTGCCTATTTCTAATCCGTCGAAAACACATGAAACAACACTTACACTTCATCTAATTCATATTTTCACATCTCAAATACAAATAGCAACTTTACTTTGCCTATTCAATTATTCAACCTGAATAGTAATTATACTATGCCTATTCAAACATTCAACCTGAATAGAAGTTCTATTTTGCCTATTCAATCAATTCTATACGAATAGCAATTCTACTTTGCCTATTCAATCAATTCTATACGAATAACAATTCTACTTTGCCTATTCAATCATTTCTATACGAATAGCAATTCTACTTTTCCTATTCAATCATTCCTCACGAATAGCAATTATACTTTGCCTATTCAATCATTTCAAGGATACACGAGAATAGCAATTATACCTTGCCTATTCCTCCTTCTCAATGATACACGGGAATAACAATTATACTTTGTCTATTCCAGAGCCCACACTACAAATCTCCACGGATTCTAGATTAATGCTCATGTCCGAGAAATTACAATTACACATGCCAATTTCTTGGAAAGGAAGTAGAAATTACAATTACACATGCCAATCCCTTCTCTTTCTTAGAAATCAGGAATTAGGATTAGTCCACGCCGATTCCATGATTTCTCACACACTGGAATTACGATTAATCCACGTCTATTCCATGTGTTCATAACAACTAGTGTCTATGGATCCATTACACTTATTTGTACTCGTGCAGGTTATTGCTTAATATGGATTTCTCATAGCATTCAATATAAGCAAATCACATTTAATGTCACATAGATTCCTCATAGCATTCAGTATGAGCAAATCTCCTTTATAGATCTCTTATATCATCCAATATGAGCAAATCATATCTAATACGTTAATTTCTCATAACATAAGTCTATCAATCAATATCATCACTCACTGTCCTTGATATAAATATTATTGTAACTCACTTGCCCATTAAATCCAATAGATAAAACTCGTACACTCGTCCATCCAACATTCATTCAAAACATTTCATTATAAAAATGCACCTTACCATAGTTTAAAACGTTATAAAAAGGGTAAGGTAAGAATGAACTCACCTGATAGTAGTAGCGTCCCTCTTACTTTATTTTCTCAAAGCTGTAAGGATTTTCGTCACCAACTTCACAGAGATCTGAAATACCGACATACATATTGTACTGGTATTAATCTACTGTACATGACCCTTTAAAGACTAAGAATCCTAAATATCCAAAATTTACCACTCTTATCGTAACCCACTAACTGCGATAACCCTTGTCGCAACCTTCTACTTGCGACACAGTTCTTATCGCAACCCACTGTTGCGATAACCCCTTCTTGTCGCAACCAACTGTTGCGACATGCATCTTATCGCAACTAACTGTTGCGATACAACCAACCTTGTGGCAACCCAAGGTTGCGACATTCATAACTATCGCAACTATTCATAAGTATCGCAACCAACTGCTGCGATGTTCATAACTATCTCAACTCAATGAAAACGTATTTAAGCCAGAATCTATATTTTAAGCTATGAATAATTCTGTAAATATGCAGATATGCTTAAGACTATTACCAGAACATACTCATATACTCAGATTTCTCATATCTTTCCAAAATCATCAAAACCCAATTTTTAACCACTAGAAAGCTAGGTAAACATGCTAGTAAGAATTCTTGTGAAACCATACCTTTAATTTCAGCACTTGAACCTTTAAATCTTCAACATGAAAATCTGATTTCTTTCTTCTTCTTCTTCCTCGGTTCTCTCCCTCTCTTTCTTTCACCGAAAATACACACACACACACTATGACACAAAGGGTAAGAGAAAGACACCTCACCCTCCTTAATCAAATGGGGCGGTGATGGTGATTATTTTTAATTACTTTAACCAAACAACCCCTCATACTTTCACCACTTGGCAATTTTAACCCTTCCACTTATAAATTAAAAATTAAAGTTTACCCCTTAACTTATAATTCCACAAAACAATTAACGTAACTTAGTCGGGAATAAACTCTAAAATTAATCTATCAAATAATCGATCATAACTTATCAAATAATTATACTCAAATTATTTAATAAATCAAACGTAATCCTTTATAAAAATCAAGATGTTACAATACTCCCCAACTTGAAAATGATTTCGTCCTCGAAATCAAAGCTAGGTAAACAATTGAGAATATCTAATCTTCATATCCTCTTCCGACTCTAACGTCACACTAGTACCTTGATGATGTTCCTATTGTACCTTTAACATAACCACATTCTTAGATCGTAATTTCTTAACCGATCTCTCTATAATCGCTTCCAGTTCCTCCACACAACGACTCTTCTCATCCATTCTTACTTCAGTAAATGGAATCACATCATACCAACATAAAATATGTCATATATCCCTTTCAATTTCTAGTCTTACATACTTAATCACAGTTAAAAGTCTAGGAAGAACAAGGACTCAACTTTCCACATCTTCTGGATCTTACATCCTTCAACATTACCCACTCCCCAACTTAAAATTTTGCGGATCTCCTTGGGATAACTATACAATTATCAAATCTTTTATCCAACTATAATTTGATCTTATTTTACCCCTTTCAATCGCTAAAGCATCTATCCACAATAACAACTAATACAACTAACTTTTGATATTGACCAAAATACAAAAGATAAGTTAGCATTACTTACAATAATATACATACACCTATGCGTAGAATAAACAAGGGCAGTATCAAAAACGTATCCATCCATTTCTTAACGTCTTTCATCATCACGTGAAAAGTTTCAATCCTTTGATGTTGAGATGTTGGGTTTCTTCCCTTTATTCCCCCTATCTTTCCGCGTTGGGCAATCCCTTCGATAGTGACCAGGCTTCTTACATTCATAGCAAGTTGGTCCTTGGATGGGACAGTTCTCTATTTGATGACCACTCTTTCCACATTTAAAACACTCCCTTGATATCACCCGACACGGCCCAAAATGTTTACTCTTACATTTCTGACACCAATTAGACTCTGGTCGAGTCTCAAGTTGAGTGTCCTTAATAAGGGACTTCAGTCCTTGTGAAGGTTCCGATCGACTTTCAAATTTTCTTTTCTCTCCCATTTGAGCCTTCTCTGCTTTGTCCCTTGCATAAACTTCTTTTACAACCTTTGCTTCCACAATCGTTTCCCTTAATGTTGAAGCTTTTGAACTCCTAACTCGGGACATCATATCAGCTGGCAAACCCTTCAGGTAAGCCTTAATCTTTTCCTTCTCAGTTGGAGCCACATGCCCCACTAAGTTTAACTTTTCAATAAAGGACTCAGTGTACTTCCTAACAGACGAAGTACCCTTCTTAAAAGTCCGAAACTCTTCTTCGATCCTATCCATCTCGTTCTCGTTGCAATATTCCTCCAGAATCTTTTTATTGAAAGACTCCCACGTCATAGCATCTAATACTGGAGTCGTTATAGTAGACGTCACTATATTCCACCAAGTCAACGCATTTCCTCGTAACATTTGGGACCCGAATCTGACCTTTGATTTCTCATCACATTCACAAGCTCGGAAAGCTTGTTCCATCTCTCTGAGCCAATTCATACACGTCACTGGATTTTCTGCTTCGATAAACTCAGGCGGTTTACAACTTAGAAATGTTTTATATGAGCAGACTCTTTCCACACTCTTGTCTACATCCATCACATGATTACGAATTGGATTTATTACACCAGTATCAGTCTCCGTTCGTCGTAACTCCGAACTTCGATCATTCAGCGCCTTCATAAACATTTCTGTTTGTTGTGCCATTGCTACATTCATCATTCGCGTCATGTTCTCCATCATACGAGACTCCATTGTTGACTCCGACATATCTGGGTTGGCGATACTAATTCTCGTTCTTTGTAACCTACTGTCCGCTCCTCCCATAGAAGGTAATCTCGGCGGACTTTCAAGTGTTCCAACCACCTTCGGTCGCTTTTCCACTAACAATCAATCACGGCCCTATCCCTCGAAGAAATAGGGGACATTGGTGGCATATTCACCATCGTTCTGATATAACACAAAGAAATAACCATAAGAAATGGTTACACATAATCAGATATACGAAACGTATTTTACCGTTCATTAATCACTGTAACAATTTAGAAACAAGTATGCTTGTGTAGTAACATATTCATAATAACAGTAGCTAATTGAAATTGTGAATATATTATACATTAGAATCCTCGTTACCATCGCTACAGTACTAATTTTACGTATTTCCGTCGACTCTAAGACTATATCGTCTTAGTACTTCTACCCATATCTCTCACATCATAACTTAATTCATCTCAGCTTAAGTCTAGGTATCTCATTATCATACCTAGTTCACTTAAACTAAATCTCTGATACCATATTGTAACACCCTAAAATCAGGGTAAATCTAAACCTGAAATAAAAGGGTTTACGCATCTAATGTCCATAACATAATTGTTCTTAACTAGTGAAAATAATGACAAGAGTTAATTTACATCAACTTGTCATCACCATAAACTCTTCACTCATCCCATTACTTCCCCGAGCTCATACCTGGTAAGAAAATATAATTTGAAACGATTAGGCTAACGCCTAGTGAGAACATTCAGTTTCAAAATAATACTTTTAAATCAATGTAAACAAGGTTTATCAAACTTGACTTACACTCGTTCTTACCATACTCGTACTCATCTCATAATAACTGAATCATACTCAATCCCATTACTATGACTATCATTCAAAAAGTCATAATGTTAGGGTCGAATTTATGTTGAATAGAAGTTCAAGGGGCTAATTGTAATTGTTTAATTTGAGCCTAGTTAGTGAACGGGCCGTGGGCTTGTTAACCACGGGCCCGTCATATATAATGTTTGCTTAGCCTTAGAAAATAGGCTAGTTGTTCATTTGCTTTCTATTTCATATTGTAAAACACTCTCAAGTTGAAAGCTAATTGGATGACCAGTTGAAATCATAACCTGTGTTTATATCTATTGATTTCTTATTTGTTCGTTGCACGGATCTGAGAGTCGCAATTGGTATCAGAGCAGACGGACATATCGATTCAAGGTGTTCATATTGAATTCTGGTAAGTTTTCTCTTTTTCACGGCTGTGTTCTAAGTTGTCAATCCATATTTTGATTCTGCTAAAATTGATTGATTTCGTTTATTTGGTATTGTTAGTATCATTGTTATTAGTGATTCTGCAAGTTTTCATACTCTATTTCGATCATTTGAGTGTGGTTTAAGCAAATTAAAGTTCAAAAGTTTTGAGTGTGTTCTTGGTCAAAATCAAATTTTTAACCATCAAAACTTGTTGTTTTTGCTTTGAAATTGATTTGGGTAGTGTTATTTTTGCGTTTGGTAGTGTTCCTAATCTTTCAGGAACGTTTTTGAGCAACCCTAGTCAATTCCCAATCGATTTGAAACTTCCAGCCGCAGTTTCCGGACACATCAGCCGCGGTTTCCGGACAACTCTCAAGTTTCCGGACAATCGCTTATTCTTTCCGGGTACGTCCAAACTTTCCGGGTACGTCCAAACTTTCCGGGTAAGTCATTTTAAACTCTAATCTTTCCGGGCATATTAGTTTCGGAAACCCAAAGTTTCCGGTAACCAATCTTCCCGGACATTCCTGCATCCGGAAAGTGTATCATCCGGTAACCAATTTCATCCGGTAAGAATATCATCCGGAAACTCTTCGCCTCCAGTAAGTTTTACTTTTATTGAGTTTATTCGGACACTATTGCCATCCGGTAACCTTTGTTATCCGGAAACCTCAGGCTGTCCGGACTCTTTCTGTGTTATCCGGATACTTGTGTGGCTTTATCTGTTTTTCATTTAATCTGATCCGGGCACTTCCAGATCATACATCTTATCCGGATTCCTATCCGGTAAGTTCATTCCTGTCGAATTCTTACCTGTTTCTAGATCTTATCAGTCGTAGAACCTGCGTTAGGATATCACTCGTAGTGCCTTGCGTTAGGTTATAACTTTGAATCGATCACTTCGTCTGACGATCATTCCAGTGCAACCAAAGATGTCTTCGCATGACGTTCTTGCAATCGGCACCGACTCCAAACCACCTTGCCTCTATCAAGGTGAGTACAACCAATGGAGAGACAGATTCAAAATCTTCATCGAGTTGAAGGACAATTTCGAGTACATTTGGCGAGCATTAGAAAATGGGCCAATTCTTCAACCAATGAAGACTGTTCCACCAGCTGCATAAGGTGGTAAAACTCTCACCGTGCCAAAGACTCTCTCCGATATGAACGACGACGAAAAGGGCATGCTTGAGGGAGAAAAGCTTGCTAAGCGGATCTTGTTCAAGCTATCCCCAACACGATCTACACTGCCATCGACAGTTACAAAGATACAGCTAAGGGCATGTGGGATCAAGTGGAGAGGATGATGCGTGGAAGCAAAGTCGGGAATCAGCTGAAGATCAACAACTCAATAACCAAGTTTGATGGTTTTAAACAGCGCACCGGTGAATCCCTTTCCCAAACTTATGAAAGGTTCTGTATTCTTCTAAACGAGCCCCACAAGAACAAGATTACACGTTCCCACACGGAGAATGCTCTCAAATTCCTCAACAACCTTCTGCCTGAGTGGAAAGTATTTGCCTCACACGTAAAGCACAACAACCTGATGGAGAAAGTTGACATCCACAAGCTGTATGAGACGCTTCTTCAAGATGAAGATGAGGTAATGGAACTCCTGAATGAGAAGAAGACCGCATCCAAGCTAGATGCTGATCTGCTTGCACTCATGTCCTCCAAACAAGGGAAATCGTCTGGCCGTCACTCCAAACGTGCTCAAAAGCAAAGCTCATCAGAGTCAGAACCTGAAGAAAAGGAAGATAGTGAGTCTGATGATGAAGTTTCTGATTTCAAGAAAGCGATATCCCTCCTTACCAAATCTTTCCAATAACAGAAGTTCTACAAGAAGCCATCGTCCAATAATCAGCGCTACTCCACCTCCTCCAACAAGCGCCATGATCATCAGGACAAGTATGAGGGAAAGAAGAAGGCCGATGAGCAAGATCAGTCTGAGAAGAAGGAAAAGTCAGAGAAAGCTGACAGTAAGAAGAAAGATGAACCTGTGACCTGTTACAACTGCGGAAAGCTTGGTCACTTCGCTAAAGATTGTCGGAAGCCAGTGGTAAAGAATACTCATTACTACAAGGCGAAACTCGCACTGGCAGAGCAGAAGGAAGCTGGAACAGCAATGTTTGTGGAAGATGACTACTGGTTGGGTCGTTCTGATGATGAAAGCGACTCTGATGGTGCTAATGCTTTCATGGGATATCACTCGCCTGCCGATGAAGAAAAGGCAACGTCAAGTCAGGTATGTAATTCTAACCAACAAGATTTCATGAATCAAATGCAATCTCTTACTGAACGGGCAGATTCCTTTAAGGCCAGTTCTAAAGAACAAATGATTGAGATTAGATCTCTAACCGAAAAGCTAGATGTTCAAAAGAGAATAACAGAAAAATATAAGTCTGAAAATGCTAACTTAAAAGACAAATGCAAAAATCTTTCAATAGCACCTAAGGACTTAAGGGCCAAATTATCTGAACTTCAGTCTCAGTTTGATCAGTGTATGAATGAGAAAGCAAAAATTGTTTATCAATGTTCTGCTCTTCAAATTCAGCACAAGGAATTTGTTGCTAAAATTCTTTATCTTGAAACCAAACTCCATAAAAGTGGTCAAACTGATCAGACTATCCATATGAATAAACCAAAGGAGTTCACGTATTTCAACAAGGACTGGGGAATCGGATACGATAACCTGCACTACCTGAAAAAGGGTATAGCCAAAAGACCTATATTGTATGATTTTGGTTGTCTTGGAATAGCCAAAGAGTATCCGGAATATGCAATTAAATGGACTGGTCCTCTTGAACCTGAAAAGGAAGAGGAAACTGAGGATTACAAGCGCACACGCACATCCAAAATGCAACTTCCATTTTGTTACGGATCTTTAAATCATTCCTATCAGAAAAACAAGAAGTACCTCTCGAATGACTACTTCAATTGCTATAAGGTTGCAACGCCCAAGGATTCCTCCAAGAAGGATGAGGTCCAAGCAACCGAAACCAAGACTGAGACGGATGAGTACAAGCTCTATGTTCCCCCTCTCATCTTGGTAGCAAAGATAGTCGAGTTGGAGGAGTCACTCGAGAAAGAAAGGTCGAATTTTCAAAAGGAAAAGCAAGCGCTAATCCAGGAACTTGAGAATCTTAAATCGGTCAAAACCGAAACTGTGACTGATGAAGGACAGGAAATCCTTCGGTGTGAAATCACTAAGCTCACATCAAAACTGGTTGCCTTGGCAACAGATGCGATGCAAGAGTATACGAGAAATGGTCAGCTCCAAGAGCAGATTGACCAACTCCAATCTGAAAAACAGATTTCACCCGATTCTTCCTCTAACTCATCAGACACGTCTTCGTGTAAAACGTTTATAAGCAAAACCTCCTCTTCAACTCAAGACGATAAAGATTCTCAAGACGAGAGTGTTTTAAGGAATTTGATCTCTGATTTTTTCCTAGCTTCCGCACCAAATTCCCCAAAGCACACTGACACTAAGTGTTCCTCGCCTTCCTCGACCGATCCAAGTCCTGTAATTCCGGATGTTGATTTTTCTGAATATATGAACTCCGAAGGCAATTCTGATGAAGAGTTTGAGTCGTTCCCCTTCGACAAACCTCTTCCGAGTCATACTGATTTTTTGTCTCCAGTAGTCAATCGACCGGTCAATTTTCTAAAGGGTGACTGTTCAAAAACAAAGACCCCAACTGTGGTTAATATTTCTAAATCTAAACCTGTTTCTCAAACACAATCACAACCGAGGCAAAAGACCGAGCGATTGCCTATCAAAAATACTGCTTCCTCAAAATCCACTGGCCATGCTGTCCATGTTGTTTCGGATAAAACCGGTCGCGCTAAACAAGAAAAACCAAAGTGGCTAGCCAAGGAATCTGTCGAGGATACTGCATCAAAGTCTTTCAATACTGTTTTTTACCCTAGAATGAACAAACACGATTGTGCTTGGAATCATAGGAATGATTTTGTTAAAAGAGATGTTAATTTTCCGATGAAAATTTTCTCCATTCAGCAATTGATTCAATTATCGCACGATTGTTTGTGTTGTTCTAGTTGTGGTTGGAATGACTTTGATGATATTAATAATAATGATTGGTTTGGGTCATATCATATATATAATCATACACCCAAACGCAAACCCCGTAATAACAAAAAGAAACATCATACTCAACGGGGTTCCCAATCAGAGGTTAAACCACAACAGGAGAGAAAATCCATTCCAAAACGGGGTTCTCCTACTGCGGTTAAACCGACACCCAAGAGGCAACCCGCCCCGAAACAAGTTCCTCCAAAAGGTGTAAATTCTACACCCAAGGGGCACCTTGTTTCAAAGCAAGTTCCTCCGAGAGGCGTCAAACCTAACCCTCCAGGACCCATGCAAATATGGGTACCGAAAATCCGCTAATTTAGTTTTACAGGACGGTCATGTGTGGTACTTAGACACTGGATGCTCCACACACATGACAGGAAGGAGGGAGCTGCTCACGATCTACACGGAACAATATTGCGAAGACATGAGGTTTGTCTATATCTGTGCTTTCACGAGCTGCTCATGTGTTTAGGGGGAGCATGATCAGCTATCAGGTAAGTTCATTCTACTGTTGAGGGGGAGTGTCACACACAAGTTTTTTTTACAACTGGCAGAAAAGTTTTGTAGTGTGTGTCGGCATTCTCGTGTGCACTTCAAATCACACATTGTGCACATTCTGAGGGGGAGCAACATCATTATGTTTATCACTTGAGGGGGAGCGTCACACTGTTTTCTTAAAAGTCTAAATGTTTTTTCCTTGTGTTGATGTCTCCCAAGTAAATCATACTCTCACTCCGAGGGGGAGCAAGTCAATCCCCATGTATGTTTTGAGGGGGAGCAGGATAATATCCGTGCTAGGGTTGAGGGGGAGCAGAAAATCTTTCATTTTTTTCCCAAATTGAGGCTTTCCGGATACTTACCCGGTAAGTAACCCACCGGATACCCCAGCTATGCATATACCTGAAGCCCTACCTGCACACGCGGACCCCAATGCGCTGAGTGTGATAGCATATAGACGAGAGTTAGGGAATCCCATGGTCCAGCCAGCGCCGGAGGGACCTTCCCCGGGACATAGAACATGTGAGAAGGAGGGAATTACGGTCGAAAGCGAACCAAGAAAGATCAAGCCGTAAAGATAACGAGGCTTCTGAGCGACCCCAACTGAGTGTTATCCGGGTAGCCACATCTGCTATCCCGTCTCATCCGTTGGGACGGGGTATTGAAGAAGCCACCGTGGACCCAGCGGCGCAATTGCACAACCTCCTCAGCCACTCACCCGTCTCTCAAAAGACGGATGTTTCAGTTTCTCACGGGGATCAAGCACAACTTCCACCGGTCTCTCAATCGGAGAGTACTGGCGTTGAAATAAGAGACCAGCAACCCCCGGTCTCGACTTTTTTCAGTGCACGATTGAGTCTAGAGCCAATTGATATTATACATTCTTCGGCTAGGACACAGGATGAGGAACACCAAATCGATGCTCTTCGTGACTCGATCGGAACTTCCGTAGTGTCTCCGTCTGGCGGAACACGAGGATCGGAAGGAAATCCTACCACGGCTATCCATGCGCCAACCGTGAACGTAGGTGGCTCTGCCTCTGTGGCAGATGCTTCAACGGGCAATCTAAGTGATCCCGGAGTTACCTTACCCGACTATGTGTCACAAGGGTCCCTGGACAGCACCCTCAAGGCTGTCCGCGAGGCAATGGAGCAGCGCCTCACCGCCGAGCTCGACAAAATTAAGAGCTTAATCAAAGGTAAAGAGAAGATCGTCGCAGCCGAAACCACACCTACACCTCCACCGACTTCTGTTCAGCCTATCTATTCGATGGACACCCTAAAGACGATGCTTCTAGCCCAACTGCTCCAACAATCCGAAACCGACGCCTCTACCGAAGCAGACCTGCTATCCGTTCTGAAATCCCAAGTCACTGCTCCTTCGTCATCAATCACCACTCGGATGGATAACCTTGACTCGACTCTTAAGGACGTTCAACGAGCGCTTAACACGCTGTCCGAGAGAGTCAAATCACTCGAAGATACCTGCAAGAGTCAAGCAGGCGGTCTAAAGCGCAAGCACGATGACCAGGATGATCCTGATCACCGTGAGGGGGAGAAAAGACAACGACTATCCGAGACCGCCCAGATCCTCACTGAAACTACAACCGTGGTTCAACCGGAACCCTCAACTGCGGCAAATACAACAGAAGAAGCACCCGAAGCCGAGTTGCCTTTAGCCAAGATGGTAATTGACATGGACATCTCCGATGACGAAGACCCGACGGGTGAAAAGCCTGAGGGATCAACATAGGAACTGGTTACTTTTGACATATCAGTTAGCCCGATACTGGATTTGATTGATCCAAACTGCGAGACCAACCCAGAAACCGAAGTTGCATGGTATGAAAAAGCCGTCAGTGCCGCAAACTTCCAGGTTAGATTGGTCTTCCCTACTAATGAAGACGACAACGTAGACTACGACCAGTTTCTGCTCCAGAATTTGTATGGTACTCCCGTTCACTCAGCTCAAGCTGCCGAAACTTCTGAAAGACCCGAAACTACAACTGCCGATATTCAGACATCTCCTCAACAACAACCGACAGCCTCTGATCTTCCTGCTCCTCAACAGCAACAAATCCGCTGGGAGAAGATCACAATATTCATTCCTCACCTGGAGGAATCCCTGAAAAGGTTGTTTGTTCACAAGTTACGCAACATCGAGCCTACCTTTTGCCTTGGTATCTACAGTTCCAACCCCGAATACCAATGCCGGTACATAAGCGCAATGAAGCGGTGTCTTCCAGTTAGCCAAGTCCGAACCAAACATAAAATCACCGAAGTGCTCAACATCCAGTCAGGCCGTATTATGAAAGTCGTTTATCCTGTATTCACCGTCCGATGTGAAGATGGGAATGAATGGAAATTTTCTGAAGCCGACTTCAAGCACCTCCGACCGTTCGACTTCTATGCTATCCTGATAGACCTCCGTACAAGAACTATCCGACCTCTTTCGGTAACTAAAGCGCTTGAAGCTGTTCGTCGATTCCTGGTCCGTACTATCATGATGTCTTATCTCACGGACTTCCAAATGGCAATCGAGAACAGAGCCAAGAAGGTAAACTTGTTAAAGCCGAATCTGAAAGCTCCTGAGTTGAAGATGTATCCCGAGAACGCTCTGGTTCTAGAACCTGAATTTGGGATAGTCTACATCAACGGACAGAAATAGAAGAGATTTCTGCGTTTCAGTCAGGTAGACAGATTCTGCGACGGCACGCTCTTCGAAGTCCAAGATGCTCTTCGAAAGATCATTGCTCACAAGTCCGAAACTCAAAGGCTTTCGTATGTTCCTAATCCGAATGAAATCACTGCTCGGAACGCCTTGGAAATGGTTGAAGATCGCATTGATTATCGCCGTGCTATCAGAATGTTCGAGGTACACTTTGCGCTCCGTAAAAGATATGTTGATAACTGGCGCGGACTCGAACTTCGATTCAAAGGGGGAGATTGTTAGGGTCGAATTTATGTTGAATAGAAGTTCAAGGGGCTAATTGTAATTGTTTAATTTGAGCCTAGTTAGTGAACGGGCCGTGGGCTTGTTAACCACGGGCCCGTCATATATAATGTTTGCTTAGCCTTAGAAAATAGGCTAGTTGTTCATTTGCTTTCTATTTCAACCTGTGTTTATATCTATTGATTTCTTATTTGTTCGTTGCACGGATCTGAGACTCACACATAACACCATGTTCAATAGCCTACTATACAAATCATCACAGATTCTAGTTTATCGATCAAGCCTAAATACTTAAATTCAATCGACATACCTTCTCCTTAGAATGGAAGCAGAAATAGCACTTATATATTGCCTATTTCTAATCCGTCGAAAACACATGAAACAACACTTACACTTCATATAATTCATATTTTCACATCTCAAATACAAATAGCAACTTTACATTGCCTATTCAATTATTCAACCTGAATAGCAATTATACTATGCCTATTCAAACATTCAACCTGAATAGCAATTCTATTTTACCTATTCAATCAATTCTATACGAATAGCAATTCTACTTTGCCTATTCAATCATTTCTATACGAATAGCAATTCTACTTTGCCTATTCAATCATTCCTCACGAATAGCAATTATACTTTGCCTATTCAATCATTTCAAGGATACACGAGAATAGCAATTATACCTTGCCTATTCCTCCTTCTCAATGATACACGGGAATAACAATTATACTTTGTCTATTCCAGAGCCCACACTACAAATCTCCACGGATTCTAGATTAATGCTCATGTCCAAGAAATTACAATTACACATGCCAATTTCTTGGAAAGGAAGCAGAGATTACAATTACACATGCCAATCCCTTCTCTTTCTTAGAAATCAGGAATTACGATTAGTCCACGCCTATTCCACGATTTCTCACACACACTGGAATTACGATTAATCCACGCCTATTCCATGTGTTCATAACAACTAGTGTCTATGGATCCATTACACTTATTTGTACTCGTGCAGGTTATTGCTTAATATGGATTTCTCATAGCATTCAATATAAGCAAATCACATTTAATGTCACATAGATTCCTCATAGCATTCAGTATGAGCAAATCTCCTTTATAGATCTCTTATATCATCCAATATGAGCAAATCATATCTAATACGTTCATTTCTCATAACATAAGTCTATCAATCAATATCATCACTCACTGTCCTTGATATAAATATTATTGTAACTCACTTGCCCATTAAATCCAATAGATAAAACCCGTACACTCGTCCATCCAAAATTCATTCAAACATTTCATTATAAAAATGCACCTTACCATAGTTTAAAACGTTATAAAAAGGGTAAGGTAAGAATGAACTCACCTGATAGTAGTAGTGTCCCTCTTACTTTACTTTCTCAAAGCTGTAAGGATTTTCGTCACCAACTTCACAGAGATCTGAAATACCGACATACATATTGTAATGTTATTAATCTACTGTACAGGACCCTTTAAAGACTAAGAATCCTAAATATCCAAAATTCACCACTCTTATCGCAACCCACTAACTGCGATAACCCTTGTCGCAACCTTCTACTTGCGACACAGTTCTTATCGCAACCCACTGTTGCGATAACCCCTTCTTGTCGCAACCAACTGTTGCGACATGCATCTTATCGCAACTAACTGTTGCGATACAACCAACCTTGTCGCAACCCAAGGTTGCGACATGCATAAGTATCGCAACTATTCATAAGTGTTGCAACCAACTGCTGCGATGTTCATAACTGTCTCAACTCACTGAAAACGTATTTAAGCCAGAATCTATATTTTTAAGCTATGAATAATTCTGAAAATATGCAGATATGCTTAAGACTATTACCAGAACATACTCATATACTCAGATTTCTCATATCTTTCCAAAATCATCAAAACCCAAATTTTAACCACTAGAAAGCTACGTAAACATGCTAGTAAGAATTCTTGTGAAACCATACCTTTAATTTCAGCACTTGAACCTTTAAATCTTCAGCTGAAAATCTGATTTTTTTCTTCTTCTTCATCCTCGGTTCTCTCCCTCTCTTTCTTTCACCGAAAATACACACATACACACACACTGACACAAAGGGTAAGAGAAAGACACCTCACCCTCCTTAATCAAATGGGGTGGTGATGGTGATTATTTTTAATCACTTTAACCAAACAGCCCCTCATACTTTCACCACTTGGCAATTTTAACCCTTCCACTTATAAATTAAAAATTAAAGTTTACCCCTTAACTTATAATTCCACTAAACAATTAACGTAACTTAGTCGGGAATAAACTCTAAAATTAATCTATCAAATAATCGATCATAACTTATCAAATAATTATACTCAAATTATTTAATAAATCAAACGTAATCCTTTATAAAAATCAAGATGTTACAATACTCCCCAACTTGAAAATGATTTCGTCCTCGAAATCAAAGCTAGGTAAACAATTGAGAATATCTAATCTTCATATCCTCTTCATACTCTAACGTCACACTAGTACCTTGATGATGTTCCTATTGTACCTTTAACATAACCACATTCTTAGATCGTAATTTCTAAACGATCTCTCTATAATCGCTTCCAGTTCCTCCACACAACGACCATTCTCATCCATTCTTACTTCAGTAAATGGAATCACATCATACCAACATAAAATATGTCATATCTTCCTTTCAATTTCTAGTCTTACATACTTAATCACAGTTAAAAGTCTAGGAAGAACAAGGACTCAACTTTCCACATCTTCTGGATCTTACATCCTTCAACATTACCCACTCCCCAACTTAAAATTTTGCGGATCTCCTTGGGGTAACTATACAATTATCAAATCTTTTATCCAACTATAATTTGATCTTATTTTACCCCTTTCAATCGCTAAAGCATCTATCCACAATAACAACTAATACAACTAACTTTTGATATTGACCAAAATACAAAAGATAAGTTAGCATTACTTACAATAATATACATACACCTATGCGTAGAATAAACAAGGGCAGTATCAAAAACGTATCCATCCATTTCTTAACGTTTTTCATCATCACGTGAAAAGTTTCAATCCTTTGATGTTGAGATGTTGGATTTCTTCCCTTTATTCCCGCTATCTTTCCGCGTTGGGCAATCCCTTCGATAGTGACCAGACTTCTTACATTCATAGCAAGTTGGTCCTTGGATGGGACAGTTCTTTATTTGATGACCACTCTCTCCACATTTAAAACACTCCCTTGATATCACCCGACATGGCCCAAAATGTTTACTCTTACATTTCTGACACCAATTAGACTCTGGTCGAGTCTCAAGTTGAGTGTCCTTAATAAGGGACTTCAGTCCTTGTGAAGGTTCTGATCGACTTTAAATTTTTCTTTTCTCTCCCATTTGAGCCTTCTCTGCTTTGTCCCTTGCATAAACTTCTTCTACAACCTTTGCTTCCTCAATCGTTTCCCTTAATGTTGAAGCTTTTGAACTCCTAACTCGGGACATCATATCAGCTGGCAAACCCTTCAGGTAAGCCTTAATCTTTTCCTTCTCAGTTGGAGCCACATGCCCCACTAAGTTTAACTTTTCCATAAAGGACTCAGTGTACTTTCCAACAGACGAAGTACCCTTCTTAAAAGTCCGAAACTCTTCTTCAATCCTATCCATCTCGTTCTCGTTGCAATATTCCTACATAATCTTTTTCTTGAAAGACTCCCACGTCATAGCATCTAATACTGGAGTCGTTATAGTAGACGTCACTATATTCCACCAAGTTAACGCATTTCCTCGTAACATTTGGGACCCGAATCTGACCTTTGATTTCTCATCACATTCACAAGCTCGGAAAGCTTGTTCCATCTCTCTGAGCCAATTCATACACGTCACTGGATTTTCTGCTCCGATAAACTCTGGCGGTTTACAACTTAGAAATGTTTTATATGAGCAGACTCTTTCCACACTCTTGTCTACATCCATCACAGGATTACGAATTGGATTTATTACACCAGTATCAGTCTTCGTTCGTCGTAACTCCGAACTTCGATCATTCAGCGCCTTCATAAACATTTCTGTTTGTTATGCCATTGCTACATTCATCATTCGTGTCATGTTCTCCATCATACAAGACTCCATTGTTGACTCCGACATATCCGAGTTGGCGGTACTAATACTCGTTCTTTGTAACCTACTGTTCGCTCCTCCCATAGAAGGTAATCTCGCCGGACTATCATGTGTTCCAACCACCTTCGGTCGCTTTTCCACTGACCAATCAATCACGGCCCTATCCCTCGAAGAAATAGGGGACATTGGTGGCGTATTCACCATCGTTCTGATATAACACAAGGAAATAACCATAAGAAATGGTTACACATAACCAAATATACGAAACGTACTTTACCGTTCATTAATCACTGTAACAATTTAGAAACAAGTATGCTTGTGTAGTAACATATTCATAATAACAGTAGCTAATTGAAATTGTGAATATATTATACATGAGAATCCTCGTTACCATCTCTACAGTACTAATTTTACGTATTTCCGTCGACTCTAAGACTATCTCGTCTTAGTACTTCTACCCATATCTCTCACATCATAACTTAATTCATCTCAGCTTAAGTCTAGGTATCTCATTATCATACCTAGTTCACTTAAACTAAAGCTCTGATACCATATTGTAACACCCTAAAATCAGGGTAAATTTAAACCTGAAATAAAAGGGTTTACACATCTAATGTCCATAACATAAATGTTCTTAACTAGTGAAAATAATGACAAGAGTTAATTTACATCAACTTGTCATCACCATAAACTATTCACTCATCCCATTACTTCCCTGAGCTCATACCTGGTAAGAAAATATAATTTGAAACGATTAGGCTAACGCCTAGTGAGAACATTCAGTTTCAAAATAATACTTTTAAATCAATGTAAACAAGGTTTATCAAACTTGACTTACACTCGTTCTTACCATACTCGTACTCATCTCATAATAACTGAATCATACTCAATCCCATTACTACGACTATCATTCAAAAAGTCATAACACCATGTTCAATAGCCTACTACGAATCATCACGGATTCTAGTTTATCGATCAAGCCTAAAGACTTAAATTCAATCGCCATACCTTCTCCTTAGAATGGAAGCAGAAATAGCACTTATATATTTCCTATTTCTAATCCGTCGAAAACACATGAAACAACACTTAAACTTCATCTAATTCATATTTTCACATCTCAAGTACAAATAGCAACTTTACTTTGCCTATTCAATTATTCAACCTGAATAGCAATTATACTATGCCTATTCAAACATTCAACCTAAATAGCAATTCTATTTTGCCTATTCAATCAATTCTATACGAATAGCAATTCTACTTTGCCTATTCAATCAATTCTATACGAATAGCAATTCTACTTTGCCTATTCAATCATTTCTATACGAATAGCAATTCTACTTTGCCTATTCAATCATTCCTCATGAATAGCAATTATACTTTGCCTATTCAATCATTTCAAGGATACACGAGAATAGCAATTATACCTTGCCTATTCCTCCTTCTCAATGATACAAGGGAATAACAATTATACTTTGTCTATTCCAGAGCCCACATTACAAATCTCCACGGATTCTAGATTAATGCTCATGTCCAAGAAATTACAATTACACATGCCAATTTCTTGGAAAGGAAGCAGAGATTACAATTACACATGCCAATCCCTTCTCTTTCTTAGAAATCAAGAATTACGATTAGTCCACGCCTATTCCACGATTTCTCACACAGACTGGAATTACGATTAATCCACGCCTATTCCATGTGTTCATAACAACTAGTGTCTATGGATCCATTACACTTATTTGTACTCGTGCAGGTTATTGCTTAATATGGATTTCTCATAGCATTCAATATAAGCAAATCACATTTAATGTCACATAGATTCCTCATAGCATTCAGTATGAGCAAATCTCCTTTATAGATCTCTTATATCATCCAATATGAGCAAATCATTACTAATACGTTAATTTCTCATAACATAAGTCTATCAATCAATATCATCACTCACTGTCCTTGATATAAATATTATTGTAACTCACTTGCCCATTAAATCCAATAGATAAAACTCGTACACTCGTCCATCCAAAATTCATTCAAAACATTTCATTATAAAAATGCACCTTACCATAGTTTAAAACGTTATAAAAAGGGTAAGGTAGGAATGAACTCACCTGATAGTAGTAGCGTCCCTCTTACTTTACTTTCTCAAAGCTGTAAGGATTTTTGTCACCAACTTCACAGAGATCTGAAATACCGACATACATATTGTACTGGTATTAATCTACTATACAGGACCCTTTAAAGACAAAGAATACTAAATATCCAAAATTCACCACTCTTATCGCAACCCACTAACTGCGATAACCCTTGTCGCAACCTTCTACTTGCGACACAGTTCTTATCGCAACCCACTATTGCGATAACCCCTTCTTGTCGCAACCAACTGTTGCGACATGCATCTTATCGCAACTAACTGTTGCGATACAACCAACCTTGTCGCAACCTAAGGTTGCGACATTCATAACTATCGCAACTATTCATAAGTATCACAACCAACTGTTGCGATGTTCATAACTGTCTCAACTCACTGAAAACGTATTTAAGCCCGAATCTATATTTTTAAGCTATGAATAATTCTGTAAATATGCAGATATGCTTAAGACTATTACTAGAACATACTCATATACTCAGATTTTGTAACGATCCAAACTAAAATAAAGCATACAAAGCAAAGAATTACAATACTGGGTCCCAAAATTCATTATATCTGTCTCAAGACTTAGGTTGGCGGAAACAACCTATACACAACTGAGAATATCTACCACTAAAAGTATGAGTGGCACTATCTCTAATTGCATCTGTGCTCTATCCTGCTGCTCGCTTGCCGGAGCCTCCTATTATCTACTTACCTGAAAAGGTTTAGTTTGGAAAATGTGAGGGTTAGACCATGAGGTCTAGTGAGCTACCTCTTGACAGTTCTCAAAATCATTTCAAAACAGTTTATAACTTTCAAATATCTTTGCATTAACTTTCACATAACTTTTCATAAAACTTTCACATAACTTCACATAAAACTCCCACGGATAAATCCGCACTCGTAAACGGCACCCTGAAGTCACCCGAAGGTGCCAACGAGTCAGTCTCACACTGCCTTTCTGGATACTCCCTTCCATGGCATAAACGTGTCACCTTCCCAGCATGAGCACTGGCGGGTCTACCTCCCGTCTTAGCGAGTTTACGTCTAACACAATGTAGGCATACACCTCATATAAACACTTTCAAACAAGTAAAAGCATGTAAATAAACATGGCAAATCTACTCATTAACTTTCCTTGGAAAACACGTTTAAAACACGTATTTTAGTTAGAAAAACTCACCTGGTGCTCTTAACGATTCTTCTTGCTTTACTTTCGATCTCCAAATGGAATACCTGATTGGATAGATAAGATAAGCTGACTGAAACGTAACTAATCAAACACAGACTTTCCATACACAACTATCCGGGTACTACTATCCGGACTCTCTCTCAACTAACCGGGTACCACTTCCCGAACACGGTTTTCCGGATACTTACCGGATGACTAGACTTACTGGATAACTCAACTGTAACATCACGAATTTTTCAATAATAGTATTTTAATGAGAATTGGGATTTATTTGTATTTTAGTTTTAATCTTGAATTATGTAGTAATTTTATAATTCAATGGGGTTAAAATACAAAGGATTAAAGTTGGATGTTACTTTTGGAAATATTGAACATTGGAGGTGTGTTTGGTCAATTGCTGAAAGTGTGTATGGATAAATGGGCTTAAGGATTGAGATAATATCTCATTTTCTTGCTTGGGTCGGTTTAGAAGCACAGAGAAGGAATAGAGAGAAAAAGGAAGAAAGCAAGGTTTTGGACTCAAATTGGTAAGAAATTTACCTTAGATTCAGATAATAATTGTTGTAGATGTATGATTGTAAACGAATTTGGTTGTTGATTAGGTTTTCAGATTCATTAACAACAGATTTGAGCAACATATTGTGCAAAAGTGGGTTATCTCCTTTAAAAGGTGAGTTCATTCTATTTTGGTGTTACAAACCTTAAATTGGATTGAGTGCATATGTGTATAGAGTTGCTACATGGATTTCTTCATGTTATTTTATGTTAAAAACCTCATTTTGATGCTAAAACTTCCATAGAATGAACCTAATTAAGTGGGGATTGAGTTGGGGTGTTAAAGGGTTGGAACAGAGGCTGTTTTCTGCCCAACAGTGGTCTGCGCGTCTCTCGGCGCGTATGGAGACGCACCCACATCGGCGCACAGCACTGTTTCAGCAGTTTCGGATTTTTGTTTCTTGCGTATTGGTGTCGTTTTAGGGCGTAATATAAGCGTATGGGTACTCGTGTTGAGTGTAAGATAGCATTTGAACACTTTGAACATGTTAGTTTGGACATATAACAACTCCAAGTATTGTTTTTAATGTCGGTTGTTCGGTTTCTAGCTCGGTTGCGATTCGGGGGTGTCCGATGGGTTGTTAAGGTTGTCAATTGTCGTAGTGAGTCTTGTATACATATAATTATGTGGATGTCATTAATGTGTATATATATTTCAGGCTCGGTTGCCCCTTGTTAGGGCGTTGCCCCTTGACCCCATCCGCTAACCGGGTAGTGGAACCCCCGTGCTAAGTCGCCGAAGGGGGGCATTTGAGGATGAAAATACGATAGGTTATCTAGTATTCTCAGAGTTAAGAATATGATATGAGACGCAGTGTGATATGTTTTTATGCATATACGTTAGTAAAGTGTAATGGATCCATCGGCACTAATGGTTATGTACACGTGGAATAGATGAAGTTTAGTCATTATTCTGATGTGTGTGGCATTAATGGTTATGTACACGTGGAATAGATGAAGTTTAGTCATTATTCTGATGTGTGTGGCACTAATGGTTATGTACACGTGGAATAGATGAAGTTTAGTCATTATTCTGATGTGTGTGAGAAACCCTGGAATAAACGTAATTCCCGGTTTCTAAGGATAAAGAGGGATTGACATATGTAATTGTAATCTCTACTTCCTTTCCTAAGAAATGAGCATGTGTACATTGCGATTTCTTAGGTGGGAGCATTAATCTAGAATCTGAGAAAGATTCGTAGTGTGGCTCTGGAATAGGATATGAATGGAAATGGGCATGTGTATATTGCGAATTCTGGAATAAGAGTATTAATCTAGAATAAGTGAAGATTCGTAGTGTGGCTCTAAGACATGATATGATGATGGAATGTGTGTCAGTCATATTCATGGGATTGGATGAAAATCGTGTTAACGGAATAGAGTTACACGTATGGTAAGAAAAAGGGTAATCAGGTTTGATATAATTTGTTTACATTGACTTTGCAAATATTATTGTGGAAACGAATGTTCTCACTAGGCGTTGGCCTAATCGTTTCAAATGATGTTTTCTTACCAGGTACTAGCTCGGGAAAGTAAAGGGATGTGGGACGAGCGTTTTGGAATAGCAGAGAAGTCAATTAACATAAGGAGATTTTGAAGGATTGCTTAGATAACTTAGTTAATCTGATTATAGTAACATAATTAGATTAATAGGTTATTTGAAGGATCCTGTATTTGTAAATATACTCCTGATGGTTAATTCACTTGCTATATATGAAAGTTGAAGTTTATCATAACATAACCTATTGCAAAATTGAGGTTCAAATTAGCCCTGATTTTAGGGTGTTACAATATGGTATCAGAGCATTAGTTTAAGTGAACTAAGTATGCTAACGAGATACTTAGACTTAAGCTGAGATGAATTAAGTTATGATTCGTGAGATATGGGTAGAAGTACTAAGACGGGATAGCCTTAGAGTCGACGGAAATACGTAAAATTAGTACTGTAACAATGGTAATGAGGATTCTCATGTATGTTATGTTCACAATTCCAATTAGCTACTGTTATTATGAACATAATTGTTACACCAGCATACTTGTTTCTAAGTTGTTATAGTGACTAATGAACGGTAAAGTACGTGTTGTGTATCTGGTTATGTGTAACCAATTCTTATAGGTTATTTCCTTGTGTTATATCAGAACCATGGTGAATACCCCACCAATGTCCTCTATTTCTTCGAAGGATAGGACCGTGATTCGAGGTGGAGTCTTGGGGTGTGTTATATGCTTAATTTCATTTTATTTGAGTACGTGCCGGTTTAAGTGTTGGTCTTGTGTGTGAAGACCATTTGATGATTTTGTATTCTTAGTACCTTTGGGACTAATGAACCTTGGTGAGTTATATGCATTGTTGAGTTATGAAAGAGTTACATATACGTGTACATGTAGATGCATATATGATTTGACTTCATTGGGAAGGTGGAAATGAAGGGGTTGTGAGATTATCATGCCTCGGAGCGTGTGTTGCATGATGTGAGTTAGATGCATGTGATTTGCATAAATTGATGTTGATAGACGATCATTAGATCTTTTGATCAGAGGGCTCGGTTTTGGACTCTGTTGAGTTTCTAGGGCATTCGCCCGGATTTAATAAGCTCGATGTGGGCTTAGGATTTGAATTGCATGAATTGCATTATATTTGGAAAACCATGTAGAGTGGTTGATCAGGTGGGTTGTGAAACACTTGTACAATAAGTTGTAGCAAGGGTAAGAAAGCGGGTGTTGGTCATGGTATAGTGTCAATGATGAGTTGGGATGAGTACAACGGTTGACATGGTTAGAGCAAATAGCCTTCTATTGCATGTTGAGTTCATGTAGTATGTCATTAAACGGGTTACACAAGTTCTTTCACGTTGAGAGCATGTACGTGCACAACAAATTTTCTTGTTTTGGGAAATAAGTTGACACTCGCAAGCGTTTATTTCTAAGAAGTAAAAGACAAACTTGTTTTTATTATACGATAAAGCTTTGAAATTAGTGATCTACGAATTATTTCACGCTTTTATTTGTGGAAGAGAACCTTCGTTACGAAAATATTGAAAACGTTTTATTGCGAGATTTTGTTTTATAAACCAAATGAGCATTGACTCGTTATTATTATATGAACGAGTGTTGGAATTGACAGATCCACTTTGGATAAGTGATTTCGTTCGAAAATTTTCCAGTCGTATGTGAAAGGGTTTCATTGGAGACAACCGTAGTGTCGGCATCGTTTTGGAGAGACAAGGTTATGAATTATCATAAGAGTACATGTGAGTGATCCTTGCGATCGTTGTGTTTTACTATTCATCTTTAATGGTGTTGCATCATGCATACTCAAGCTTGTTTCATGATTTTATATCTATTGCATTTTTTTAAATGTGCAAAATGATTTCAATCGTTGTGTCATCGTGCATGAAGGCTATGATCTCGCTAGGTCTAGGAAAGTATTATGACTGAAGTTAAGGAAAGGCTTTGGGAGTTGAGTTGTTAGTTGAATAAGATATGGTCGAGTTATGATCTTAGTGTTTCCGTTAGAGGAGGTGGGTGAATACCGAGAGCCTCGGGCAGTGAATTCGGAATGACGGTATGATTGTAGTTTGAACTATTGCTTGGTTATGTGAGAATAGTTTTAATTGCGGTGGAATTTGAAATGGTCAAAGTATTTCTATTAGTGGAATGGTAATAAGTAGCGTTACGTTACTTGATGTAATGTTATCGGCTGTGAGTCTGAGTGCTGAGATGGTGTGGTGATTAGATTTTGCGCTAAGAAAGGTCTTGTGTTTCCCCAAATGAGAATGGTAGGATATAAGTGGATTATGATGCGTTGGACGAAGTGGGTTCCATAAGGAATCCTGGATTTCTGGGAAAAATGGAATCATCATGTAGCCCATTAATATAGAGGTTTGCGATTGTTTAACATGTCCCAAGATGGAGGTTTTGTCAGGAGATTGAAATTTTAGAAATAAACCCTTTGTGTGTGTGTGAACGGATGAGGTCGTCTGACAGTGTGTAAACGATATGGTGTAGGAACATCTAGTGAGAACATGAGGAGAACGGAAGATTTCCAATGTGGATGTGATGTTCATTAAGATTTTGATGATTCGCTTATGCGTGAAGCCTTTAGCACATCGGAGTTTGACTGCGAGGAGTTGGCAAGAAACGAGAACTTGCTCGAGGAGTTAGGAGAAGTATATTCCTTCAGGAATCCTTGTCTGTTGTGAGGTGGCTGGACATTTGTATGTCGATTGTCGATGTTGAAATCAATGGCTGTTTTGTTAGATGGTTGTTAGGAGGCCGGTATTGGAGAAGTAACTATAGTGTAGTTATCTTGTTGTTTCTCTCTTGCAAAGATGTAAGAAGTTGTTCGAAGAAAGGTATGTATCCGGCATGACGTTGGACCACCTTGTGTGAGTGTTACAAAAGTAAAAGATCGTGGTTGCATAAGTGATTTTTATGGGGTTTGATGATCCATATAAGAACGAAATGTTGGGGTAATCGAAGCGGGTGTGCTTTGAATAGTTGACCTTGACATGTGGTGCGTCTAGGCCGGGAAAGGCAAAGTCAGGAAATGATTTTACTTCAAATGAAATGGTGTTATGGGTAACATGAAGGAAGTAGTATCTTTTGTGGGGTGAAAGCTTGTTTGCATTGTGGTCGCGTGGTGCGGTAGTGGTGTGAGGAAGTGGTAGCACTTTATACCGAAGAAACATGTAAGTTATAGATGTAAAGTTGGTTTGCCGTAATATTGAAGTATTCAAGGATAGGCGGGTATGCTTGATTGAAGCGTATGGATTTTTCCGGCAATGTACGTTAATGCTATTTAGAGATCAGGAGATTGAGTTGCGGTTAGTGACGGGATGAAAGGAGAACCCTTGTTCTTCTCGATTTCATTGGATTTTTAGAGTAAGTTTTCATACTTCATTTGATTGTCAAAGAGGATACTGTAACCGTTAAGCTATGGTGCTTCATTTTGAAGTTCAGTCAGGAGCGTTGGAGTATTCCGAGGATGTAAAGAAATGCAATGAGTAGGGATTGTACAGCGCTGAAAATAACAGGGATCAAGGGAAGAAACCCAACATTTTAACGACAAAGAGTTGAAACTTTTATGTGATGATAGAAGACGTTAAGGAATGGATGGATAAGTTTTAATATTGTCCTTGTTTATTCTATGCATAGGTGTATGTATATTATGTAAGTAATGCTAACTTATCTTTTTGTATTTTGGTGATATCAAAAGTTAGCTATATCGGTTGTTATTATTGAAAAACGCTTTAATTTTTGAAATAATTAAAGAAGATCAAACAATAGTGGGATAAAGATTGGATGATAATAGTTGCTTTAAGGAGGATTGCAAATCTAAGTTGGGGAGCTGGTAATGTTGAAAGATGTAAGGTTCAGAAAATGTGGAAAGTTGAGTCCCTATTCTTCCTGGACTTTTAATTGTGATAAGGTTTGGCAACGTGAGAAGTTGGGTCCTCGTTTTCTAGGACCTTTCATTATCACTAAGAGGATCGGATTGCAAGCTTATCAGTTGGATCTTCCACCGGAGTTAGAAGGAGTCCATAATACTTTTCATGTTTTGCTATCTTCGGAAATGTTTAGCCGAAGAGGAAGATGTGATTCCACTTATTGACGTAAGAGTGAATGAAAAGAGTCAATGTGTGGAAGAGCCTGAGGCGATTTTAGAAAGATCGGTTAGAAAGTTACGTAATAATAAGGAAGTGGTTATGTTGAAAGTACAGTGGAAACACCATCGAGGTGCCAATGTGACTTTAGAGTCAGAAGAAAGTATGAAGGATAGTTATCCTCATTTGTTTACCTGATTTTGATTTCGGGGACGAAATCATTTTCAAGTTGGGGAGTATTGTAACATCCCGAATTTTTCAATAATAGTATTTTAATGAGAATTGGAATTTATTTGTATTTTAGTTTTAATCTTCAATTATGTAGTAATTTTATAATTCAATGGGGTTAAAATACAAAGGATTAAAGTTGGATGTTACTTTTGGAAATATTGAAAATTGGAGGTGTGTTTGGTCAATTGCTGAAAGTGTGTATGGATAAAGGGGCCGAAGGATTGAGATAATATCTCATTTTCTTGCTTGGGTCGGTTTAGAAGCAGAGAGAAGGAATAGAGAGAAAAAGGAAGAAAGCAAGGTTTTGGACTCAAATTGGTAAGAAATTTACCTTAGATTCAGATAATAATTGTTGTAGATGTATGATTGTAAACGAATTTGGTTGTTGATTAGGTTTTCAGATTCATTAACAACAGATTTGAGCAGCAGATTGTGCAAAAGTGGGTTATCTCCTTTAAAAGGTGAGTTCATTCTATTTTGGTGTTACAAACCTTAAATTGGATTGAGAGCATATGTGTATAGAGTTGCTACATGGATTTTTTCATGTTATTTTATGTTAAAAACCTCATTTTGATGCTAAAACTTCCATAGAATGAACCTAATTAAGTGGGGATTGAGTTGGGGTGTTAAAGGGTTGGAGCAGAGGCTGTTTTCTGCCCAACAGTGGTCTGCGCGTCTCTCGGCGCGTATGGAGCCGCACCCACATCCGCGCACAGCACTGTTTCAGCAGTTTTGGATTTTTGTTTCTTGCGTATCGGTGTCGTTTTAGGGCGTAATATAGGCGTATGGGTACTCGTTTTGAGTGTAAGATAGCATTTGAACGCTTTGAACATGTTAGCGTGGACATATAACAACTCCAAGTATTGTTTTTAATGTCGGTTGTTCGGTTTCTAGCTCGGTTGCGATTCGGGGGTGTCCGATGGGTTGTTAAGGTTGTTAATTGTCGTAGTGAGTCTTGTATACATATAATTATGTGGAGGTCATTAATGTGTACATATATATTTCAGGCTCGGTTGCCCCTTGTTAGGGCGTTGCCCCTTGACCCCATCTGCTAACCGGGTAGTGGAACCCCCGTGCTAAGTCGCCGAAGGGGGGCATTTGAGGATGAAAATACGATAGGTTATCTAGTATTCTCAGAGTTAAGAATATGATATGAGACGCAGTGTGATATGTTTTTATGCATATACGTTAGTAAAGTGTAATGGATCCATAGGCACTAATGGTTATGTACACGTGGAATAGATGAAGTTTAGTCATTATTCTGATGTGTGTGGTATTAATGGTTATGTACACGTGGAATAGATGAAGTTTAGTCATTATTCTGATGTTTGTGGCACTAATGGTTATGTACACGTGGAATATATGAAGTTTAGTCATTATTCTGATGTGTGTGAGAAACCCTGGAATAAACGTAATTCCCGGTTTCTAAGGATGAAGAGGGATTGACATATGTAATTGTAATCTCTACTTCCTTTCCTAATAAATGGGCATGTGTACATTGCGATTTCTTAGGTGAGAGCATTAATCTAGAATCTGAGAAAGATTCGTGGTGTGGCTCTGGAATAGGATATGAATGGAAATGGGTATGTGTATATTGCGAATTCTAGAATAAGAGTATTAATCTAGAATCAGTGAAGATTCGTAGTGTGGCTCTAAGACATGATATGATGATGGAATGTGTGTCAGTCATATTCATGGGATTGGATGAAAATCGTGTTAACGGAATAGAGTTACACGTATGGTAAGAAAAAGGGTAATCAGGTTTGATATAATTTGTTTACATTGACTTTGCAAATATTATTGTGGAAACGAATGTTCTCACTAGGCGTTGGCCTAATCGTTTCAAATGATGTTTTCTTACCAGGTACTAGCTCGGGAAAGTAAAGGGATGTGGGACGAGCGTTTTGGAATAGCAGAGAAGTCAATTAACAGAAGGAGATTTTGAAGGATTTCTTAGATAACTTAGTTAATCTGATTATAGTAACATAATTAGATTAATAGGTTATTTGAAGGATCCTGTATTTGTAAATATACTCCTGATGGTTAATTCACTTGCTATATATGAAAGTTGAAGTTTATCATAACATAACCTGTTGCAAAATTGAGGTTCAAATTAGCCTTGATTTTAGGGTGTTACGGATAACTCAACTTACCGGATAACTTACTTACCGGATAACTCTACTTACCGAAACTATCATTTTCCGGATCGGTTCCGAAAACTTTGTCTAACCGGGCAGCGTCTCATCCGGATACATGCTCTATCCGGACACTTTGTCCGGACACCTGAAGACACTTACCGTACAACGACTGATACCAAAAATTTGGGATCGACGTCCACTGATGAGCTCTTAATCAAACGGAAAAGCGATGCAAACGGTTAATAAACATACTTAGACTTTTCTTTACTAAATTTTATTGCTTAAACACAAGGGTAATTATCTAAACCCTCCCATTAGAGCCTCATTTCAACTTTTAACTAAAACCCTTAAACCAACCAACAATCTAGTGAACATTTAAAACAAGAATTGGAGTTTGGAATTACCTGAAAGAATCACTTGCAGAAACGAACTCCAAATCCATTTCTTCTTCCAATTTTGTTGATTGATGAAACCTTCTCTTCACATGCTCTAGAACAATTTCCTTTTCCTGCCTTCTCTTTCTCTCCTAGCCGCCAAACACACACAAGAGAATGGCTCTTAGGGTTTTGCCCAACATATTAGTTTATATACCTTCTAAACATCTTACACTTCAGCCCCTGGACTTTCATCCGTTCAAAAATTCTCCACCAAACTTAATCTTTTCAATTAAAAAAAATATCGGTTATTACAACACTTCCCCCTCAAAAGAACTCCGTCCTCGGAATTCCATTGCTGAAAAGATGCGGTACTTGGATCTCGTATCCGCTTCTACCTCTCAAGTTGCCTTTCATCCTTTATGATATTTCCACTGAACCTTTACTGATCGAACCTCTTTGTCCCTCGTTTTGGCGAACCTTATTGTCCACGGTTTCTATTGGTTCTTTGACATAAGTAAACTTCTCATCAACGCTGACATCCACCAAGGGAACAACCACATCTGCTTCTGTCAAACACTTCTTTAAGTTCAAGACAAGAAATGCTGGATGAACTCCCTTTAAATTCTGCGATACTTCCAACTTGTAAGCTACTGCCCTTACTTGTTTTATAATAACGAAGGTTCGCTCCTTATCGTCAGCATTCCTTGCAAGGTTACCATCGTCTCAACTTCCAACACCTATTTTCTATAACAGAGGCGTGCATCACGCTATGAATTCTTCCAAAAATTTCATCGAGTGCCACAAGATTGCGCACTATCTATTCAACTTTCATAACTCCAACGGATCCACAAACGTAGTCCACTTTACCTTTCTCTCAAACTTCAAGGTTCAAAAGTCTTATGTTTTTCTATCCAACCAACTCAGTTCTACCCGATTACCCCAAACTGTTCTGATGGGAAACATAACCGTACACCATACTTTGGAACCACCCTCGGCGAGTCACCACTTTGCTATGTCGTGCCAACTTGTACTATTTACTTGCAACCTCTCCGAATACTATACTCGCTTAAATACCACAAGAGAATCCAAGGCCAACCGCGCCTCCATTTGCTTGCTTCCGTCCCCACATCGGGACTCACGGTCTTAAAACACGTCTACTTACAGTCTCTCCTACCTCTTTACTTCCTTAAAAGAAAGAATTTGGCGAAAATTCCCCGCCCAACAACAAAATCTTAGAGCAGGAATAATCACTCACTTGATAACTTGGCACAAGGCCACCCATGTACGTTCCGACGAACTCACACGTGAGAGTTCCCTTCTCGGGTTACATGTAATTCCAGATTACTTCTTCCAACCGGCATACCTCTATCCAGATCTTACTCCTTTCCCGAATCACATCGGCTACAGCTCGACAACTAATTCGTACGTTCTCACCACTTCACACTTAACGTGACTATTAGTATGAAACCTCCATAATTCCTTATTGGAGTGTTCACCTATCCGAATTGAACTTATCCAGAAGGCTCATCAATTTCTCTCTGCTTGCCACAAGCGTCCAGTCATATAACATAACTTCGGTTACCCCCACTCAACTAGGAGGAGTAACAATGATCACACCCTATTGTTCTCAATAGCTTACACTGAACTATCAGTTCGTTTGAATGTTTCTCACAACATCACCAACTCAACTCATTCAACTGCCCTTTTCCACTCCTAAAATATACTTACTTAGCGACTCACGCAACCAAAAACACTTGGTTTCTCCTTTGGGTAACCACCCACGGTCGCTCTGACATTCTATTTCGATAATATCCATAATACAATGCCAACTTACAAACCACGTGCTACAACAACTTGATTAACAACTTGTACACCTCGTCCGAAAATCCCGAAAAGACTTCCATCTGATGCTTCCTCTTTCTAACGTCACATCACACACTGGCTGGCACATTTATCTTGGCAATTGATGCCACTACTCCTCCGTACATTCTCCACCCGTAACACCTTACTGCAGACCAGGTCTCTCATGGTCATTCGTACACAACTCAAACTCACCTTGTAACGACCCAGTTCCCAAGCATACATCAAATAACATATTATACATAACATTGTTTCATAACAAAAGATACATCATATAGCACTTACGGTCCCTTAGTCTTTCAAACCATAATAAATATTCGGTACAAACTTTTTGCTAATAATTTACATAACAATTACTAACACGATAGATATAAAACACTTCATGGATCTTCATAAACATACATCTTCAAAAGTAAGTCACAGATTATCCTATCACTTGCCTTTACTCGATCCATGACCTGGAATACATATTTTTAAAACAAAATGAGGGTTAGACCTATTGGTCTAAGTGAGAAAATCCCTGTTAGTATATAATCATTTGCAAAACACACAATATATATAACACATATTTGAATACCAATCATGACTCATATGCATTGTGTACAATTCTTCCTCATGGCCATATTAGTTGGTTGCGAGCCAACTAATCAGTTTACTCCGCTGTACTAACATACAACCAACTCCGCTGTCCCTCCGTACAGCCAAACTCCACCGGTCCTAAGTCCGGTCAACGTGCACTCGTGTAGTGTAATGCTCATATAAATACAATATACATCTCAATATATTATATTTCAATCATAAACATATAATCACACTATATATCACATTCCCAATCAATATATGTATTCTAGTTTGAAAATGGTTTAAAGTAAAACTCACCTGATTGCTTATCAAAAACCTTTCCAAGCTTTTCTCAAGCAATCCAATCTTTCACCCAAAATTCACAGAATTTGAAACAATTTAAATACAAATATCTCTTTACTAATCAAACACATAATACTTACCAGCAAGCTAAGAACTCTAGATAAACCTATCTAATTCTTACCCTCAAATGATTCTCTTAAAGACTAAGAATCTTAAATACTCCAAAATTCTTGACTCTTATCGCAACCAACTAGTTGCGATAACCCTTGTCGCAACCTTCTACTTGCGACACAGTATCTTGTCGCAACCCACTGTTGCGACATTCCATCTTATCGCAACTAACCGTTGCGATACACTTCTTGTCGCAACCAACTGTTGCGATACCAATGAGCTTGTCGCAACCCAAGGTTGCGATACTCATAACTGTCGCAAATACTATAACTATCGCAACCCATTGCTGCGATATTCATAACTATCGCAAACATCATAACTATCGCAATGCACTACTGCGATATTCATAACTATCTCAACCCACTGAATTCATACTTAACCCATAAATCTATAGTTTTAAACCATGAATGTTTCTGTAATTATGCAGTTATGTTTAATACTACTAAAAGAACACTCTTCTAAACCCAGATTTCTCATATCCTTCCAAAATTATCAAGACCCATTTCTAAACTCATAGCATGCTTAATACTCATAAAGAGAGCAATTTAAATAGAAACATACCTTTTGATTCTCACAGCTTTCACCTAAATTCCAGTTGAATTAATCTGTCTTTCTTCCTCTTCTTCTTTCTTTCTGTTGGTTCTTTCTCTCTCTCTTTCTCTTTGCCGTGAAAAACCCACACACACACACAACAAGATGCTAAAAATGAAAATATCTAATCTATCTTATCTCTTTTAGTTAATCTATGGCGGTGGGTGGAGTAATTTTCACAAATCTCACCAAACAAACCCCACACATCTAAGGGTTGGAAAAATATACCCTCCAACTTATAAATTAAAATTAAAGTTTACCCCTTAACTTATAACTCCATAAAACTATAACGAAACTTAAACTTATAAAACTAACCCAAACCTACCTTAAACTACAAATAATAAAATTGTCTCTCCCCAGCTCTAATTGAACCACAACTCACGAGCTTCTGATTAACTCAACATACTCACTTCTTGCTAGCTCTTTGCGATTCCAACCCATTACATAGACAGGGCACATTCCCTCACAGATCGACATAATCTATACACTCACTTCGTTTGTGCTAAATACTTCATCCTTTACGAACCATCCACCTCGTAAGTAAAACGCTTATCTAAAACATCAGTCTTTCACTATCTTAACACCCCTACAAGGTGGTCCTTCAACTTTCAACCTCCTGATTCAAGTCTTCGGCCTCATACACCTTACACAGATGCCGACTTCGACGTCAATAGTCGACCTGTCGATACTTCCTTAACCTATTCTTCACCAAGGGTCCCTTACTGAACCTAATCCTTCCAACATATCATAATCAAATTCACATCCCGTCGTCCTCATTTCAAACTTACTCGTGCAACGTCAATATTGCAAGATAACCTTAAAACTCTTATTCGACGTTGAGGATATTTCATTTCTGTCTCTCAACACTACTCATAACAAGTTTCGAACACCAACACCTTGATGACTTCTAGTCCTTCCCTTGGACACAACCGTCCCTTGGCAACTGTATTTCCAGCCACCGAATCAAGGGTACAGACCCTCACACAACCGACACTAAAATCCACTTCCGGCTCTTCCACTGTTCACCTCTCTTCTTGAACACAATTACCAAAACTACAAACATTCTCCCTTGATTTGTCCAACACTTCTCCACTCTAGGAGTTCTTTCTTAGCTTAAAATGTAATACTCTATGACCTAGTGAGTTCATAGCCTTCATGCATGACAACGCGATAAATAAATCATTTCACACTTTTTATCATTTTAAAGGAACAACACTTGGAAACAACTTGGGTACACACGACCCCAACATTCTCATAACTCTAATGCCCTACACAATGATCTTGAGAATCGTTTACATGCAACTTTCCGTAAAACTTAATCTTACCCAACCAAAAATATGTTGTTACGACAGAAATATATTGGATGAAAATCTTTTCATACGACAAAATTCTGAAAGGAATTACCGACATGAAGTAAACCAGTCGGTTCCCACACTCATTTAAATAACTTCAACATGTCAATACTCGTTTTGGTTATAAAAGTTTTTGCATTCAAACGTTTTCTTGACTTTTTGCAACAATTTAACTTATCATGAAAAGAGTGGAATATTTTTGTTGATCCAAACCCTCAGTGATTTGATAATGACCCTCTCTTAAACACTTAGTGAAAATTGTAAGTAAACAATATGTATTAGAGTTTCACTATCGCTGATAAGTACTAAGACTTTACAGTACCACTGATAGGAACTCTCACTCTTTAGATTAGATATTCAGCGAACACTGTTCATCATCTTTCAGCTCTGAGCCTGTTCAGTCAATGAGATGATCGCTGATAAGTTAGTTGTTTACTTATGATCCCTGAAGACAAGTTTCACGTCAACCAAAGTTCTACGCTGAAGTCGAAGATCAAGCTGAAGAACCAGCGATAAGTCTATTCATGAACTGATGTGGATATCAGCGAAGCAAGACCTGTCCATTCAACGTGAAGTATCAAGTAGAAGACTTCAGCAATCGCTGAACTTTATCATTCGCTGATAAAGATCTGACTCAACGAAAGCTGATCATGAAGTCTCCATGCATGTTACTATTGTCTTACCTCCTTTGCACGTCTCCGTACGAACTGTCAGAACGGACATCCCTTTTGTCTATAATCGTACACCAACTCTGATTCTACACTATGCACCATGCGGCTACTAAGGTTGTCTACAAAGGTCAATGACATGCAACCACTCAGCTGCTGCCACGTGTAAAGCCATACTGCCTTGCATTAAATGCATGCAGTATATAAGAAGAACCTTACTTCAGTTTTGAAGTGTGCTCGGACCATCTTCTTATCTCTCTCTTATTGTTAAGTTATTATTCGTAATCTCTTCAACTCTTTCTAGTGCAAGAAACTTAGTGTTTCTCAAGACTTGTTTAGATTAGGTTTATCCTTAATCTTGTTCCGCAACAAGTTGTAAATTGTCTTGATTTATCAATAAACAATTTAGAAAAGTAAAAACGTGTTTTGTATTCAACCCCCCCCCCTTCTACAAACTTGTATAGCCCTTCGGGACCAACAAGTGGTATCAGAGCAGATTTGTTTAATCTCATAAACAAGATCTGATCTATACTAAGATTTCTCTTCCTTGCTATTTCTTAAAATGTCTACCAACACAAACACAAACTATGTTGACAACGGTTCTCTTGCAAAACCTCCTAGATTCTCCAGAGATAATTTTAATCTATGGAAAAATAGGATGGTTCTCTTATTAGAAGGTGTAGACCCTACTATGCCTTACTATCTTGAAAACGGCCCATATATTCCTATAAGAATTGATTCTACAGTTCCAGCCGCTGAGAATAGACCTGCTATTCCAGAAAGGCTGATTCCCAAGGAAATTCATATGTGGACTGATGAAGATAAGAAGAAAGTGGCTATCGACACCAAAGCCAGATCCTACTCTCCATGGCTCTTCCTGATGAAGTCTACCATTCCGTCATGAACCTGAAAACCTCAAAAGCTATGTGGGACACAATCTGTGTTTAGTATGAAGGTACTTATGAAGTCCAGGACTCTCGAAAGATCAACCTGGTAAGACAGTACGAAAGCTTCATTTGTGGTAAGAATGAAACTCTCTCTGAAGTACACCAACGTTTTAACTGCTTAATAATAGATCTAAAAACTGTTGGTAAGGAATATTCTAACTTTAAAGTACTGACAAAGTTCTTAGAATGTTTACCTGAAAGTTGGGACAGTTATTCTATGTGTCTCAAGTTGTCAAAGGATCTAAAATCAGTAACCCTTTCTACCTTATATGGCACGATGCTGAATCATGAGCAATCGAGTCATCTTAAGAAGAATCTTGTAAAAGATTCCAAAAGCACCCCTGTTGCTTTAATCTCATAGTCACCTTCCACTCAGCGATCGACTATCACTGTCACTGAGTTGGAAACTAACTCTGAAAGATCATCAGACTCTGACGTTTCAGATAATGATGAAACTCTGGCATTCCTGGCTAATAAGTTCAGGAGATTTGCTAGAAAGAGTAATTTCAAGAAGAACAAACCTCTTGTTATTACTGACAAGCCAAGATCATCAACCCCTGTTGATAAGGCTACTGCTACTTGCTATAACTGTGAAAAGATAGGACATTTTGCTAGCGAGTGCAGGTCAAAGAAAGTCTCTAGACCCACAGCTTTTCCCAAGAAAAACTTTACTCACAGGACTAGAGATGAAAAATACAAAAAGCTGAAAGAAAGGTATTCAAAGCTGAAAACCTTTAAGAAGAAAGGCAAAGGCCTTATGGCTGACTATGATTGGGCTGCCTCTGACGAAGAAGAATCATCTGACTCTGAAGATGATGATGAAGCCAATCTATGTCTCATGGCCAAACTTGAAGATGAGGAAGAAAATTCTGACATTCCCTCTACTTCAACCTCTGCTACTAAGGTATCACCTTCCTTCTTTACCAATATTTTAAATATTGATGAAGCTGATAGTCTTCGAAAGATCGATCTCTTGACTAGAAGTTTATATGAAGCCATGAATGGCAAAACTGTGGTTGAAAATCAAAACCTTGATCTCACTGAACAACTTAAAAACTTTCATCTTCAAATAGAAAATCTTTCTAAAATTGAAGAAGATTTTAAAGATCAAGTTCACTTTAATCAGCTAGTCAAAATCGAGCGCGAAGAAGCTATCGCTGCATTAAAAGCTGAAAAAGCTACTATTGATGGATGGTATAATTCCTCAACAAAGATCACTGAGATAATTAAGTCTCAGATTCCCCTGAGTGATAAACGTGGTCTTGGTTACAAAGCTGATACTCTAGAACTAACCACTGACCGTTCCATGCTTAAATTTGGAATGTTCGTATCCTCTATCTCTGACACTTTCTCATCTCAGTGTTCCTCTTCTAAACCGCCTATCTCTGAAGAAATCTCTACCTTAACTTCTAAAGGTAAAGAAAAAGTTGTTTATCCAAAACCTACCTCAATCTTTAAAAACAAAGGTAAAGGAATTGCTTTTAACCAAAATCCTCAGAAGGGTACCTCTGTACCAAAGATGAACGCTTCTAAAGCTTCAGTGACTTTTCCCTCTGATTCAAAAAATAAGATCCCTGGATTTATTCAGCGTGGATCTATTCAGCGATCTACTCCTAGAATCAAAGTGGAAATTATTGGTAAGAAATCCGAAGAACTGAATGTTCCTCCCATTTCAAAAGCCAATAGCTTACTTGGTGCTGGTCCTTCTAATTCAAAATCAAAAGCTCAGCATGCAAATGGTCCTATAACTACTTTTAGTTATAGGAAATGTTATCATTGTGGACTTACCAATCATATTGCTAGTAAGTGCCCCACAGCCACCCAAGCTGAAGAGATAGCTAAGGTGAAGATCATTGCCCCCAAGGCAAAGAAGACCACTGAGGTTAAGAAATTAACCAAAGTGAAGACTGACAAAGCTGAATCTTCAAATGCCGCGAAGACTGTTGAACCTTCCACCTCCTCTTCTACCCCCACTGACAAGTGTTTACACATGGTTAAGTGGGTACCCAAGAAAAACTAATCTTCCTTTGTAATGCAGGTTAAGAAGGGTATCTGGTATCTCGATAGCGGATGCTCTAGACACATGACTGGTATGAAGAACCTGCTCACTGAGTACAAAGAAGAGAAGGGTCCCTCTGTAACTTCCGGTGGAAATGGAAAAGGACATACCCGAGGGTTTGGTGTACTCTCTAATGGTACAACAACCTTCAGAAGAGTCGCATATGTTGAAGGGCTGAAGCATAATCTTCTAAGCATCAGTCAGCTTTGCGACAAGGATAACAAAGTAATCTTTACTAAGGAATCCTGCTTTGTCGCTGACAAAAAGGAGAAGATAGCTCTCAGCGGTTATCGTTTGGAAAATGTTTATGTAATAAACATGGACTCAACAACCACTGAGAACTCCTGTTTCTTCTCAAAAGCCTCATCTGATGTCAACTGGCTATGGCATAAGAGGCTCTCTCATCTCAACTTCAAGACGCTGAACACTCTTTCTTCAAAAGAGTTAGTCACTGGTCTACCTCAGCACTCATACGCCATAGAATCCTTATGTTCAGCTTGTGAGAAAGGCAAGCAGACCAAAGCAAGCTTTAAGTCAAAGCAAGTTTCCTCAGTGTCATCTCCTCTACAACTTCTCCATATGGATTTGTTTGGCCCTGATAACAAACAATCCATCGCTGGAAAGAAATATACACTCGTCATAGTTGATGAATTCTCTCGATATACATGGGTTATGTTTCTCCGTTCTAAGAGTGACACCCCTGAAGAACTCATCACCTTTGTTCGGAAGATGGAAACCCTGAACAACTTGACCGTTCGCTCAATAAGGAGTGATCATGGGACTGAATTCAAAAACAGTTCTCTTGATTCCTTCTTTGAGAGTAAGGGTATTTCTCACAACTTTTCTTCAGTGAGAACACCGCAACAAAACAGAGTCGCTGAAAGAAGAAATAGAACTATTATTGAAGATGCACGTTCAATGCTCATCGATTCTCATTTGCCTACTCAGTTTTGGGCAGAAGCTGTCAACACTGCTTGTTTTACGCAAAACAGGTCGCTGATAGTCAAAAGATTTAATAAAACAGCCTATGAACATTTTCATGGGAGAAAGCCTTCAATTAGCTTTCTTCACATCTTTGGATGTTAGTGTTTCATACTGAACAACAGAGATGCCCTTGGAAAGTTTGATCCTAAGGCTGATGATGGAATCTTTCTTGGATACTCCTCAGTCTCCAAAGCCTTCAGAGTCTTCAATCGAAGAAGACAAACTGTTGAAGAAACTATTCACGTCACTTTTGACGAATCCCGTTCAGCGAATTCTCGACCTTCTGCTGATACTGAAGAACTGAATCAATGGATGTTTTCTCATCTTGGTGATTCAGAAGATATTCCCACTCCTCATACTCATACAATTGAAGATGATAGTCCTACTATCATCCCAAACATGCAGAATAGTGAAGCTGAAACATCATGGGTCTCAGCTGTTCCTTTAAACACTATACCTGCTTCTGAACCAAATGTCTCAGACATTCCATCTACTTCTCAGCAATCAGTGAATGAGATGACATCTTCACCTACTCCTCTCTTGGCTGATATTCCAGAAGTTGCTGAAGGTTCATCTTCAGCTCCTCCAGTTCAATGTGAGTCAGCGACTTATGCTCCGGCTCAGCGATGGACTGTAAATCACCCAATTGATCAAATCCTTGGTGATCCAAACGCTGGTGTTCAGACTCGACGAAGTGCAGGTAATATTTGTTTATTTGTTAACTTTATTTCTCTGACTGAACCAAAGAAAATAGATGATGCCCTCAAAGATCCAAACTGGGTCAGCGCCATGCAAGAAGAGCTGACTGAATTCGAAAGAAACAAAGTTTGGAAACTGGTTCAAAGATCAACTGACAAGACAGTGATAGGCACTAAATGGGTCTATCGAAACAAGTTGGACGAACATGGAACTGTAACCCGCAACAAGGCTCGTCTTGTTGCTCAGGGATACAGACAAGAGGATGGCATAGATTACGACGAAACATTTGCTCCAGTAGCAAGACTAGAATCTATTCGTCTATTCTTAGCATACGTTGTACACAAAGACTTCAAAGTATATCAAATGGATGTTAAGTCAGCATTTCTCAATGGAAAGCTGAATGAAGAAGTCTATGTGGAACAACCTCCAGGATTCTCAGATCCTAAGCGTCCAGGTTATATTTATAAACTGGATAAGGCACTTTATGGCTTAAAGCAAGCTCCACGTGCATGGTATGACACTCTATCCTCTTATCTCCTAATTGAAAATTTTGAGCGAGGTAAAATCGACAAAACTCTATTTTTCAGAATAGTGAAAGGTCATATCATTCTTGTTCAGATATCTGTTGATGACATTATATTTGGTTCTACTAACCCTGATCTTTGTACTCGTTTCTCTGAAAGGATGAAAGCAGAGTATAAAATGAGCATGATGGGAGAGCTAACATATTTCCTTGGTCTTCAGATAAAACAAAATGAAAAAGGAACTTTCTTTAATCAGGTAAAATATGTTAAAGATATGCTGAAGAAATTCGATTTAACTCAGAGTTCAGCTATGAAAACCCCTATGGCACCACCGCTGACACTAAACAAGGATTCAAATGGAATACCTGTTAATGTCACGCTGTACTGTGGGATGATCGGCTCTCTCTTATATCTTACAGCTAGCCGACCCGATATAATGTACGCAACTTGTTTGTGTGCACGATATCAAGCTGAACCTAAGGAATCTCATATGACCGCTGTAAAGCGAATCTTTCGTTACCTTAAGGGTACTATGAACCTAGGTCTTTGGTATCCCAAAGACTCAGGGTTTGATCTAATCGCCTATTCAGATAGTGATTTTGCAGGTTGCAAATTGGATAGGAAAAGCACCACAGGAGGCTGTCAGCTCCTGGGTGGAAAGCTGGTGAGCTGGAAGCTGTTGTTCTCAGGTCTTGTGGATGAGAAATCAACTACTAGACTATGACCTTCAGCTCTCGAAAATTCCAATCTATTGCGACAGCACAAGTGCCATCGCTATAGCCAACAATCCAGTGCTACACTCAAAGACCAAACATATCGAAATCAGGTATCATTTTATCAGAGATCATGTGATGAATGGTGATATAGAACTTCATTTTATCCCAACTGACTATCAGTTAGCTGATCTGTTCAGCAAACCTCTTGATGAGACAAGATTCAACTTTCTCATCAGCGAGCTTGGAATGCTGAACTTTGAAGAGTAAAATTCTTCAGTGGTTCACATTTTATCAGCGATAGGATAAAACAATTATATAACCCATTCTATCATTCTCTCTCTGAACATAATTGATTCGCTGATATCAAGGTATGTTTTCTCTCTTGCTCGCTGACGTTCGCATGTAAATGTAAGATTTCAAAACATATTGCATCGCTGAATATCTCTTCCTTAACAGCGATACTTTGAAATTTCTTAAACTAACACTTATATTTCTATTCAGTGCTTCATGTTTTTCAAAATAGTCCCTGAGCTTTCAAAACCTCAGAGACATCCTTAAATATGAAAGGACGTTTGTGACATCATCACAACAGATAAACCCAGGCACGTTCTTTTTCTGACACACGTTTGCACGTTTCGTTTACCTTCCAATCAAATGCAAACACGTGTCCGTGTCATGATGAAAAACTTTCTCGCTCGAGTTTTTCTCTCTCTCAAATCTCTATATATAAACTATTTCGAGTTTATATTTTCTCTTTACGCGAACTTCTTCTCCAAGCAAGAAAAAGATTTACTGTTGCTTATTTCCAGAAATCTGTTCATCTCCTTCTTCGATTACCAGGTTAATATTCTTATTATTTACCTGCATAACTTGTTTCTGATCTTCTTATTGCTTTTAACAGATCAAACAAAAGAAACCTTTTCTAAAATGAAATCATTTCTTTCATGGTTTTATGAACACAACCTTTTCATGGTTGTTCTTCAAGTTTAAAACTCAAAATCTTAAACTTGTTCTTCATTCGTTTTTCCAGAATCCTTATCTAAAGGAAAATGGAAAACAAGACTATTACTGGGTTTCTTTTTCTTTTTCAAAACAAGAAAACCCTAATCTTCATTAAGACATTTCTATCTGAATGAAATGGACAAAAATCGAAAAACATCTTATTGGAAAATATTTCACAATAAGACTATATTTTTTTGATTCATGGTTGATATGTTAAACAGAAATGACATCTTCTACTCCTGCTCCTACGGCTGAGAAATCCACGGCTGCAAAGAAACTAACTCTCGTCAAAGCTCCTCAGGTCAAGTTCAAGCTTGAGGAAATCAATTTTTCAAAATCAAACAACCTTCATGCGCTTTTCGAGTTTCCTCCTCGAAAGCAAGTCACACATCTGGATGATGCTGTGAACTATCTCAAAACATGTTGCTTATCCACAACCCTGACTATTACAACCCCTGCTCATCAATTCCTACTTTCTCAGTTCTGGTACACTGCCAGAAGAGCTCAGGTACCCCATGCCAAAGATCCAACGAAGATCGTTGACTCTATTCTGTATGACACAAAATTTGGCACCACCAAAATCAACACCCTGCCATAATTAGGAAAGCACTGAGCCTTCCTACCTCTGCCAAAGAAAACCGCTTTGTCCCTCTCCCAAACCACAAAAACCATGATGATAGGGAAGCCATCATTGCATTCTTCGATGCAATGGGTTATGCATGGGACACTGGAAGGGACAAGAAGCCTGAGAAGAAACTGACCTTGATCAAGAAGTCCAAAATGCCCAGCGAGATGAACTTCATCTTCGCACATCTGATAAGCTGCATGACAGCGAAGAGTGGCTCCTCTGATCAAGCTGCTCAACCTCAGCAAGCAATGGGCTATGCATTGCTGAAAGGTCTAAATGTTGACTAGGCCTCAATCATCTACGACGACCTTGCGTTCAGAGTGGATATGGCTGAAAGATCTGCATGGGTTCCTTATCCCAGATTCATCAGCGCCGTCTTTCAACTTGGACTTGGCGAAAGGTACCCAATAGAGGGTGATCTGAGACTCTCTCAGTGGAAATCCCCACCGCTGATACCCACGCTGCACCCTCCACTCCTTCTCGAAAAAGGAAACATTCTGTTGATCCAAACCCTCAGTGATTTGATAATGACCCTATCTTAAATACTTAGTGAAAATTGTAAGTAAACAATATGTATCAGAGTTTCACTATCGCTGATAAGTACTAAGATCTTACAGTACCGCTGATAGGAACTCTCGCACTTTTAGATTAAACATTCAGCGAACACTGTTCACCATATCGCTGAGTCTGTTCAGTCCTTATGGTGATCGCTGATAAGTTAGTTGTTTACTTATGATCCCTGAAGACAAGATTCACGTCAACAAAGGTTCTACGCTGAAGTCGAAGATCAAGCTCAAGAACCAGCGACAAGTCTCCTAATGAACTGATGCGGATCAGCGAAGACTCAGATTTGTCCACTCAACGTGAAGTATCAAGTACAAGACTTCAGCTATCGCTGAACTTTATCATCTGCTGAATAGTAAATGATAATCGCTGAATCAACGAAAGCTGATCATGAAGTCCTCCGTACAAAGTACTTTTGTCTTAACCTCCCTTGCACGCCACCGTACGAAATGTCAGAAAAGAACCTCCGAAAATCTGAAATCGTACAACCACTCTGACACTACACTGTTCATTCATGCGGCTACTAAGGTTGTCATCAAAGGTCAATGACATGCAACCAATCCGCTAATGACACGTGTAAAGTATATACTGGATTGCATTAAATGCATGCAGTATATAAAGAGATGAACTCACTTCATTTGAAGTAACTTGCTAACTCTGGACAAGTTCAAATCTCTCAAGATAGGATTTTATTAGTAATCTCCTTATCTTTCTTAGTGCAAGAAAACCTTAGTGTTCCAACTTGTTTAGATTTAGGTTTATCCTTAATCTTGTTTCCGCAACAAGCTGTAAATTGTTAATGATTTATCAATAAACAATTTAGAAAAGTAAAATAGTGTGTTTGTATTCAACCCCCCCCCTTCTACAAACTTGTTTAAACCTTTCGGGACCAACAAGTGGTATCAGAGCAGATTTGTTTAATCTCATAAACAAGATCTAATCTAAGATATTTTCTCTTCCTTGCTATTATCTGAAAATGGCCAACTCAAACACAAACACTCACTATATCGACAATGGTTCTCTTGCAAAACCCCCTAGATTTTCCAGAGACAACTTCAACTTATGGAAAAATAGGATGACACTCTTCTTAGAAGGTGTAGACCCTACTATACCTTACTATCTTGAAAACGGTCCACACATCCCTGTAACGATTGATCCTGCCGTTCCAGCCACTGCAACTAGAGCTGCTATTCCAGAAAGGCTGATTCCAAAGGAAATCCATCATTGGACCGATGAAGACAAGAAGAAAGTGGCTATAGATACAAAAGCCAGATCCATACTATCCATGGCCCTTCCTGACGAAGTCTATCATTCCGTCATGAACCTGAAATCCTCGAAGGCCATGTGGGACACAATATGTGTTCAGTATGAAGGAACGTCTGAAGTCCAGGATTCAAGAAAGATCAACCTGGTAAGACAATACGAAAGTTTCATCTCTGGTAAGAATGAAACTCTCTCTGAAGTACATCAACGTTTTAACTGCTTAATTATAGATCTTAAAACGGTTGGTAAGGAATATTCTAACTTTGAAGTTCTGACAAAGTTTTTAGAATGTTTACCTGAAAGCTGGGACAATTATTCCATGTGTCTCAAGCTGTCAAAAGATCTAAGATCAATGACACTCGCTACCTTATATGGCACATTGCTGAATCATGAGCAATCTAGCCATCTTAAGAAGAATCTTGTAAAAGATTCCAAAAGCACCCCTGTTGCTTTAATCTCAGAGGAACCTTCTACTCAGCGACCCGTGGTCACTATCTCTGAGTTAGAAAGTAACTCTGAAAGATCATCAGATTCTGATTCTTCAGATGATGAATCCTTGGCTCTCCTAACTAAAAAGTTCAGGAGATTCGCCAAGAAGAAAATGTTTAGAAAGAACAAAACTCTTTCTATAGCTGACAAGCCTAAGTCATCAGCTTTTGTTGATAAGGCTACTGCTACTTGTTTTAACTGCGAAAAGACAGGTCATTTCGCTAACGAGTGCAGGTCAAAGAAAATCATGAGACCTTCAGCCTTTACAAAGAAATCCTTTGTTCCAAGGAATAAAGACGACAAATACTTAAAGCTGAAGGAGAAGTATGCAAAGCTGAAAAGCTTTAAGAAGAAGGGAAAAGGCCTAATGGCTGACTATGATTGGGCTGCTTCTGATGAAGAAGCCTCATCATCTGATTCTGAAGATGATGAAGCAAATCAATGTCTCATGGCCAAGATTGAAGAAGAGGAAGAAAGTTCAGACATTCCCTCCACTTCAACATCTGCCATTCAGGTATCACCTTCCTTCTTTACCAATATTGTAAATATTGATGAAGCTGATAGTCTCCGTAAAATCGAACTACTGACTAGAAGCTTATACGAAGCCATGAACGGCAAAGCTGTGGTTGAAAACCAAAATCTTGATCTCGCTGAAAAGCTTAAAAATTGCCACCTTCAAATAGAAAAGCTTTCTAAATTTGAAGAAGATTTTAAAGATCAAGTCCATTTAAATCAGCTAGTCAAAATTGAACGAGCGGAAGCTATCGCTGCATTAAAAGCTGAACAAGCTACTGTTGAAGGATGGTGTAATTCTTCAACAAAGATCACTGAGATAATTAAGGCTCAGATTCCTCTGAGTGATAAACGTGGTCTGGGTTATAAATATGATACTCCAATACCAACCACTGAACGTTCAATGCTTAAATTTGGAACTTTCGTATCCTCAGTAGCTGACACTTCTTCATCTCAGTACTCCTCGTCGATTACACCAATCCCTGAGGAAACTCCTACCTCCTCAAAAGGTAAGGAGAAAATGGTTTATTCAAAACCTACCTCTGTCTCTAAAGATAAAGGTAAAGGAATTGTAATTTATCAAAATCCTCAGAAGGGTACTTTAGTACCTAAGCTGAATGCTTCCAAAGCCTTAGTGATTCATTCATCTGGTTCTAGAAATCAGACCTCTGGATCAGTTCAGCGACCTACTCCTAGACTCAGAGTAGATGTCCTTGGTAAGAAATCTGAAGAACTGAATGTTCGTCCTATTTCAAAAACCAATAGTGTACTTGGTGCTGGCACTTCTAATTCCAAATTAAAAGCTCAGCACACAAGTGGTCCTAGAACTAATTTTAGTTATAGGAAATGTTATCACTGTGGACTTACCGATCATATTGCAAGTAAGTGTCCCACAGCCACCAAAGCTGATAAGATAGCTAAGGTGAAGATAGCACCAAAGAAGACCAAACCAGTTGCAAGTCAGGTCAAGGTGACTCATACCGCTGAGGTCAAGAAATTGACCAAAGTGAAGAAAGACAAAGCTGAATCTTCAAATGCTGCGAAGACTGCTGAACCCATTCCAACCACTTCCACTGACAAACGCGTATACATGGTGAAGTGGGTACCCAAGCAAAACTAATCTTCCTTTGTATTGCAGGTTAAGAAGGGTATCTGGTATCTCGATAGCGGATGCTCTAGACACATGACTGGAAAGAAAAGCCTGCTCGCTGAATACAAGGAAGAGAAGGGTCCCTCTGTAACTTTCGGTGGAAATGGAAAAGGACACACCCGAGGGTATGGTGTACTTTCAAATGGTACAACATCCTTCAGAAGAGTCGCATATGTTGAAGGGCTGAAGCATAATCTTCTGAGCATCAGTCAGCTTTGCGACATGGATAACAAAGTGATTTTCACCAAGGAATCCTGCTTTGTCTCTGACAAAAAGGAGAAGATAGCTCTCAGCGGTTATCGTTTGGAAAATGTTTACGTTATAAACATGGACTCAACAACCACTGAGAACTCCTGTTTCTTCTCAAAGGCATCTTCTGATGTCAACTGGCTATGGCACAAGAGACTCTCACATCTCAACTTCAAGACACTGAATACTCTTTCATCCAAAGAGTTAGTCACTGGTCTACCTCAACATTCATACGCCAAAGAATCCTTATGTTCAGCGTGTGAAAAAGGGAAGCAGACCAAGGCAAGCTTTAAGTCCAAGCAAGTTTCCTCAGTGTCATCTCCTCTTCAACTACTCCATATGGATTTGTTTGGCCCCGTTAACAAACAATCCATCGCTGGAAAGAAATATACGCTGGTCATAGTTGATGAATTCTCTCGTTATACATGGGTAATGTTTCTCCGTTCTAAGAGTGACACCCCTGAAGAACTCATCACCTTTGTTCGGAAGATGGAAACTCTGAACAATATGACTGTTCGCTCAATAAGGAGTGATCATGGAACTGAATTCAAAAACAGTTCTCTTGATTCCTTCCTTGAGAGCAAGGGTATTTCTCATAACTTTTCGTCAGTGAGAACACCACAACAAAACGGAGTCGCTGAAAGAAGAAATAGAACAATTATTGAAGCTGCACGTTCAATGCTCAGCGATTCTCACCTGCCTACTCAGTTTTGGGCAGAAGCTGTCAACACGGCTTGTTTTACGCAAAACAGGTCGCTGATAGTCAAAAGATTCAAAAAGACAGCCTATGAACTCTTTCATGGGAGAAAGCCTTCAATCAGCTTTCTTCACATCTTTGGTTGTCAGTGTTTCATACTGAACAACAGAGATGCCCTTGGAAAGTTTGATCCTAAGGCTGATGATGGAATCTTTCTTGGATACTCCTCAGTTTCCAAAGCCTTCAGAGTCTTCAACCGAAGAAGACAAACTGTAGAAGAAACTATTCACGTCACGTTTGACGAATCCCGTTCAGCGAACTCTAAACCGAACGCTGATACAGAAGAACTGAATCAATGGATGTTTTCTCATCTTGGTGATTCAGAAGATGTTCCCACTACTCATACTCATACAACTGAAAATGATGGTCCTACTATCATTCCCAATATGCAGAATAGTGAAGCTGAAACATCTTGGGTCTCAGCTGTTCCTATAAATACTATACCCGCAGTTGATCCAAATGTCTCAGAAATTCCATCTATTTCTCAGCAATCAGTGAATGAAGTGACAAATGCAAGCATTCCTCTCTTAGCTGATTATCCAGAAGTAGCTGAAGCCTCATCTTCAGTTTCTCCAGTTCAGACTGTGTCAGCGACGCATGCTCCGGCTCAGCGATGGACTGTAAATCACCCAATCGATCAAATTCTTGGTGATCCCAACGCTGGTATTCAGACTCGTAGAAGTGCAGGTAATATTTGTTTATTTGTTAACTTTATTTCTCTAACTGAACCAAAGAAAATAGATGATGCCCTCAGAGATCCAAACTGGGTCAGCGCTATGCAAGAAGAGCTGACTGAATTCGAAAGAAACAAAGTTTGGAAACTTGTTCGGAGACCAACTGACAAAACAGTGATAGGCACTAAGTGGGTATATCGAAACAAGTTGGACGAACATGGTACTGTAACTCGCAACAAAGCTCGTCTTGTTGCTCAGGGATACAGACAAGAGGAAGGTATAGATTATGACGAAACCTTTGCTCCTGTAGCAAGACTTGAATCTATTCGTCTTTTCTTAGCATATGCTGTACACAAAAACTTCACTGTACATCAAATGGATGTTAAGTCAGCGTTTCTAAATGGAAAGCTGAATGAAGAAGTTTATGTGGAACAACCTCCAGGATTCTCAGATCCTAAGCGTCCAGGTTATGTTTATAAGCTGGATAAGGCACTTTATGGCTTGAAGCAAGCTCCTCGTGCATGGTATGACACTCTTTCTACGTATCTCCACCTTGAAAAATTTGAGAGAGGTAAGATTGACAAAACTTTGTTTTTTAGAAAAATAAAAGGTCATATCATTTTAGTTCAAATATATGTTGATGACATTATATTTGGTTCTACTAACCCTGAGCTTTGTACTCGTTTCGCTGATAGAATGAAAGATGAGTATAAAATGAGTATGATGGGTGAACTAACATATTTCCTTGGTCTTCAGATTAAGCAAACTGAAAAAGGAACTTTTATAAATCAGGGAAAGTATGTTAAAGATATGCTGAAAAAATTCGACTTAACTGAAAGTTCAGCTATGAAAACCCCTATGGCACCACCGCTGATACTTGATAAGGACACAAAGGGTGTTCCTGTCAATGTCACGCTGTACCGTGGGATGATCGGCTCACTACTGTATCTTACAGCTAGCCGACCCGATATTATGTTTGCAACATGTCTGTGCGCACGATATCAAGCTGAACCTAAGATATCTCATATGAAAGCTGTAAAGCGAATCTTTCGATATCTTAAGGGTACAGCGAATCTAGGTCTTTGGTATCCCAAAGATTCAGGATTCGATCTAACCGCCTATTCAGACAGTGATTTTGCAGGTTGCAAAATGGATAGGAAAAGCACCACAGGAGGATGTCAGCTCCTGGGTGGAAAGCTGGTAAGTTGGACAAGTAAGAAGCAAAACTCGGTGTCCACTTCCACAGCTGAAGCTGAGTATGTAGCCGCTGGAAGCTGCTGTTCTCAAGTCTTGTGGATGAGAAATCAACTACTAGACTATGATCTTCAGCTCTCCAAAATTCCAATCTATTGCGACAGCACAAGTGCCATCGCTATAGCAAACAATCCAGTGCTACACTCAAAGACAAAACACATAGAAATCAGATATCATTTTATCAGAGATCATGTGATGAATGGTGATATAGAACTTCATTTTATCCCAACTGATTATCAGTTAGCTGATTTGTTTACCAAACCTCTTGATGAGACAAGATTCAACTTTCTCATCAGCGAGCTTGGAATGCTGAACTTTGAAGGATAAATCTTCAGCGGTTCACATTAAATCAGCGATACGTTTATACATTCTTGTATAGGCTCTGGATAAAATAAACTAGTACAATCCATTTCATCATCTTCTCTCTGAATAAATTGGGTTAAACTGATATCAAGGTATGTTTTCTCTGACAAAACGCATGAAAATGCAAGATTTCAAATTCTTTCATCGCTGAATAATATTTTGAGATTTCTTAAAACCCTCACTGATATTTCTATTCAGTGCTTCATATTTTCCAAAGAGTCCCTGAGTTTTTCTTTCAAAACCTCAGAGACAACGAAAGAATGTGAAAGGACAGTTGTGACGTCATTGCAACGGATAACACCAGGCACGTTTCTTTTTCTGACACACGTTTGCACGTTTCGTTGTCTATCCAATCAAATGCAAACACGTGTCCGTGTCATGATGAAAAACTTTCCCGCTCAAGTTTTTCTCTCTCTACTCTCTTCCTATATAAACTCTCTCAAAGTTTATATTTGTCTTTTATGTGAATCAATCTTTCTCCGCAAGAAAAGAACACTGTTGCATTTTGTGCTCTCGATCTTCAAGAACTGTTCATCATCTTCTTCATCAAACTCAAGGTCAATATGTTCTTATCTTTTATCAAATGCAAATAACTTGTTTTCGATCTTATCATTGTTTTACACAAGATCAAACAAAAGAACTCAAAAATAAAATCATTTTCTTTCATGGTTTTATAAACACAACCATTTCATGGTTGTTCTTCAAGTTTTAAATCTAAAATCTTAAACTTGTTCTTCTTTCGTATCCATTTTTTAAAAAAACTGGAATACAAGGCTTATAGGTGTTATATTCGTTTTTTTTTTTAAAAAAAAAAAACAAGAAAAACCCTAATCTTCATTAAGACTTTTTTGTCTGAATGAAATGGACAAAATTCGAAAAATCTTAATGGAAATTCTCTTTCCACATTAAGATATTTCTTATTTGTTAACATCTTTGGTTGAACTGATAATACAGTGAAATGGCAACTTCAAAGCTGAATGTTACCGCTGAGTCCATCTCCAGTGATTCTGAGGAACTGGAAATCACCAAAGCTCCTCAGGTTAAGTTTGAGCTGGATCAACTAGACTGGACTAAGGCAAACAACCTTTCAGCGCTTCTCGAGTTTCCTCCTCGGAAGCAGGTATCCCATCTAGACGACGCTGTGATTTTTTTGAAGAATAGCCCAATATACACAGCACTGACAATCACACCTCCTGCCAGTCAGCGTCTATTATCCCAATTCTGGTACTCTGCCAGACACACCAACCTACCCTCAGCCAAAGATCCATCTAAAAACATCGACTGCATACTCAGCGATACTGAGTATGGCACCATCAAGATAGCCCCCGCAATAATCCGTAAAGCTCTGAAATTCCTTAACGCTACCTCAGAAAATCCTTTCATTCCATTTCCTGACCACAAGAAGCACGCTGACAGGGAAGAAATCATTGCTTTCCTTGATGCGATGGGTTACATCTGGGAGACTGGAAGAGACAAGCTACCTGAGAAGAAGCTGACGCTGATAAAGAAATCCAAGATGCCCAGCGAGATGAACTTCATCTTCGCTCACCTGATCAGCTGCATGACAGCGAAATCCGGATCTTCTGATCAAGCCGCTCAACCTCAGCAGGCCATGGGTTACGCACTGCTGAAAGGTCTCAACATTGACTGGGCCTCCATCATCTATGAAGACCTCATTCAACGTGTTGATTCTGCCGCTGACCGACCAGCATGGGTTCCTTACCCGCGATTCATCAGCGCCATCTTTCAATATGGCCTGAAGGACAGCTATCCTGAAGAGGGTGATCTGAAACTCTCTCAGATTGGCCCTAAAGTTCTCGACTTCAAGTCTGTCGCCAACGAGGTACGTCTCTCTACTCTTCTCACTCTTCTTAATTCTCCGCTTTCTGTGGCTCCTTCAGCGACAATACCCATCGCTGATACCCCGGCCACAAAATCCATTCCTTCTAAGAAAAGGAAACAATCTCTTACCCCTCTTGATTCCAAAAGGATCAAGAAAACCAAGGAGCAACCCCAGCAGTTGCATGCTGAAGACTCCTCAGCTCATTCTGAAGAGCTGAAGGAAAGTTCCGTGGTACGCTCTGCCACACCAATTCAAGCCATCCCTTCTAAACCTACTTCAGCGTCCCTAAACGCTGAGGTTAGAACTTTGGAATCTACCCAACCTTCGTCAGTCTCTCAAAAGACTGATGAAGTACTTCTCAGCGAATCCAACGCTGAACTTGAACTCCAACCCCAATTCTTATCCTTCGCTCCTCCCTCTACTTCTTTGGACACTCCTCCAGTCAAAACTGGAGATGCCATCATTCAAGAAGCCGTTGAAGCTTCTCAGCGAATGACGAAGAAAGGACCTGCAGAGATCTCCATTCCTCACGGAACTTTTGAGGGAGATATGGAACACTATGGAGGGACTCGAAACTTTGATGAGTTCGTCAACGCTCCTGCAGGTACAGATCCCACCTTAAACACTGTAACTAAACCTGAAACTTCTGAGCTTTCCTTTGTTCACAAGTACTTATATGTTACAGGTCCTTTTTTGGGAGACATCAACCAGTCTCTGAAGTCTATGGAGATGAAACTTACGGATCTCACCACCGGTCTATCAAATAACTCTACAGCTGTAACAAACGCTGGAGAGAATCTGACGAAGCTGACTACTGTGGTGGAAAAGAAGGCCTCCTCTGATGACATCAAAGATCTTGATAAAACTCTCGCCGACTTTGCCAAAGTGCTCTCCGACATCTACACTGACTACACCAACCTCAAATCATCAGTTTCCACCATTTCCAGCGAAGTTACAACGCTGAAGAAATCGGTTGGTACACTCGAAGGTGATATGTCAGTGGTCAAGACCGACTTGGGCTCAGTGAAGACCGACCTTGGTTCCGTCAAGACAATGATCGAGACGCTGGTGAACAAGGCAAATAATCCAGCTCCTGCTCCGGCCCCTGCACCTGTTTTGGACTCATTCACCGCAGAGGATCGCCAAGAGCTGAAGAAAATCACGCCTGCTATTTCTGGCCTAGAAGACAGAATAGCTAAGCTTAAAGGTTGTGTGAAAATCTCTGGCCCAGAAGACAGAGACAACACCAATGCTGAATCTACCCATTCCTCCCCCGCCCATCATGAGAAAGAGGGGGAGAAGAGCGCTGAACAGGAGAAGAGCGCTGAACAGGAGAAGAGCGCTGAAGACCTTTCCCATGATGAATCTATCAGGGGAGAGGGTAATGAAGATCGGATTACTGGACCTCAGGGAGATGAAAACCCTGAGGGAACCGAGAACCTCGCCTCTATATCTGAGGGGGAGCAACTCGATGAAGATGCTGAGGAATCTGAAGCAGAAGAAGACGAAGACTTCGACATCCCTGAAGCTGAACCATCCTCCTCTCCAAGGAACGATGATGATGATGATGAAGATGACGATGATTTCTTTGTTGTCAAACCTGCTCCTCGAACCAAAGCTCTTAAAGGTATTTCAATAAAAGAACCTTCAGGGGAGAAGACAAAGACAAAGCACTCAGCCTCTGGCGCTGAGAAAAGCAAAGACAAAGGCATCGCTGAAGATGATAATCTGGCGATCCTACTTGCAAAGCCGATTTGTCAGGTACACTAAACTTATTTTTCCTTCCCTAATCATCTATGAAAAATCAGTTATCCATTCCACAAACACCATACACATCCACATCTTTTTTTCTATCTTTTCTACCCAAGTTCTTCTACCCAGTTCTTATTTGTAAGATCGCTGCGTTTCAGCTAGTCCTCTCCCCTGTTTGAGGATATCGCTGAAAGATCTGTTGCGACTTCACCAATAATTCCAGCTAACGCTGAAGACATAATCCCAGTCTTAGATTTAATCTCTGAGACTGATGAACCAGAAGAACAACCTCTCTCGCACAGAAACAGACTTTCCTCAGTTGCTCAAAGGCTGAGTGAAGAAGATCAAAAGAGGAGAGAAGAAATGATAAAGCGATTCGAGGATCAGCGAATCATCCTAAGGCGCGATCAACTACCTTCAGTTCCTCCTAAGTTCAGAATTTCAAAAGCTGAATACCAAGATCATCTCAGAGCTGAACGCCTCATCGCTGAAAGGAAGGAAGCTGAAGATAAAGACAGAGAATACGCCATCAAGCTCACTCAAGAATCTGTCAAAGACCCCAAGCTGAAGCGTATTCCCATTCAAATCCAACGAAAGCTTTGGGAACAAGCCCAGAAGATCGTGGAAAAGAAAGCTGAAGTTTCTCAGACCACCCTGATCTGGTGTAAAGAGAAAATCCACTTCAGATATCGTCCAGCGAAGATCAACAAGGTATTCATCTCTGGAAGAACCTCCGTCGGAGTACCTATTGTTGACATCAAACTGTTCAGAGAAGATGACTCATCTGAAACCTTTCGTGCTGACACTGTAAACAGGTATGGTCTCTCTGAATGGCTGGAGATGAGGTTAGCTATCCAACCGTCAAAATCTAAGTACAAGGATCATTTCGAAAAGCTGATAAACAGACAGATCGATTTGATATCTTCTTGTGTGGATATTCCTCCTGTTCCTGATCTAAAGCCGAAAAGAAAAAAGGACTCTCCAAGGAAGAAACGTCAAGATTCAAACTCAGGTCCTGTCATACGAAATGAAACTGGAATTGGTTTCTCTCGCGCTGAAGTACTTGGTCCTGATCCTGATCTATCTGCCCTTGATGTCTCTTTGCCACCATGTGAACTTTTCGTCCCTGGTAAAGTCATCAGTAATCCTTATGGAATATTCTTTCTTGACTACGACGGACGTAAATGCTTTCAACGGATCGCTGAGCTTCCAATCACTCCAATCGAACAGCTCAAAGATCTCATCTACTGGTGCGACTTCAGAAAAGACATTCAGGCACGACACCTAAAACCCTTGATTTTTGAAGCTGCTCTGAAGCTAAAGAATAAAGGAGAAAAGGTTCCTGACTGGATGATTCCAACTGAAAAGACAACCCTTGATGAACTTCTCATTAAGGAAGAACCCTTTGAAGGCTGACAAAAATCACCATTTTCTCTATTGTATCAGTCATCCTTCAGTACTTGTAATTTATTTCGCTTGTACTTGTAATCTTTCTTATTCATATTGTAACCTGATTCAAAGATTTAAAGAAAGATTTCAGCGAATGTACTTTACTCCATCAGTACTGAAAAGATCCCAGAAAACAGTAAAAGGGACAAATATTTTATGAGTTCTTTTTATCCTTATGTTTTCATTAAATAGCAATTTTCTCTGTTGCTATGTCATAATCAAATAGGGGGAGATTGTTGATCCAAACCCTCAGTGATTTGATAATGACCCTATCTTAAATACTTAGTGAAAATTGTAAGTAAACAATATGTATCAGAGTTTCACTATCGCTGATAAGTACTAAGATCTTACAGTACTGCTGATAGGAACTCTCGCACTTTTAGATTAAACATTCAGCGAACATTGTTCACCATATCGCTGAGTCTGTTCAGTCCTTATGGTGATCGTTGATAAGTTAGTTGTTTACTTATGATCCCTGAAGACAAGATTCACGTCAACAAAGGTTCTATGCTGAAGTCGAAGATCAAGCTCAAGAACCAGCGACAAGTCTCCTAATGAACTGATGCGGATCAGCGAAGACTCAGATTTGTCCACTCAACGTGAAGTATCAAGTACAAGACTTCAGCTATCGCTGAACTTTATCATCTGCTGAATAGTAAATGATAATCGCTGAATCAACGAAAGCTGATCATGAAGTCCTCCGTACAAAGTACTTTTGTCTTAACCTCCCTTGCACGCCACCGTACGAAATGTCAGAAAAGAACCTCCGAAAATCTGAAATCGTACAACCACTCTGACACTACACTGTTCATTCATGCGGCTACTAAGGTTGTCATCAAAGGTCAATGACATGCAACCAATCCGCTAATGACACGTGTAAAGTATATACTGGATTGCATTAAATGCATGCAGTATATAAAGAGATGAACTCACTTCATTTGAAGTAACTTGCTAACTCTGGACAAGTTCAAATCTCTCAAGATAGGATTTTATTAGTAATCTCCTTATCTTTCTTAGTGCAAGAAAACCTTAGTGTTCCAACTTGTTTAGATTTAGGTTTATCCTTAATCTTGTTTCCGCAACAAGCTGTAAATTGTTAATGATTTATCAATAAACAATTTAGAAAAGTAAAATAGTGTGTTTGTATTCAACCCCCCCCCCCCTTCTACAAACTTGTTTAAACCTTTCGGGACCAACACATTCTACTTCCCAACTTGGTTCCAAAAGAATCAAGAAAACCAAGGAGCAACCCCCCCAGCATTTACATGCTGAAGACTCCTCAGCTCATCTTGAAGAGCTGATGGAAAGATCAGTGGTACGCTCTGCCACAGCTGATCAAGCCACACCTTCCATCCCAGCTTCAGCGTCTCTAAACGCTGAAGTTATAAACTTGGAACTGAACCCACCTCCTTCAGCCTCTCTACAGAGTGAAGTGATTGACAGCGGATCCAACGCTGAACCCCGCACCCAACCATCATTCTCATCCCTCATTCCTCCTACTCAATCTTTGGTCTCTGCACCAATTTTCTCAACTTTCTCAGGGACACCCTTCATCGTACATGACTCAGCTGCAGACACTTTAAATACGATGATGGATACAAACTTAGGATCTACAGGCACATCCATGCGCCAAGGTACTCTTGAAGGCAACATGGAATTTCATTCAGGACACAAAGGGTTCGACAACTTCGCCAACCCGCCTGCAGGTATAAACACAATCCAAAACACTCCTCTCTCTCTACCCCAAACTTCTGAGCTTTCCTCTGTTCATAAGTTAATAACTGTTTCAGGTCCTAATTGGAGGGATATCAACACCTCCCTGAAGGCCCTGGAAACAAAGGTGGAAAATTACAACACCATTCTCTCCACGAACTCTTTAGCGGTTACAGACGCTGGAGAGAAACTCAAAAAGCTGACCGAGATCGTCGATACAAAAGCCTCCAAAACTGATCTGGAGAAGGTGGATGGTAGCATCGCTCAATTTGCAACCACCCTCGCTGACAATTCAACCGCCACCACCTCTCTTTCAACAAACTTCACCTCTCTGTCCAATGAAGTCACATCATTGAAGACAGAGGTTGGTTCTCTTAATGGTGAAGTTTCCACGATCAAGGCTGACGTCTCCGCCATCAAAGAAATTGTTCAGAAAGTGCTCGATCGCCTGAACGTCCCAACTTCTAATTTTTCTCAGGTCGATCGCGAAGCTCTTGAAAAGATCAATCCTGCTATAATTGGCCTGGAAGTCAGATTAGCAAAGATTGAACACTGTGTTAGGATCTCTGGCCTGGAAGACAGAGACCAAATACACACTGCTGCTGAACAATCTGTTACCTCCCCCAACCATGGTGTGGAAGAGGGGGAGAAGAAGAAAGAAGACCTTCCCCATAATGCTGAGGGGGAGGGTGATAGGTTAAGGTTTACACCCCCCCCCCCTTTGACTACCCGCAAGTGTACGGTGTCGTCTCAAGTAATATGTACGTAAGTACGAGTATCGAATCCACAGGAACTTGGTGTTAAGTACTGCAATTACTGTAAAAACTATTAACTGAACGATTGGAAATTGGTTTGGTTGAATTTCTGAAATATTAAATTAACTAAAGCACACGGGAACGTTGGAATGAATGAGAGATTTGGAAAAGTTAAGAGGGAGATTGAAGGGTTGGAATCCGAATGGTTTATTCAAGTAGAATTCACAGTGATTTATGATTAGTTTTAATTATTAATGACTTGCAAAAATCCGATCTCGTTGTACTCTTCCAAGCTACAGCGAGAACTTATTCAATTAAGCTTGTTCATATTTCGATCTCACAAATCGATTGAATAAATGGACATATTTAGAACACAACACCGAGTGAATTTTTATATCTCTATTCAAATTCTCTCGGTGGCTAATGAACCCAATCTGAATCTCGAGACTTCTCTCAAACATACTCAAGAATGATGAAATCATTTAACAAGTGATCAATTTATTAAATGCATTAAGCACAAGTTCAAAAACGTCATCCATCAATTAAAATCAAAACATAAATCATTCAAAATCTACATCGATAACCCAAATATCATCCAACCCCCCAACATGTAGTTTAGCTCATGTTGGGGGTGTGTAAAAGAAACTGAAAGGTAAAGAAAAGCTTCAAAGAATTCATGGTTCGAAAGGTATAGAGATAATGATAAATAACTCCCTGAGAAGAATCCCCCGTTGATCTCACGTGCTCAATCGTCTTTGATTTCTCTTCACAATCTGTTTCCCTCGTGTTCACCTTCTCGAAAATATCCGTTTCTCTTCCAAAAATCGCCCCTTGGCCAACCGTCGTCGTTTGTGTGTCCAAAAGTGCCAAACCCTACTAAAAGAAAGAGTTTTAAAGAACTGGGCGTCGGGACCAGCACCGGCGCGGATGGACTGGCGCCATGACTGGCGCCAACTTCTGTTTAGATTCTTGGCGCGGATGGCGGCGCCAGTTGGCTGGCACCAAGACTGGCGCCGGCCTCTGTTTCTCATTTCCTCAATTTTTCTCGTTTTCAGCTCCGGAACTCGAATCTGTTGCTCTTCTGGACAATAATGCTTAAACCTGTACTTTCTCACCAAAAACCCGTCAAATACCCGTATTTCACTTGAAGACACGCGTAAACCACCCAGTTTAGGATTAAAAATAATGTCGAAAATCGACATTATCAACAACCCCAAACTGAGCGTTGCTTGTCCTCAAGCAAAATAGCGATAGAAAATTTAAAAACCAGGGTTATAACAAAATTCGCACACATGTGAAGTCAGTGGTGTCATTATGGATCTTTACACATCTTATTCAGCAAAAGGGATTAACATATTAATCAGAATCCTTTACCGATACACCCTAGTTTGCAAAGGTCGAAACTCTTACTCTTTGAGAAAAGAACTGGTCGGGACCACACTACATCAAATTCCACCTAAAGTCATGCATGATCAGGGAGGATTTCGCCTCGACCCTACCTCGCCGGACTCTCAATTCACTCGAACCCTAGGTTGTCTCACGTGCTGTCATGCAATTGAAAGTTATGTGCAAGAATACTCAATTAATAGCATGAACAACGTAACAAGAAAAACGCACCAATGTCCAAATAAATGATCTCGGATGGAACCAACTAACAAGACTAAGGCTATCAGTGTCACTTTCATCTATCCTCATACTTTCCATAAGATCAATCAGGTCTTTACAAGGGTTGCAATGGGGCTAGGCTATGGGCTAAGAAACGAAAGGTAATTAGGATCAAAAGTCCTCACAGCACCGGTGTACGATAAATGGTTCCCCTTCCCTTTTTTTCTTTTTCTTTTGCCTTTTTCAACATATTTGCATCCCATTTCCCTTGATTGAGTACGTCACCCTGATTTCCTTCTACACCATCGAGCTCCCAAATTATTTTATTTTTCGCCAGTGAGTTGGCCAATTGGCCTTATTTCTTTTTCACTTTTTTATGCCCTTTTTGCATGACCCTTTTTGGTCATATCACTCTTTCCGTGCTTCTTTCTGATTTACATCTCTTTATTTCCCCCCTTTTTTCGTGCAATGTCCCCTCCCACCTCTTGTAACCGGTACTTGTTTGGACCAAGGTAGGCTATTAATAAGGCTAGGGGTTTAATATGGGGTTCAGAATCGACAAAATCAGTGTTTGGCTGCAAAAATTGGCTAGGGATCACTAAAAAAAGAAGGGTGTGCAAGATAAAACACTCTATACTCACATTGCCTGAAATCATTTCTCAAGGTCAATACTCAGATAAGATTCTAATGACACTAGATATCCTTATGGACGTCTTTGCTGATTGGTGAAAATCTATAGTGAGATCAACTATAGTCACGACAAAAATTTAGTGAGATGTGTATCGAGTTTATGTATTTCCTCTCAGAATCAACGCTTGAATGGCTCAATACCTCACTATTGGGTGGTCTCCACTAATGTCCCCAATGCATACACTTTTTCAGGTCTCATTTGATGCTATATTATCCCCTACAGTTCATTCCTCAAAAAACAGAGTTCTGCTTACTACTAACGGTGAATCAGAAACAAATTCAATCATAATGATCATAATACCGTTCCTTGCCTAAGACATAATAAAGATCATCAGAATGATACCATGACTTCACCGTTACCCCAAACCAAAATACACATTATCCCCAATGTGCTTATATCGCTATTACAGTCCTCCAAAAATATTGTGTGCGAATTAATTACAGTCATCCGAAATGAAATTATGCAATTTAAGTACAATCATCGCAAATAAAAATCAGAGCAAAACAGATCAAAAAGGGGACAGGAAAACAAACCGGCTTCATTCCCCACGATTCCGGCGTCTGGCTCCACCCGGCCGCTGTCTCCTCACTCTCCTTTCTGGCTGCGGGTTGGAATGACCTGCTATGTTTGATGCGTCCGCGCCGTGCTCACCTCTAATCCATCGACGCAAATCCTGCTTGTATTTGCTGTTGCAACGCCTCATTGCTCACATTCATCCGTGGGTTGACATCATCAGGTTGGTCCCCTTCATCCGCAGCGGGATCATAATTGACGTCATCGGCGTCCACATCATCTACATCGCTGGGTATCTCCATTTCCTCGCCTGCAGCTGCAGTCTGCCGGTCTAACTTTTCGGCAGCCGCCAGTTGGGCGCGGTATGTATTTCTATCAAATGGCTCTAGAGGGGGTAATGTGGCTCCGATCTCTATACCCGCGTCTCTGCATAATTTAGTGATAAGGCAGGGAAATGGAAGGATACCTATGTTTCGTGCATAAGCAACGTCTATCATATGTAAAATGATGATGTGCCCGACATCAAGTGGCATGTTGTTTTGGATGCAAAATAAGATGCGGGCCACATAGGGATCAGCGTTTGTGTAATGTGTGGAAGGGGCCAAGCTCCCCTTTATGAATCGCATCTATACTCCGATCTCGGTTTGGAGATCACTTTTTTTATCTCATCTGCCTTGACTACCCAGTGCTCGCGGCCACTCCGTCGCAGTGCTGCTGCGATGATAGGACTATGAGTCTCTCCCTGTCCCACACCCGGGATGGGTGGTATGCCAAAGGTTGCGTCTAGCTCTTGGTAACGTGGTACTTGATAGTGACGACAAATGTCATCGAAAGTGATTCGCATTGTTACCCCCTGGACGATGACTGTGTGGTGTTCCCCAAAGGCGGGTGGCACCATAGCTGCATAGAATTCTATCACAAGTTCTGGGTCGAACGGCTCAGGTGCCCTCACATAATTGGTCCATCCCCGCTGCTCCGCTATTTCCCGTATCCTTTGGTTCGGCATATCATCTATGTTCATCCCCTGTTCGGGATGAATTGTCCTTTCTGCAAAATTCACGAGACGCTCGTTGAAGTTTCTATGAGGAGCCCGTGCTAATGCTGCTCGTTCCGCTCTGGACAGCTGATAGTATTGGAACCACCTGCCGGGAGCATCTGGTCTCGTACGCACCATGGTTCTGCAAAACGTTATTGAGTTAATTAGGAATACATAATTAAGAAGGCCACCCCAAACCTAGTTCATGACTAGGTTTGTTGCATAACTCACATTTTCATCTAAAGCACAATAACCATACCCCAAACCTTGGTAAAACCAAGGTTTGCAATGGGGTGTTGTGTGGGAAAACAAAAATCAGAGGTGAACACCCCAAACCTAAGTGAAACTTAGGTTTGTGTATCCTATACGTTCTAATAAACTCAAATCACTACACACATACACCACATATCACCAGCAAACACTTAATCCTTCTTGAGACTTACAAAAGACAGCAGCTTATTCATTAAGCTCAGTCAATAAGCACTGCTTCCTATCATATAAGCAACTAGTAATTAATCTCATGTAAGCTCATCTTGTAAATCACAACCCATCATCCTCACAGATATGAACACATGTTCTTAATCAACACAAAGGCAAGAGCTCATCACACATGGTAAGCATACATAGAACTATCAAGAATCCCAAAGAAAATCACACCCTAGGTGAGAAACTATGAAACAATCATGGCTAAAACATTCTCATGGTATCTATCATCACAAATCATGTATACTAACTTGAAAATGAAGAACAATGGAAGAAAATTAGTCATACCTTCGGTTTTGACTACACATTCCCAGCAAGAGTGAAATTAAGGGTTAGAGAGTGTACCTTGATGTCTTGTGAAAGAGAAAGTTAGAAAGAAAGGGTGGATTCTTGAACTTGGAAACCGAAATTGAGAGATGTAGGCGTCTTGGAGAAGAAAACGGCGAGGCTGCTCTTAGGGTTTTGGAACAAAATGGCTGAACTGAAAGAAAAAGGGTCTTTTATACCCGTCAGGTAATCGGCGCGGATACCAGTGCCGATGAAGCTGCGCGGTTATCCGCGCCAAACACTGTTTGACATACCCTTTTGCATTCGCGCCGATGATGGCGCCAGCTGGGCTACGCTAGCACTGGTGCCAGCCTCTGTTTGATTTGGCTCTTTTTCTTCCGCGCTGATGTTGGCGCCGGTGGACTGGCACCGACACTGGCGCCAGCCTCTGTTTTCTTCCTTTCACCTCTTTCTTACTTCTTCATACTTCATCGCACCGATCTTAGGGAGATACTTCTCAGGAACAACCAGGAATGCATATTAAATAAAAAACAACACTCAGTAAACGAAAAACAACGAAAAGCTAACCTACGGTGGGTTGCCTCCCACCAAGCGCCGTATTTAATGTCGTGGCACGACTTCTCTCGCAATTACTCCTTAGGTTCGTCCATATAGTTGCTCGAGATTTTTGCAACGTCGCCACCCAGGTACGGTTTCACCCGTTGACCATTCACCTTGAATCTTTGGCCATCCGTCCCTTCTAGCTCCACCGATCCATATGGAAATACTTCAATCACTTTGAATGGTCCCGACCACTTGGTCTTCAGCTTACCTGGAAATAAACGCAAACGAGAGTTGAATAATAAAACTTGCATACCAGGAATTAATACCTTCTCTCGAATCCGGCGATCGTGGAACTTCTTCGTCCGTTCCTTGTAGATTGAAGCACTCTCATATGCGTCTAAACGGATTTCTTCTAATTGATTCAGCTCCAAAAACCTTTTCTTACCTGCCGCGTCTAACTCCATGTTCAACTGCTTCACTGCCCAATATGCTCTATGTTCCAGCTCGACTGGCAAGTGGCACGACTTCCCGAACACCAACCGATATGGTGTAGTCCCAATTGGTGTCTTGAAAGCCGTACGATATGCCCATAATGCGTCGTCTAGCTTTGTTGACCAGTCTTTCCTTGATGAATTCACTGTTTTCTCCAAGATGCATTTCAACTCGCGGTTCGATACTTCCACCAACCCATTTGCTTGCGGATGATACGGGGTAGTAACTCGATGTTTTACTCCATACTTCCGGAGTAGCATGTCGAGATACTTATTACAAAAATGACTTCCCCCGTCGCTAACTAATGCCCTTGGGACCCCGAACCTTGAAAAGATGTATTTCTTGAGAAATTGGATAACTACCTTCGAATCATTGGTCGGTGTTGCAATTGCCTCTACCCACTTCGATACATAGTCAACTGCGACTAGTATGTATTCATTTCAAAATGAGGAGGGGAAAGGCCCCATGAAGTCAATGCCCCATACGTAGAATAGTTCTACCTCCATGAATATCTGCATCGGCATCTCATCCTTCTTTGAAATATTTCCCGCTCGCTGGCATCTATCACATCGGGAAATGAACTGGCGAGTATCCTTGAACATTGTCGGCCAGAAAAATCCCGATTGTAGCATTTTTGCAACCGTTCGATCAGCACTGAAATGACCTCCACATTCCAAAGTATGGCAGAATGTGAGGATACTCTCTTTGTCTTTGTCGGGTACACAGCGTCTGATCATCCCGTCTCCACATCTTTTGTACAAGAACGGTTCATTCCAATAGTACCGTTTGGCTTCTGCGTAGAACCTCTTCCGTTGATGTGAGTTCAGTCCAAAAGGTTTCACATCACCTGCAAGAAAATTAAATAAGTCAGCATACCAAGGGTCAACAGAAGACTTAATGGAAAATAACTGCTCATCTGGGAAAGAATCATTTATAGGGATAGTTTCGATTGTTTCCGACGACTCCTCTCCGATTCTAGATAAATGATCGGCCACTGAATTCTCGGACCCTTTCTTGTCCCGGATCTCAATGTCGAACTCTTGCAACAGCAGTACCCATCGAATTAACCTCGGCTTTGCGTCTTTCTTCGCCATCAGGTATTTCAACGCTGAGTGATCAGTATAGATAATAATCTTGGATCCGACCAAGTATGATCGGAACTTCTCACAAGCGTACACTACCGCCAACAACTCTTTTTCGGTGGTTGCATAGTTGATCTGTGCCTCACTCCCTTCACTGTTGTTGGATATGGCAGATTCTCTATCACAGTTACTTTCGCTTTATCCACCTCTATGCCTTCCCTTGAAATCTTGTGTCCAAGTACGATGCCTTCCGTTACCATGAAATGGCACTTCTCCCAGTTGAGTACTAGGCTCGATTCTTGACACCGCTTTAAAACTGCTTCTAAATGATCGAGACACACGTCGAATGAATCTCCAAACACCGAGAAGTCATCCATAAATATCTCAATTGTCTTCTCCACCATATCGGAGAAAAGAGCCATCATGCACCGCTGAAAGGTAGCCGGTGCGTTACACAAACCGAACGGCATTCTCCGATACGTGAAGGTGCCGTATGGACAAGTAAAGGTCGTCTTGTCTTGATCTTCCGGTGCAATGGGGATCTGATTGTACCCTGAATATCCGTCAAGGAAGCAATAGTATGCATGACCTGAAAGTCGCTCCAACATCTGATCGATAAATGGAAGTGGGAAATGGTATTTCTTGGTGGCGTCATTCAACTTCCTATAATCGATACACACACGCCACCCGGTCACTGTTCGTGATGGAATAAGTTCGTCGTTGTTGTTTTTCACGACTGTAATTCCTCCTTTCTTGCGTACAACTTGTACCGGACTTACACACGGACTGTCGGCCACAGCATATATGATTCCAACATCTAAAAGTTTTAACACTTCCTTCCGGACTACTTCTTTCATGTTTGGATTCAGCCGCCGTTGGTGCTGAACAGTAGGCTTGTGCTCTTCTTCCAGATTAATTCTGTGCATACAAAAAGTTGGGCTCAACCCCTTCAAATCTGCTATGGTCCACCCGATGGCAGATTGGTGAGCCCTCAAAACTCGGATCAACTTTTCTTTCTCCACCGAAGTGAGGTGTGCAGCGATGATTACCGGTAGTGTTGAATTGTTGCCTAAAAAGGCATACTCTAGATGTGTCGGTAACTGTTTAAGCTCTAACTTGGATGGCACTTTTGATGATGGCTGTGATTTAGCAATTGGCTCACCCAAATCCTCTTTCGTTGATCTTTTCGGGCCTCGATATTCGGACAAAGCATTCAGTTGCTTCACACTCTCGTTCTCGCCATCGGTGCATATTCCGGTTAAGGCATTCCCAAGTGGATAATCACTATGATTAATTTGGGAAGTCTCCTCAACAATTTCATCTATCACCTCAACCCGATAACATTGAACACAACTCTTTCCTTGCCAACGTTAAGACATAACTTTCCGCCTTGCACGTCAATTAGTGCCCCTCCGGTGGCCAAAAATGGTCGGCCCAAAATGAGAGGGATCTCCTTGTCTTCATCCATATCTAGGATCACAAAATCTACTGGAAAGTAGAATTTGTCTACCTTTACCAAGACGTCTTCGATGACTCCGTACGGATATTTGATGGATCTATCCGCCAGTTGGAGTGTCACGTTTGTAGGCTGCACCTCTCCCAATCCAAGCCTCCTGAAAATGGACAAAGGCATCAAGTTAATACTTGCACCTAAATCACAAAGTGCCTTACCAAAATCGGCACCTCCTATATGAACAGGAATCGTAAAACTCCCTAGATCTGTCAATTTCTGTGGGAGTTTGTGCTGGATTTTTGCACTGCACTCTTCAGTGAGTGCCACGGTTGCGTGTTCCTCAATTTTCCTCTTGTTAGAGAGGATATCCTTTAAGAACTTCACGTAAGACGGCATCTGAGCTAATGCTTCTGCAAAAGGAATATTAATGTGTAATTTTTTAAACACTTCTAAAAATTTAGAAAACTGAACCTCATCCATTTGCGCTTTCAACCGGTTCGGATATGGGACTTTCGGTGCCCCCGGTGGTATGGTTGTCTTCGGTGCAGATTTTGGTATCTCAGCGTTGGAAGCATTCTTATCTTCCATTTCCAGCTCCTCATCCACCTTCGCTTCGTCTTCTTCTTTCGTCGCATGATCATTGGTTTCTTTTTCTGCCTCTCTCGCCTCAACATATGGGTCTTTGGCTAACTCTTTCCCGCTCCTCAACTGGATTGCCTTACAATCTTCTCTATTCTTCTTCTCGGGCTGGCTCGGAAAAGTGCCTTGACTCCGAATAGCTAGTGCATCTGCCATCTGCCCCAATTGTCCCTCAAGAATTCGGATCGATGCGGTGTTCTGTTTCGTCGCAGCTCTTATCGTTCCTACTGAACTTGACAGTGTACCAACGGATGATGTCAACTCTCCAACCGCATTGTCCATTTTTGACACAAACTTTATTAGCATCTCTTCCAATCTGGACTTTTTCTCCCCTCCTTGTGCTTCTTCTTGCCTCCTTTGATTGTAACCTGGAGGACGATAAACGTTAGTATATTGAGTAGAAGAGTTAGAAGTATTACCGAATTGGTTCTGCTGTTGCTGGAACATGGGCTCTTTTTGTGCATTTTGAGGCTGACTCCACGAGAAGTTAGGATGTCGTTTCCATCCCTCGTTGTAAGTGTTTGAGAACGGGTCGTTCCTCGGCCGGTTATTGCGGTTTTGAAGGAATTGCACTTGCTCCGGCGGAGGAAACTCTTGAGATGAACCAAATGGCTCTTGACAGCCCATATCCCCTTGGAGAGTTGGCTGAATTGTTGTCCCTTTCAGCTGATTAGTGATGGCTGCCAGTTGTGCCTTAATAACTTTCAGTTCGTCACTTTCTTGCACACTTGCCACCTTCCTAGTGGCTGACCGAGGAGTGGCATAACTATGTTCCGCAAGATTCTCAATCAACTCATACGCATCTTCATATGACATATTCATCAGTGCACCGCCAGCAGCGGAGGTGAGGTCATTCTTATGATGTGGATGCAATCCCTGATAGAACGTTTGGATGACCATCCATTCTTGCAGACCATGATGAGGGCACTTTTTCAGCATCCCCTTGTATCGTTCCCAGGCCTCATAGAAGGACTCTTGATCCCATTGGCCAAAATGAGTGATATCTGACAGCAATTGGGCTGTTCGTCCCGGTGGAAAGAATTTGTTTAAGAAAGCTGTCACCATATCATTCCATGTACGAATCTGCCCGTTTGGTAGGCTCTCTTCCCATTCAGTTGCTCGACCCCTCAGTGAAAACGGAAAGAGTCGGAGTTTGATCGAACCTGAGTCAACTCCATTCACCTTGAAGGTGTTGCAAATCTTCTCAAACGTTCTCAAATGGATGTGCAGGTCTTCAGATGCTGCTCCTCCGAACATGTTTGCTTGCACCAATTGGATGGTGCCAGTCTTGATTTCAAAATTATTTGCTGCAATTGGAGGAACATAAGGTCCTCTCGGTACGGCCCCCATGTTCGGGTTAGCAAAATTTCGCATAGGCACCCTGTGTCGTGGTGGTGGCGGATGATTCACATTGTTGTTAACACCATTGTTGTTAACGTTGTTATTGTTAACGTTGTTGAGACCGGGATTAACATTATGGTTCTGATTGTTCGCATTCACATTTGGAATTGGTTCCTCGTTACCCATGGCAAACCCTTCTCCCCAATCTTCCCCAACATTGATGTTGTCGTTGTTGTTGTTAACGTTGTCGAGACCGTCCATTTCTTGCTGACGTCTGAGTCTGGCTTGCCTCCTTAATCTCCTTGCAGTCCTTTCAATCTCAGGATCAAACGATTCGAGTTCACCAGAGGAACTCCTCCTTAGCATAAACTAGAAGTGATCTGCAGCAAAGAATAGATTACAAGTTAGTTCTCGAAAAACGCAGGCGCAAGAAATTTGGATCGAAATCGTGAATAAGGAGGATTAAAATAAAAATTAAAATGGCAATAAAAGAAAATGCTCAATATAATAATTCCTACAGTTGGTAGTGATATTAACACAAAACAAGATCCCCGGCAACGGCGCCAAAAACTTGATAGGTTAAGGTTTACACCCCCCCCCCCCCTTTGACTACCCGCAAGTGTACGGTGTCGTCTCAAGTAATATGTACGTAAGTACTAGTATCGAATCCACAGGAACTTGGTGTTAAGTACCGCAATGACTGTAAAAACTATTAACTGGACGATTGGAAATTGGTTTGGTTGAATTTCTGAAATATTAAATTAACTAAAGCACACGGGAACGTTGGAATGAATGAGAGATTTGGAAAAGTTAAGAGGGAGATTGAAGGGTAGGAATCCGAATGGTTTATTCAAGTAGAATTCACAGTGATTTATGATTAGTTTTAATTATTAATGACTTGCAAAAATCCGATCTCGTTGTACTCTTCCAAGCTACAGCGAGAACTTATTCAATTAAGCTTGTTCATCTTTCGATCTCACAAATCGATTGAATAAATAGACATATTTAGAACACAACACCGAGTGAATTTTTATATCTCTATTCAAATTCTCTCAAACATACTCAAGAATGATGAAATCATTTAACAAGTGATCAATTTATTAAGTGCATTAAGCACAAGTTCAAAAACGTCATCCATCAATTAAAATCAAAACATAAATCATTCAAAATCTACATCGATAACCCAAACATCATCCAAACCCCCAACATGTAGTTTAGCTCATGTTGGGGGTGTGTAAAAGAAACTGAAAGGTAAAGAAAAGCTTCAAAGAATTCATGGTTCGAAAGGTATAGAGATAATGATAAATAACTCCCTGAGAAGAATCCCCCGTTGATCTCACGTGCTCAATCGTCTTTGATTTCTCTTCACAATCTGTTTCCCTCGTGTTCACCTTCTCGAAAATCTCTGTTTCTCTTCCAAAAATCGCCCCTTGGCCAACCGTCATCGTCTGTGTGTCCAAAAGTGCCAAACCCTACTAAAAGAAAGAGTTTTAAAGAACTGGGCGTCGGGGCCAGCACCGGCGCGGATGGACTGGCGCCATGACTGGCGCCAACTTCTGTTTAGATTCTTGGCGCGGATGGCGGCGCCAGTTGGCTGGCACCAAGACTGGCGCCGGCCTCTGTTTCTCATTTCCTCAATTTTTCTCGTTTTCAGCTCCGGAACTCGAATCTTTTGCTCTTCTGGACAATAATGCTTAAACCTGTACTTTCTCACCAAAAACCCGTCAAATACCCGTATTTCACTTGAAGACACGCGTAAACCACCCAGTTTATGATTAAAAATAATGTCGAAAATCGACATTATCAACAACCCCAAACCGAGCGTTGCTTGCCCTCAAGCAAAATAGCGATAGAAAATTTAAAAACCAGGGTTATAACAAAATTCGCACACATGTGAAGTCAGTGGTGTCATTATGGATCTTTACACATCTTATTCAGCAAAAGGGATTAACATATTAATCAGAATCCTTTACCGATACACCCTAGTTTGCAAAGGTCGAAACTCTTACTCTTTGAGAAAAGAACTGGTCGGGACCACACTACATCAAATTCCACCTAAAGTCATGCATGATCAGGGAGGATTTCGCCTCGACCCTACCTCGCCGGACTCTCAATTCACTCGAACCCTAGGTTGTCTCACGTGTTGTCATGCAATTGAAAGTTATGTGCAAGAATACTCAATTAATAGCATGAACAACGTAACAAGAAAAACGCACCAATGTCCAAATAAATGATCTCGGATGGAACCAACTAACAAGACTAAGGCTATCAGTGTCACTTTCATCTATCCTCATACTTTCCAAAAGATCAATCAGGTCTTTACAAGGGTTGCAATGGGGCTAGGCTATGGGCTAAGAAACGAAAGGTAATTAGGATCAAAAGTCCTCACAGCACCGGTGTACGATAAATGGTTCCCCTTCCCTTTTTTTTCTTTTTCTTTTGCCTTTTTCAACATATTTGCATCCCATTTCCCTTGATTGAGTACGTCACCCCGATTTCCTTCTACACCATCGAGCTCCCAAATTATTTTATTTTTCGCCAGTGAGTTGGCCAATTAGCCTTATTTCTTTTTCACTTTTTTTTATGCCCTTTTTGCATGACCCTTTTTGGTCATATCACTCTTTCCGTACTTCTTTCTGATTTACATCTCTTTATTTCCCCCCTTTTTTCGTGCAATGTCCCCTCCCACCTCTCGTAACCAGTACTTGTTTGGACCAAGGTAGGCTATTAATAAGGCTAGGGGGTTTAATACGGGGTTCAGAATCGACAAAATCAGTGTTTGGCTGCAAAAATTGGCTAGGGATCACTAAAAAAAGAAGGGTGTGCAAGATAAAACACTCTATACTCACATTGCCTGAAATCATTTCTCAAGGTCAATACTCAGATAAGATTCTAATGACACTAGATATCCTTATGGACGTCTTTGCTGATTGGTGAAAATCTATAGTGAGATCAACTATAGTCACGACAAAAATTTAGTGAGATGTGTATCGAGTTTATGTATTTCCTCTCAGAATCAACGCTTGAATGGCTCAATACCTCACTATTGGGTGGTCTCCACTAATGTCCCCAATGCATACACTTTTTCAGGTCTCATTTGATGCTATATTATCCCCTACAGTTCATTCCTCAAAAAACAGAGTTCTGCTTACTACTAACGGTGAATCAGAAACAAATTCAATCATAATGATCATAATACCGTTCCTTGCCTAAGACATAATAAAGATCATCAGAATGATACCATGACTTCACCGTTACCCCAAACCAAAATACACATTATCCCCAATGTGCTTATATCGCTATTACAGTCCTCCAAAAATATTGTGTGCGAATTAATTACAGTCATCCGAAATGAAATTATGCAATTTAAGTACAATCATCCCAAATAAAAATCAGAGCAAAACAGATCAAAAAGGGGACAGGAAAACAAACCGGCTTCATTCCCCATGATTCCGGCGTTTGGCTCCACCCGGCCGCTGTCTCCTCACTCTCCTTTCTGGCTGCGGGTTGGAAGGACCTGCTATGTTTGCTGCGTCCGCGCCGTGCTCACCTCTAATCCATCGACGCAAATCCTGCTTGTATTTGCTGTTGCAACGCCTCATTGCTCACATTCATCCGTGGGTTGACATCATCAGGTTGGTCCCCTTCATCCGCAGCGGGATCATAATAGACGTCATCGGCGTCCACATCATCTACATCGCTGGGTATCTCCATTTCCTCGCCTGCAGCTGCAAGCTACCGGTCTAACTTTTCGGCAGCCGCCAGTTGGGCGCGGTATGTATTTCTATCAAATGGCTCTAGAGGGGGTAATGTGGCTCCGATCTCTATACCCGCGTCCCTGCATAATTTAGTGATAAGGCAGGGAAATGGAAGGATACCTATGTTTCGTGCAGAAGCAGCGTCTATCATATGTAAAATGATGATGTGCCCGACATCAAGTGGCATGTTGTTTTGGATGCAAAATAAGATGCGGGCCACATAGGGATCAGCGTTTGTGTATTGTGTGGAAGGGGCCATGCTCCCCTTTATGAATCGCATCTATACTCCGATCTCGGGTTGGAGATCACTTTTCTTTATCTCATCTGCCTTGACTACCCAGTGCTCGCGGCCACTCCGTCGCAGTGCTGCTGCGATGATAGGACTATGAGTCTCTCCCTGTCCCACACCCGGGATGGGTGGTATGCCAAAGGTTGCGTCTAGCTCTTGGTAACGTGGTACTTGATAGTGACGACAAATGTCATCGAATGTGATTCGCATTGTTACCCCCCGGACGATGACTGTGTGGTGTTCCCCAAAGGCGGGTGGCACCATAGCTGCATAGAATTCTATCACAAGTTCTGGGTCGAACGGCTCAGGTGCCCTCACATAATTGGTCCATCCCCGCTGCTCCGCTATTTCCCGTATCCTTTGGTTCGGCATATCATCTATGTTCATCCCCCGTTCGGGATGAATTGTCCTTTCTGCAAAATTCACGAGACGCTCGTTGAAGTTTCTATGAGGAGCCCGTGCTAATGCTGCTCGTTCCGCTCTGGACAGCTGATAGTATTGGAACCACCTGCCGGGAGCATCTGGTCTCGTACGCACCATGGTTCTGCAAAAAGTTATTGAGTTAATTAGGAGTACATAGTTAAGAAGGCCACCCCAAACCTAGTTCATGACTAGGTTTGTTGCATAACTCACATTTTCATCTAAAGCACAATAACCATACCCCAAACCTTGGTAAAACCAAGGTTTGCAATGGGGTGTTGTTTGGGAAAACAAAAATCAGAGGTGAACACCCCAAACCTAAGTGAAACTTAGGTTTGTGTATCCTATACGTTCTAATAAACTCAAATCACTACACACATACACCACATATCACCAGCAAACACTTAATCCTTCTTGAGACTTACAAAAGACAGCAACTTATTCATTAAGCTCAGTCAATAAGCATTGCTTCCTATCATATAAGCAACTAGTAATTAATCTCATGTAAGCTCATCTTGTACATCACAACCCATCATCCTCACAGATATGAACACATGTTCTTAATCAACACAAAGGCAAGATCCCCGGCAACGGCGCCAAAAACTTGATAGGTTAAGGTTTACACCCCCCCCCCCCCCTTTGACTACCCGCAAGTGTACGGTGTCGTCTCAAGTAATATGTACGTAAGTACTAGTATCGAATCCTCAGGAACTTGGTGTTAAGTACCGCAATGACTGTAAAAACTATTAACTGAACGATTGGAAATTGTTTTGGTTGAATTTCTGAAATATTAAATTAACTAAAGCACACGGGAACGTTGGAATGAATGAGAGATTTGGAAAAGTTAAGAGGGAGATTGAAGGGTTGGAATCCGAATGGTTTATTCAAGTAGAATTCACAGTGATTTATGATTAGTTTTAATTATTAATGACTTTCAAAAATCCGATCTTGTTGTACTCTTCCAAGCTACAGCGAGAACTTATTCAATTAAGCTTGTTCATCTTTCGATCTCACAAATCGATTGAATAAATGGACATATTTAGAACACAACACCGAGTGAATTTTTATATCTCTATTCAAATTCTCTCAAACATACTCAAGAATGATGAAATCATTTAACAAGTGATCAATTTATTAAATGCATTAAGCACAAGTTCAAAAATGTCATCCATCAATTAAAATCAAAACATAAATCATTCAAAATCTACATCGATAACCCAAACATCATCCAACCCCCCAACATGTAGTTTAGCTCATGTTGGGGGTGTGTAAAAGAAACTGAAAGGTAAAGAAAAGCTTCAAAGAATTCATGGTTCGAAAGGTATAGAGATAATGATAAATAACTCCCTGAGAAGAATCCCCCGTTGATCTCACGTGCTCAATCGTATTTGATTTCTCTTCACAATCTGTTTCCCTCGTGTTCACCTTCTCGAAAATCTCTGTTTCTCTTCCAAAAATCGCCCCTTGGCCAGTCGTCGTCGTCTGTGTGTCCAAAAGTGCCAAACCCTACTAAAAGAAAGAGTTTTAAAGAACTGGGCGTCGGGGCCAGCACCGGCGCGGATGGACTGGCGCCATGACTGGCGCCAACTTCTGTTTAGATTCTTGGCGCGGATGGCGGCACCAGTTGGCTGGCACCAAGACTAGCGCCGGCCTCTGTTTCTCATTTCCTCAATTTTTTCGTTTTCAGCTCTGGAACTCGAATCTGTTGCTCTTCTGGACAATAATGCTTAAACCTGTACTTTCTCACCAAAAACCCGTCAAATACCCGTATTTCACTTGAGGACACGCGTAAACCACCCAGTTTAGGATTAAAAATAATGTCGAAAATCGACATTATCAGAGGGTATTGAAACTGCTGCTGGTACTTCTACTTCACGACCTCAGGGAGTTGAAAACCCTGAGGAAACCGAGAAACCTTCCTCTGAATCTGAGGGGGAGCAACTCGATGAGCAACTTAAGGAAGCTGCTGCTGACGTGACCGAACCTTATGGTGAAGAGGTCGAGTTTGAAGAAGAAACTGAAGATGATGAACCTGTCGACATCTCTGATGAAGAACCATCATCATCCCCCAAAGATGATGATGATGACGATGATGATGACGACTTCTTCTATGTCCAGCCTGTTGCAAAAGCCCCAGCTCAAAAAGGGATCAAGATAAAAGAACCTTCAGGGGAGCGGACCAAGACAAAGCCTGCTGCGTCTGAAGCTGACAAAGGAAAAAACAAAGGCCTCGCTGAAGAAGACAATCTGACGATCTTGCTTCAAAAGTCAGTTTGTCAGGTACACTACCTTCTATTCCCTTACACTGCATCCCTCCTCTATCCCTTCTCAATCTCAATCCTTCTATCCTTAAAACCTCTATACACTTAACCACATTCTTTTCTCTATCTCTTTCTTCCCAACTTCCATTCAGCTAGTCCTCTCCCCTGTTTGAGGATCCCGCTGAAGCTCCTTCGACTACACCGGGAATAATCCCAGCCACAAGAGCTGAAGAAATAATCCCAGTCTTGGGTTTAACCACTGAGACTGATGAACCTGAAGAACAGCTGCTCTCTCATAAAAACAGACCTTCCTTGGCTCCTCAAAAGCTAAGTGAAGAGGATCAAGAAAAGAGAGATGCAATGATCAAACAGCTTGAAGATCAGCGAATCATTCTTCCTCATGACAAAATCCCTGCTCCCACAAAGTTCAGGAACTCAAGGAAAGAATATGAGGATCATCTAAGAGCTGAAAGATTACTCGCCGAAAAGAAGGAAGCTGAAGAAAAAGATAAGGCTCTCGCCATCCAGCTTGTCCAAAAATCGGTGAAAGACCCCGCGTTGAAAAGAACTCCCATTGATGTCCAACGTCAGCTATGGGATGATGCCCAAAGGATCGTTGAAGAAAAGACTAAAGTATCTGATACGACTTTGGAATGGTGTAAAGAAATGCTGAATTATCTATCTCGACCATCCAAAATCATCAAAGTAAACATCATAGGAAGACTGTTTGTAGACGTTCCTGTTGTTGAAGTTGATGTATTCAGAGAAGACAAAACCAAGCAAACCTTCTATGCTGCTACTTTAGAGAAGTTTGGTTTCTCTGAATGGTTGGAAGTAAAATTAGCCATTCAGGGATCGCGCTCAAAGTTCAAGAGCCATGTCGAGAAAATTTTAAATACTCAGATCGACTTGGTTTCTTCTGCTGTGGATATTCCTCCTTCCACTCTTCTTCCTCCTCAACAAAGAAGAGTCTCTGCAAAGGAAAAGAAAGTCTCAGACTCAGGTCCTCTTATACGGAATGAAACATGTATTGGTTTATCTCGTGCTGAAGTTCTTGGCCCTGATGTTGATCTCTCAGCGCTTGACACCTCCATACCACCTGGTGAAACTTTCATCCCTGGCAAAGTCGTAAGTGATCCCTATGGTATATTCTTTCTAGACAACCATGGAAATCAACACTTTCAACGCATCTCTGAGCTTTCAATCACTCCCATCGAACAGCTCAGAGAACTCATATACTGGTGTGAAGTCAGACGCGACATTAAGGCACGTCACCTCAAGCCCCTGATCTTTGAAGAAGCAAAGAACAAAAAGGATCAAGGTGTCACTGTCCCTGACTGGATGATTCCCACATCAAAGACCCTCGATGAACTTCTCATCAAGGAAGAACCTTTTGACGGATAAGATCGCCTTGTAATTATTTCTATCCTTATCTGTCTACATCTTCTGTACTTGTAATTTTATTTGTTGTACTTGTAATTTTTCTACTTCCCTATGTAATCTTTACGAAGTTTAAAGAAAAATTTCAGCGAATGTACTTTACTCCATCAGTACTGAAAAGATCCCATAAAACAGTAAAAGGGACAAATATTTTATGAGTTCTTTTTATCCTTATGCTTTCATTAAATAGCAATTTTCTCTGTTGCTATGTCATAATCAAATAAGGGGAGATTGTTGATCCAAACCCTCAGTGATTTGATAATGACCCTCTCTTAAACACTTAGTGAAAATTGTAAGTAAACAATATGTATTAGAGTTTCACTATCGCTGATAAGTACTAAGACTTTACAGTACCGCTGATAGGAACTCTCACTCTTTAGATTAGATATTCAGTGAACACTATTCATCATCTTATAGCTTTGAGCCTGTTCAGTCTATGAGATGATCGCTGATAAGTTAGTTGTTTACTTATGATCCCTGAAGACAAGTTTCACGTCAACCAAAGTTCTACGTTGAAGTCGAAGATCAAGCTCAAGAACCAGCGACAAGTCTACTCATGAACTGATGCGGATATCAGCGAAGCAAGACCTGTCCATTCAACGTGAAGTATCAAGTAGAAGACTTCAGCAATCGCTGAACTTTATCATTCGCTGATAAAGATCTGACTCAACGAAAGCTGATCATGAAGTCTCCCTGCATGTTACTATTGTCTTACATCCCTTGCACGTCTCCGTACGAACTGTCAGAACGGACATCCCTTTTGTCTGTAATCGTACACCAACTCTGATTCTACACTGTGCACCATGCGGCTACTAAGGTTGTCTACAAAGGTCAATGACATGCAACCACTCAGCTGCTGCAACGTGTAAAGCCATACTGCCTTGCATTAAATGCATGCAGTATATAAGAAGAACCTTACTTCAGTTTTGAAGTGTGCTTGGACCATCTTCTTATCTCTCTCTTATTGTTAAGTTATTATTCGTAATCTCTTTAACTCTTTCTAGTGCAAGAAACTTAGTGTTTCTCAATACTTGTTTAGATTAGGTTTATCCTTAATCTTGTTCCGCAACAAGTTGTAAATTGTCTTGATTTATCAATAAACAATTTAGAAAAGTAAAAACGTGTGTTTGTATTCAACCCCCTCCCCCTTCTACAAACTTGTATAGCCCTTCGGGACCAACAATTTTGCAAATCGTATACCTCAAGACTTCATTGTGCGATGTAAATGGATTTTCATTTTTCTTTAAACATGCGCTTGCACACGCCGACTTATATCCGATCAAATTTGGTATTTTCACATTTACTTTACTTATGAAAAATCTCATGTACACATATACGAACTCGATGCATGAAATCCTACTTGCAATTGAAGGCAACTCACTCAAACAAGGTCAATCGCTTTACTCACGCAACTTATCATTGACACTCTACTTTGGACAGTGGTCGCCCTCTCGGCCTTGCAACAACTTGCTATTCATATATTCAACGGTCCACTTACTCACCCATTTCATACTATTTTCGGCTTGACCAATTCATCTCACATTCTACCTCTACACATTTCAATCCACCACGGGTATCTTCCCTTTATTGATCATGTCACTGAAAGCTCGACTAGGGTCAGGACTCTAATCCCCCACTCACTCTTGAATTGACACTTTCAAGATCTCGACACAGTCCTTCTTACTATCCCAACTGATCTGCCTCACGATTTCTATAACTGGGACTCACCAGAACCGGGAGTCTTACTCAAAGCAATCACTCATCCTCTTCGAACCCACGAAGATCTACCTCTAGACGGCTCATAACATTTCAAACAACATTTCTTCTATACGACGTATACATACATCACATCATAACTAATCCCTCACGGTACCTCCCCAATAATAGGTCTCAACCTACCCCTCAGGGATCTTGCTGACATTCTTGATTGCTGGAACACGACATATAAGCTAGCTTAAGACTACAACTTCGGAATAATAAGGCAGTTTAAGCACATACATGTACCTGTAAGTTCGCAATTACACTGGCCAGGTGTAATCCTAAACTTACCTTACATGACTGTCCTCGGTACCCTATCAGTCCTATCTCTATAATAGTGCCTTCCTAGCGCATTTCCTGATTCTCAGTTGTGATTTCTACTCCCAAAGTTTAAGTTTAGGCCCGTCCGGTCACCTAAATCCCTTAAACTATGGCTCTGATACCAATTGTAATAACCCAAACTAAAATAAAGCATACAAAGCAAAGAATTACAATACTGGTTCCCAAAATTCATTATATCTGTCTCAAGACTTAGGTTGGCGGAAACAACCTATACACAACTGAGAATATCTACCACTAAAAGTATGAGTGGCACTATCTCTAACTGCATATGTGCTCTATCCTGCTCTTGCTCGCTTGCCGGAGCCTCCTATTATCTGCTTACCTGAAAAGGTTTAGTTTGGAAAATGCGAGGGTTAGACCATGAGGTCTAGTGAGCTCCCTCCTGACAGTTCTCAAAATCATTTCAAAATAGTTTATAACTTTCAAATATCTTTGCATTAACTTTCACATAACTTTTCATAAAACTTTCACATAACTTCACATAAAACTCCCACGGATAAATCCGCACTCGTAAACGGCACCCTGAAGTTACCTGAAGGTGCCATCGAGTCAGTCTCACACTGCCTTACTGGATACTCCCTTCCATGGCATAAACGGGTCACCTTCCCGGCATGAGCACTGGCGGGTCTACCTCCCGTCTTAGCCAGTTTACGTCTAACACAATGTATGCATACACCTCATATAAACACTTTCAAACAACTAAAAACATGTAAATAAACATGGCAAATCTACTCATTTACTTTCCTTGGAAAACACGTTTAAAACACATATTTTAGTTAGAAAAACTCACCTGGTGCTCTTAACGATTCTTCGTGCTTTACTTTCGATCTCCAAATGGAATACCTGATTGGATAGATAAGATAAGCTGACTGAAATGTAACTAATCAAACACAGACTTTCCGTACACAACTATCCGGGTACTACTATCCGGACGCTGCTATCCGGACTCTCTCTCAACTATCCGGGTACAACTTCCCAAAAACGGTTTTTCGGATACTTACCGGATGACTAGACTTACCGGATAACTCAACTTACCGGATCACTCTACTTACCGGATAACTTACTTACCGGATAACTCTACTTACCGGAACTATCATTTTCCTGATCGGTTCCGGAAACTTTGTCTAACTGAGCAGCGTCTAATCCGGATACATGCTCTGTCCGGACACCTGAAGACACTTACCGGACGACGACTGATACCAAAAATTTGGGATCGACGTCCACTGATGAGCTCTTAATCAAACGGAAAAGCGATGCAAACGGTTAATAAACATACTTAGACTTTTCCTTACTAAATTTTATTGCTTAAACACAAGGGTAATTGTCTAAACCCCCCATTAGAGCCTCATTTCAACTTTTAACTAAAACCCTTAAACCAACCAACAATCTAGTGAACATTTAAAACAAGAATTGGAGTTTGGAATTACCTGAAAGAATCACTTGCAGAAACGAACTCCAAATCCATTTCTTCTTCCAATTTTGTTGATTGATGAAGCCTTCTCTTCACATGCTCTAGAACAATTTCCTTTTCCTGCCTTCTCTTTCTCTCCTAGCCGCCAAACACACACAAGAGAATGGCTCTTAGGGTTTTGCCCAACTTATTAGTTTATATACCTTCTAAACGTCTTACACTTCAGCCCCTGGACTTTCATCCTTACAAAAATTCTCCACCAAACTTAATCTTTTCAATTAAAAAAAATCTCGGTTATTACAGATTTCTCATATCTTTCCAAAATCATCAAAACCCAATTTTTAACCACTAGAAAGCTAGGTAAACATGCTAGTAAGAATTCTTGTGAAACCATACCTTTAATTTCAACACTTGAACCTTTAAATCTTCAGCTGAAAATCTGATTTCTTTCTTCTTCTTCTTTCTCGGTTCTCTCCCTCTCTTTCTTTCACCGAAAATACACACACACACTATGACACAAAGGGTAAGAGAAAGACACATCACCCTCAATCAAATGGGGCGGTGATGGTGATTATTTTTAATAACTTTAACCAAACAGCCCCTCATACTTTCACCACATGGAAATTTTAACCCTTCCACTTATAAATTAAAAATTAAAGTTTACCCCTTAACTTATAATTCCACAAAACAATTAACGTAACTTAGTCGGGAATAAACTCTAAAATTAATCTATCAAATAATCGATCATGACTTATCAAATAATTATACTCAAACTATTTAATAAATCAAACGTAATCCTTTATAAAAATCAAGATGTTACACGATTCCCCCCACTCCTTCCGAATCAACGCGTCGGCAACTACATTCGCTTTATCCGGGTGGTTAAGGATTTCACAGTTATAATCATTCAGAAGTTCCATCCATCTTCTCTGTCTCATGTTTTAATCTTTCTGATCAAAGAGATGTCTAAGACTCTTGTGATCAGTGTAGATCTGGCACTTAACTCCATATAAGTAGTGTCGCCAAATCTTTAAAGCAAACACTACTGCCACTAGTTCCATATCATGCGTAGGGTAATTCTTCTCGTGATCTTTCAACTGTCGAGATGCGTAGGCGATCACTTTTCCATTTTGCATCAATACACACCCTAACCCAAGCTTGGATGCGTCACTGTAAATTACAAACCCCTCAGATCTGTCAGGCAACGACAAAATCGGAGCGCTACTCAGACTTTCTTTCAACTTATCAAAAGCGACCTCCTGAGCCTCGGTCCAATTGAATTTAACGTTTTTCTTCGTCAATGCAGTCAACGGTGGCTATTTGAGAGAAGTCCTGAATGAACTTCCGGTAATACCCCGCCAAACCGAGAAAACTCCTTACTTCCGACGGCGACTTCGGCAATTCCCAATCTTTAATTGCTTCAATTTTAGCAGGGTCTACTTTGATACTGTCTGCCGACACCATATGACCAAGAAACTGGACTTCTCTGAACCAGAACTCGCACTTTGAGAACTTAGCATACAATTTCTCACGCTTCAACAGTTCTAACACCGCCCGGAGGTGTTCCTCGTGATCACTCCGAGATCGGGAGTAGATTAGAATGTCATCAATGAAGACGATTACACACTTTTCCAACAACGAACTACACACTCTAAGTCCATGAATATTGCTGGGGCGTTAGTCAGGCCAAAGGGCATAACTAAAAACTCGTAGTGTCCATATCTTGTGCAAAAGGCCGTGTTAGGCACGTCTTCCTTCCTCACCTTCAGCTAATGGTAACCCGATCTTAAGTCTATCTTCGAGAAATAGCTCGCACCTTGCAACTGATCGAAGAGGTCATCAATCCTCGAAAGCGGGTACTTGTTCTTAACTGTAACCTTGTTGATCTCTCGATAGTCTATGCACATCCGCATAGACCCATCCTTTTTCTTAACAAATAGTATCGGCGCTCCCCAAGGCGATGAGCTCGAACGAATGAAGCCCTTGTCGAGTAACTCTTGCAGATCTGTCATCATCTCCTTCATCTCCGTTGGTGCCAAGCGATAGGGCGCACGCGTAATCGGTGCCGCTCCAGGCATCAAATCTATTCTAAACTCTACTTGACAATCTGGGGGCAGACTTGTCAAGTCATCCGGAAACACTTTTGTGTACTCACTTACTATAGACACATCTTCCACTCCCTTCTTCTCTTTCTTAGCATCTAGCACATAGGCTAAATACCCAAGACATCCATTCCCCAAACATTGTCTAGCTTTCATCATAGATATCATACACGACTTCCTATCCCGATGAACCCCATAAATTACTACTTCCTTCTTATCAGGAAAGGCGATACGAATCAACTTCTTGTTACATACAATGTTAGCGTCGTTATCGGCTAACCAATCCATTCCTATTATCACATCAAACTCCCCCATACCCATCGGGTATAAACGTAACGGAAATTGTAGTAACCGTGTCCAAAAAGGGAAGATTCCCAAGTCTTGTGGTGGATGTTTATTAAATGGAAGTTGAGGGGAGTATTTTGTAAATGTGGGTAAGGTATATATTGGGCACAAAACCCTAGGAGAGTGATTTTCTCCTGAGTCTTTGTGGTTGGCGGCTGTTGGCAGAAATGAGAGAAGGAAGAAGAGAGAAAGAAAGAAGGAAGAAGGAAGAAAACTAGAGCAAGTGGGAAGAAAGGAATCTCAGATTCTTGGAGTGGAAAAGGAAGGTGTTATTCCATATCCAATCAATCAGGTAATTCCCTCTCTTCGCATCTAATTTGCGGATTTGTTGTTAAAGATTGAGTTATTTTGTTGGTTTTTGGTTAAAGTTGGGTTTGAAGCTTAATGGGAGAAATTGGGCATTTTACTGCGTTATTACTGTTAAGATTTCGGTAATTGTTGTGTTTAGTGACCTTGGGGTGGTTGCTAATCGTTATCTGTGAGATCTCGGTCGTATCCGTGATTTCTCAGCCCAAATAAGAGTCAGATGAGCGTCCGGACCATTTCCTGGACGTCCGGACACTTCGATCAGTTGAAGGTGTCCGGGTAAGTATTCGATAATCGTGAGTGTGTCCGGATGGGAGTGTTGTCCGGATAGGAGTGTTGTCCGGATAGAGGCGTTGTCTGAATGAGGTGTGTTGTCCGAATAAGGTGTGTTGTCCGGGTATGTGTTGTCCGGATAAGAATTGTCCGGATATGATGTGTTGTCCGGATAGGATGTGTTGTCCGGATATGATGTGTTTTCCGGATAGGTATTGTCCGGACAGGGTGTTTTCCGGAAAGTGAGTGTGCCCGGAGAGACTAGTGTGTCCGGATAGTTGAGTTGACAGCTTATGCGTTTTACCCTTTCGCTCAGGTAGACCATCGGGAAGTGCGGGTCAGAGTAGGAAAGGACCGTAAGTGTATCAGGTGAGTTTTCTAACTGAAGCTTGATGGTACTTGTTCATTTACTCGTACATGTGCGTTTGCTTAATATATGTTGCATATAAATTACTTATGCTTGGTGCGAGGTATATGGGGGGGCATGTCCCAATCATTAAGGTGTGATGCTTATGGGGGGTGTGTCCCATATGTGGTGGTATGACGCTTATGGGGGGTGTGGCCCATATGTCATAATGTGATGCTTATGGGGGGTGTGTCCCATATGTTGTGGTATGACGCTTATGGGGGGTGTGACCCATATGTCATAGTGTGATGCTTATGGGGGGTGTGTCCCATCTGTTGTGGTGTGACGCTTATGGAGGGTGTGGCCCATATGTCATAGTGTGATGCTTATGGGTGGTCTGTCCCATACGCTATTTGGTATGACACTTTTGGGGGGTGTGACCCATATGACATGGTGTGACGGATATATGGGGGGTGTCCCATACGAGGGTGATTGAGCGCCCTGGGATCAAGCCACGGGTGTGTGTGACTGGAGGGACGATTTGGTCAATTGTGTGAATGTTATTAATTAAACTTCATATTGATTTATGTTTCGCATAACTCTTTAATTGCTATATGTGGTGTGGATGTAACTGAGGGATCTCACTAGACCTTGTGGTCTAACCCTCGCATTTTCAAAACTGAAACCCTTTTCAGGTGAGCAGGTTAAGGGCGGTTCCTCTAGTAAAGAGAAGGCGAGGGCGGGCGTGGCTTGCATTAGTGGACTTCCTTACCTTCCAGTATTTTAGATGTTCTCAGTTGTAACTAGGGTTATTCCGCAAACCCAGATTTTGAAATTTGTTGGTGTAAACCTTGGGCCAAGTTTTGGCGTTTTTCTTTTGTAATAAATGTCTTGTTTTGGCATTTTGGAGCGAGCTGTTACAGTTGGTATCAGAGCCGTCGTTTAAGGGATTTAGGTGACCGGATGGGCCTAAACTTAAACTGTAGAAGTACAACTGAGAATGTAGGAAGGCCTAGGAAGACCTCACTGGGAAGCGTGAATAACAGGGTGGTGAAAACTATCATGTAAGGTAAGTTCGGGATTACACCTGGCCAGTGTAATTGTGAATTTACAGGTGCATGACGGTGATCATTCTTGCCTTGTTATTTTGGGACGGTTGTAAATCTGTGTTGTGTGTAAAGTTTAACCTTGTCATTATGGCAACGGTTTAGTGTGTTGTGCAGATTATTCTTGGCGTGATTGATGATACTACCTAGAAGAGACATCGTATTCGATGTGAGTGTCTGTGTGAAGTAGAACCTTTAGAGTTCTTAAGGGAATTAAATGATTGGAGATGAGCTCCTAATCTCTGATGAGTCCTTATTCTGGGAGTCCCCGATGTTGGCGAATTGAGATCTTGAGAGTTTCAACTCAAGGATCGGATAGTGGAGATGTGCCGTCTCACTCTCGAGTTAGTGGAAGAGTGACAGGAGTGGATGAGAAGTGATAGATGCATGGATTGGTAACACTGGTGTCGGTAAACCATTTTGGACCGAGGTGAAGCCGTATTTATAGTCAAGTGGACTGTGGGGTTGGAGCATCCAAGTGTGAAGGAAAGTATCGGTACCGAAGGTGGTCTCTAATGTAAGGAACCGAATAGTTTGGTTGGAAGTAGGGTGTCGGTGTCAAATTGTTGTAACTGCAAAAAGGTTAACCCTGCTGGAGCAAATAGCCTTCAATGTTAAGTGAGTCATACATTGTTCGAGGTGTAAATTGGCTAAGTCGGGGGGTGTGGCCCGCTAGCTCGTGTCGGGAGGTGTGACCCGTTTATGCTAAGGGTAGTGTGGCCCTGTAAGGCAGCATGAGACTGACTCGTTGTCACCCTAGGGTGACTTTAGGGTGCCAATTTACGAGGGGCGGACCTTATTCCGTGGATGTTTTATAAAGGGGCGGACCTTATTCCGTGGATGTTTTATAAAGGGGCGGACCTTATTCCGTGGATGTTTAATAAAGGGGCGGACCTTATTCCGTGAATGTATTATAAAGGGGCGGACCTTATTCCGTGAATGTTTTATAAAGGGGCGGACCTATATCCGTGTATGATTTTATGAACTCGCTAGGTAGTAAGCGATATCGGGCCTAAGAAGGTGCGAAGTTCCGGGAGTGGAAAATGTGGTTGAGTCGTCGATGGTTGATTTGTGACCTTAGTATTACAGTATAGGGAGGACCGTGTCTACCTATAGGCTTGGTCTTTGACCATGGAAATGTTTGTGTGGTGGGAGTCCTTACTCTTTTGGTAAGTTGACATATGACTGTCGACGGGGGAGGTGTGTCCCGGGTGATTTTGAAGTAGACAAATTACTTTGAAAGGTAACGTCGTGGTATGTGAATGAAACGGTAGCGGCATGAAGCAGGGGTCGTGGTTAACTTGCCTTTAGACTAATTGTGGGGCATTGAGGTTGAAGTCAACGGCGGGTGTTGAATTCGTTGTCGAGAGATTTGAATTTGAAAGGTTGCCTTTGAGTGATCACTTTGTCGGGTATGTGCGCGGAGATGAGAGGTCGGTGTGGAAAGGTATGCATCTGTCAAGAGGATGGGCCGACTTTTGTAAATATCCTGAAGGTGGAGATGTGTTAGTAGGATAAGTGATTCATCCTATATGGCGGTTATGTCATTTGCGAAGGAGGTAGTTAGCTAACTAATGTGGGACAAGTAGACTATGTTGGATTGCAAGGGTGTGTCTTATAGTTTGATTTACTTGAGCGTGTCTCAAGTGGATCCGAAGAGTCGGTCGGATTTAAGGGCTCGATTGAGTGAGGTAGACGGTCATAAATTCGTGGTTCATCTAGATGGGAGGAAGGCAAAGTTGGGAGTTTCTAAATCAAAGATTGATAGTACCTGTTTGTTAGTTGAACGTGCATACTTATTATTGTGTGTTTGCATCTGGTTTATATAAGTGTGTAAATCTCAGGTTGTTGGTGTAAAATACATGGGGGGTGCGTCTCATGTGGTTTGTTCGAATAGACTTGGTCTGTTCCCAAGGGCGGGTGTGAGCCCTAGTTCAGGTCACAGGTATGTAGTGACCAGCCAGGAATTTCCGTTATTCATGTGAGGATGTTGAATTGCAAGATTAGTTATTGCCTAATGTTTTCGCCAACTCTTTCAAATGTATGTGATGTTTGGCGGGAGAAAGCATGGCCTAGTGAGCGGACAATAGTCGTGAGGATTGAACCTCTAGCATGTGGGGTTGTGTAGATATGCAGGCGGTAACTTATATTTAGTAAGCATGCGAAGCATGGTGGGAATGAAGTGTTGTGAAGTGGTGGATTAGTGTTGTTATGAGATGAGCGTAAGTGGAGATCCTTGCTCGGGATTTGTTGATAAGTTGTTCAAAGTGGCAAAAGTTGTATGTGGTGCTGTTAATCGAGAATAAGAGATTGGGGTGAAAGTTGGTGGCTAGCTAAGAGGTAGATGGGTTGATCTTGGATTGAGTAGTTACAGTGTCTCGTTGTAGATACGAAATCTTTGGGAATACTGAACTAATCCTTGTTTTTTTTAAAGAAAATGCAAATGAGTGAGTTAATATCTTTTGAGGAATGAGAAATGTGTGGTCACTTCGAACATCGAGTGTGATTCGGATTGACCTAGCAGAGTTTCTCGTATGAAATGTGGTGAAACTGTTGGTTGGGCATAGTAACCGTTGAAATTGCGTGTATGGAGTCGTAAAAGTTGGATGAGAAATGTCCATAGGGTAATTGGGACGGTAGGTTGGGATGGGTGTGTAAGCGTGAAGTAGAAGGTGCGGCAAGTGGCACGAAAAGTGGAAGCAATGTTTTCAAGAACGTCGCCGTCGGGTGCATGAACTCCTAGTGGGAGTATGAGAAAGGGGGATTGGCATGTATGTGATTGGTTTTCGAGTCAAGGAAAGTCAGCTTGTGTGGTTGATCAAGAGTGTGCACCTTCCCGTGAGCCGATCTTTGGAATCGTGTTTTATGAGTGAAAAGGAATTGGAAGGAAGTAGTCAAAGGTAGTGTTCGGGAAAAGGACCATTGGATTGGACTTGATAGTAGTGTGGGAGTGTTGTTGTGGTGGAAGCGTGTGATTGGATTGTCACCGATAGATCGTGAGCAACCCGATTCAGGTAAGAAAGTGTTATCTGCCTTAGACGTATATTGTGATGGGGAAAGTGATTGTAAAATTGTGTGTTATCTGGCGAAGAAGATCATATTGGTGAGTTGAGGTGATACTCGAGGTTGATCTTGTGCTAGGTTGGTGAATTGAGAGTTCGTTAAGGAATTTATGTTGTTGTGGCGGTAACCGTTGGGAACTTGTTCTGTCGCAGAAGTGAAGTCGTGGATGAAAATCCTAAATTCGTTGCAACCGTACGTCTAGGTGCGTGGACGGTACTGTGTACCATTGGCCTGAGGCGTCATAGTTGTGGTACGCGAAATTTCCTAGGGTAAGAGTTGTAGTTGGCGAAAGTGTGAAAATTGTTGGCGTACGCTTTGTTGTTGAAGGGTTATGCAAGCGAAGGTAAGCGAACCCATAGAGAAGCAAGGAGGTTGGCTTGTGCAGTTATCCGTGAACCTTCCATGAGTAAAGATGTATCGCGGGAAAGAGACGTTATATGAGACCGGAAGTCGTGCGGTCGGCCACGGATAAGCCAGGAAGTTAAGGGTGGCTCTAGACCACCAAAGGAAGTGCTTGACCGAGGATTGTATGGTCGTACCGTTGAAAGGCATTTTGGGGTCGAAAGGTTAAGGTAGGTTAACGAACCGTTGGCGATCGTGGATCGCAAGATTCGAAAGTGGAGAACCATAAGGGATTCTCTCTTGAGAAAGTCCAGTGGAGGTACCATAAGGGGCGAGGGTGAAGTAGATTCAGATATGAAGTCCAAATATCCTCACCTTTTGAGAATGGAATTCCGGGGACGGAATTCTTTTGAGGGGGAAGTGTTGTAGTAACCGTGTCCAAAAAGGGAAGATTCCCAAGTCTTGTGGTGGATGTTTATTAAATGGAAGTTGAGGGGAGTATTTTGTAAATGTGGGTAAGGTATATATTGGGCACAAAACCCTAGGAGAGTGATTTTCTCCTGAGTCTTTGTGGTTGGCGGTTGTTGGCAGAAATGAGAGAAGGAAGAAGAGAGAGAGAAAGAAGGAAGAAGGAAGAAGGAAGAAAACTAGAGCAAGTGGGAAGAAAGGAATCTCAGATTCTTGGAGTGGAAAAGGAAGGTGTTATTCCATATCCAATCAATCAGGTAATTCCCTCTCTTCGCATCTAATCTGCGGATTTGTTGTTAAAGATTGAGTTATTTTGTGGGTTTTTGGTTAAAGTTGGGTTTGAAGCTTAATGGGAGAAATTGGGCATTTTACTGCGTTATTACTATTAAGATTTCGGTAATTGTTGTGTTTAGTGACCTTGGGGTGGTTGCTAATCGTTATCTGTGAGATCTCGGTCGTATCTGTGATTTCTCAGCCCAAATAAGAGTCAGATGAGCGTCCGGACCATTTCCTGGACGTCCGGACACTTCGATCAGTTGAAGGTGTCCGGGTAAGTATTCGATAATCGTGAGTGTGTCCGGATGGGAGTGTTATCCGGATAGGAGTGTTGTCCGGATAGAGGCGTTGTTAGAATGAGGTGTGTTGTCCGAATAAGGTGTGTTGTCCGGGTAGGTGTTGTCCGGATAAGAGTTGTCCGGATAGGATGTGTTGTCCGGATATGATGTGTTGTCCGGATAGGTGTTGTCCGGACAGGGTGTTTTCCGGAAAGTGAGTGTGCCCGGAGAGACTAGTGTGTCCGGATAGTTGAGTTGACAGCTTATGCGTTTTACCCTTTCGCTCAGGTAGACCATCGGGAAGTGCGGGTCAGAGTAGGAAAGGACCGTAAGCGTATCAGGTGAGTTTTCTAACTGAAGCTTGATGGTACTTGTTCATTTACTCGTACATGTGCGTTTGCTTAATATATGTTGCATATAAATTACTTATGCTTGGTACGAGGTATATGGGGGGGCGTGTCCCAATCATTAAGGTGTGATGCTTATGGGGGGGTGTGTCCCATATGTGGTGGTATGACGCTTATGGGGGGTGTGGCCCATATGTCATAGTGTGATGCTTATGGGGGGTGTGTCCCATATGTTGTGGTATGACGCTTATGGGGGGGTGTGACCCATATGTCATAGTGTGATGCTTATGGGGGGTGTGTCCCATCTGTTGTGGTATGACGCTTATGGAGGGTGTGGCCCATATGTCATAGTGTGATGCTTATGGGGGGTGTGTCCCATACGCTATTTGGTATGACACTTATGGGGGGTGTGACCCATATGACATGGTGTGACGGATATATGGGGGGGTGTCCCATACGAGGGTGATTGAGCGCCCTGGGATCAAGCCACGGGTGTGTGTGACTCGAGGGACGATTTGGTCAATTGTGTGAATGTTATTAATTAAACTTCATATTGATTTATGTTTCGCATAACTCTTTAATTGCTATATGTGGTGTGGATGTAACTGAGGGATCTCACTAGACCTTGTGGTCTAACCCTCGCATTTTCAAAACTGAAACCATTTTCAGGTGAGCAGGTTAAGGGCGGTTCCTCTAGTAAAGAGAAGGCGAGGGCGGGCGTGGCTTGCATTAGTGGACTTCCTTACCTTCCAGTATTTTAAATGTTCTCAGTTGTAACTAGGGTTATTCCGCAAACCCAGATTTTGAAATTTGTTGGTGTAAACCTTGGGCCAAGTTTTGGCGTTTTTCTTTTGTAATAAATGTCTTGTTTTGGCATTTTGGAGCGGGCTGTTACAGAAATAAATGGCCATCTATGTCGATACTACACCCTTCATAGACCTCCTTCACCCAGACTCGACTATCATCCGCTACCTCCACCTCAAACCCAAAGTTCAACCTCTTGGGTTTCACTTGCAAATTCCGAATAAAATCCGGCGACACAAAAGAACGATTGGCGCCCGAATCAAACAGTACTTTAGCAAAATTCGAGTCAATAGGGAAAATACATGTCACCACATCTGGCGTATTCACCGCTTTCTCCGCCGACATGTGGAATGCCCTCGCCTTCGCGAGCAGGCTCCACCTTTCTATCTCCGTCCCTTCCACTGTTATTACCACCATAGCTACTAGCAAATCCCCTCCTTAGCTGTGGACAGTCCATCTTGATGTGGTCTGGCGAAACACATTGATATCATGATCTCGGACTACGGCAATCCCGTGCTATTTGCCCCGTCTTCCCACACTTGTAGCATCCTTCCTTATCTTCCAAACATTCTCCTTTATGCATCCGGTTACATTTCCCACACGATTTCTCTCCTGCTTTAGGTCCCACCCGTAGCTCGGGTCTAGGAGCATTCGGCCTCTTGACATCACGATTTGGCCCTTCCTCCAATCGAAACTAATAAAAATCATGAAATTGACAAATCTAAACCGATAGAAGTCTACTACTACTTATTAAAAACACAAATTGAAAAGAAATAAACCTGGAAATCGAATTCGTGAACTCAATCGATCAAATCTTCTCACTTCTCTATCGGCTCCAAAACACACACTCAACACTTTCAAGAAACCGACTTAATGAACTAAAAAAGGAGGTGAGGAATATATATTAAACCAAAATTGCGATCAAGGATTCTAACTATACTAAAATGATACTAACACCCTTAAACTTACAAACCGCTGCAAACAAACCCTAAAGTAATAAACGTAAAACAAACAAATAAACAACCAACTCACCCTGGTCATTACACTAATGTGTTCGGCTTTGGCGTAGTTGTGTTTCAAAGTGTAAATCGGTTGATCAAGCTTCAGGCGAGTTCCTTTAACTCTTTTCGTGCAAATGAAATGTTTTCCTTATATTTCATTAACTAAATTTGGTATTGATCATGATGAATGATTATACGTTTTGAAAAGCTTTGATAATACATGATGTGGGACGTTTATGAATGCATGCTCGTTGTTTACATTTTATTTATGAAAATGACTTATCGAATTAGAGTCAGGTTGCACAATAGGATTAGGGTACCTTGGGATTGCGAATATCCCTTGAGAGAGTATTTCTACCGTGTGCCTTGAATATGTTTCTTGTGCACACGGAATTGACATCTACTAGGGGGCCATGGGGATCTACTGGGGGGCCCGATTGCGGATATCATGGTGAGGTGATGGAGGACTATGAACATTGTGCAAATACCCAAGTGTGGTGTCGTTTTATCGAATTATTTGTGGAAGGTCTTATGGCAATTCACTTGTTTTTGTCTTAAGTGTTTTTTTTAAACCGTTTTAGGAGGGAATTCACTAGACCTTATGGTCTAACCCTCGCTTTCCAAATATTAAAAACCATTTTCAGGCAAGAGCTTGGCAGGTGCTTCATCCAAGGGTAATCCCTTTTTCTTTTCATTTAGATAGACATCTAGGTTGTGGTTGTTTGTGAACCGCTGCACTATTTGAGAATGTGTTATATTTTGAGATTGTTGGGACCTTATGGGCTTTTGTTATGAATTTGATTTAAGGTAATTTTTGGGTGGTTACATGTGGGCCATTGATTTCATGTGACTATTTTCCATTTGTTCTGGTTTCACCTATATTTTACTATGTGTCGATTATGTTTCGAAATGGGTGGAAGCCAAGGCCACCAGAACCGACGACGCTCGTACTGTTTCATCTTTTCTTAGATCAAAAACATTTTCACCAGATTTAGGACTCCGATTACCGTCATAAGTGATCGGGGAACACACTTTTGCAACAAGGTAATCGAGGCACTTTTCAAGAAATACCATATCATTCACCGGATTTGAACCACATACCATCCCCAATCCAATGGGCAAGCCGAGGTCTTTAGCCAGAAGATCAATTCAATTCTCGAGAAGACCGTAAACTCTAACCATAAGGATTAGAACGAGGGCTTGAATGATGTTTTTTGGGCGTACCGTATGGATTACAAGACACCAATAGGTATGTACCCTTTCTGGTTAGTGCATGGTAAACCATGTCATCTTCTTGTTGAATAGAGCACATGTATTATTGGGCTATCAAAAAGTGAATATACGGATAGATGAAGCGAGAGTTCTAAGGAAGCTACAGTTGCAAGGGCTTGAAGAGAATAGAAATGACACATACAAGAGCTCCAAGACTTTTAAAGAACGAACCAGAGCTTTTCACGACAAGCTCATCTCCCGGAGAGAGTTTGTGGTTGGACAAAAGGTTTTACTTTTTCATTCTTGCCTAAAACCATTTTGCAGTAAGCTTAGATCACGGTGGGTTGGACCTTTCATACTTGTTAAAGTTTATGCTCAGATGGATATTGAAAGTCCGAAAATAGATAAGTTGTTTAAAGTGAACGGGTATAGACTAAAAACTCTTTATGAAGGTTTTCAGTCTAAGAACATTGATGTTATGGCTCCTGAGCCACTTGTTGTTATTGATTTATTAATTTTAATACTTTGTCAAGGGATTAGTCTAGGCATAGCCTAGGACACCCTTCCAAAAAAAAGTATCGAGCCAACAACGTTAAAAAAACGCTGATTGGGAGGCAACCCAATTTTTTACTGCTTTACTTTCTTTCAGTGTAGTTGTGTTATTTTGATGTGATTGTATCCACGTTCCACCAACTCCAAGTTTGGATTTCACCCCTTAGTGTGCATAGGCAACCACCTACACCAAGAATCATATATCGTGCACACATCATCAAATCAGGGGAGATTTATTGTTCTTTTTGTTCTTGATTACTTTTAGAGGGTATTGCCTGAAATAGCCATTCCACACCCATGGTTTCTCTAAATAGCCACTTTGATAACCTTATTCCCAAAATAGCCAAAATTTACGCACAAAAACTTACGCACAGAGTTTTCTGTGCGTACGTTTGATTTTCCTCCAAAAATTTAAAAAAATTGATTTTTAAAAAAACTTACGCACAGAGTTCTCTGTGCGTAAGTTCCTCATCCTACATGTCTGCGTAAGTTTCTCTGAATAGCCACGTAGGCTCCACGTTGGAAAATCAAAACTTACGCATAGAGTTATGAAAAGTTACGCACAAAGATCTTTGTGCGTAAGTTTTGAAAAAAAAATCTTTTTTTTTAAATTTTTTTGAAGGAAAATTAAACTTACGCATAGAGATCTTTGTGCGTAACTTTTCCAGACTCTGTGCGTAAGTTTTGTATTTTTATTTTTATTGAAATGTTACACTTTCAACCCCTATATTTATTTACTTACTTTACTTTATACCTTTTACTTTCATAATTTAAATTTTACATTTAACACATATAATCGTTTATTAACTAAAATACGTTAAAAAATACGTTTTAATTTTAACAAGTTACACCATTATAATCGTCTCTTCGATACGTTCGAAATGAGCCTAATCTTGAATTTTTTTTATTTATATATTTTAATATATATCATATACACTACCTAAAAAATATTTTTTATCTGCGAAAACTCATTTTTTTAACGTATTCTCAATTTTGTTTTACACTCCTATCGCATTAACTATAAGAGTACCATAAATTAAATAATTAATTATAAAGGTATGAATTGTAAATATTAAAAATATTTTTATGTAGTATATATAATATATATTAAAATATATAAATCAAAAAAGTTCAAGATTGGGCTCATTTCGAACGTATCGAAGAGACGATTATAATGGTGTAACTTGTTAAAATTAAAACGTATTTTTAACATGTTTTAGTTAATAAACGATTATATGTGTTAAATGTAAAATTTAAATAATGAAAGTAAAAGGTATAAAGTAAAGTTTATAAATAAATATAAGGGGTGAAAGTGTATTTTTTTACTATTTTTTTAATAACTTAAGCATACATTTAAGTTTTGAGTAAAAATATTAAAAAATCAAATATTAAAAAATACATTTAACTTACGCATACATTTAACTTACGCATACATTTAATAAAAAATCAAATTTTTTAATAACTTACGCATACATTTAATAAAAAATATTAAAAAATCAAGGTTTTTTTCAAACTTACGCATAAACATAGTCTGCATAAGTTTTATTCATAAAAAATATAAAAATCTTTAAAGTTTACTCAAAACTTAAATGTATGCGTAAGTTATTAAAAAAATAGTAAAAAAATACACTTTCATGTATGCGTAACTTTAAAAATCTTTAAAGTTTACTCAAAACTTAAATGTATGCGTAAGTTTTTTAGGTAGTGTATATGATATATATTAAAATATATAAATAAAAAAAAATTCAACATTAGACTCATTTCGAACGTATCGAAGAGACGATTATAATGGTGTAGCTTGTTAAAATTAAAACGTATTTTTTTAACGTATTTTAGTTAATAAACGATTATATGTGTTAAATGTAAAATTTAAATTATGAAAGTAAAAGGTATAAAGTAAAGTAAGTAAATAAGTATAGGGGTTGAAAGTGTAACATTTCAATAAAAATAAAAATACAAAACTTACGCACAGCGTCTGGAAAAGTTACGCACAAAGATCTCTGTGCGTAAGTTTAATTTTCCTTCAAAAAAATTTAAAAAAAAAAGATTTTTTTTCAAAACTTACGCACAAAGATCTTTGTGCGTAACTTTTCATAACTCTATGCGTAAGTTTTGATTTTCCAACGTGGAGCCTACGTGGCTATTCAGAAAAACTTACGCAGACATGTAGGATGAGAAACTCACGCACAAGGAACTCTGTGCGTAAGTTTTTTTTAAAATCAATTTTTTTTAAAAAATTTGGAGGAAAATCAAACTTACGCACAGAAAACTCTGTGCGTAAGTTTTTGTGCGTAAATTTTTGCTATTTTGGCAATAAAGTTATCAAAGTGGCTATTTAAAGAAACCATGGGTGTGGAATGATTATTTCAGGCAATAACCCTACTTTTAGACTATGCCACATCATGTATATATTGATGGAAATATATGTTTTATGTGTGGGGAGGGAGATATTTGAGATTATTTGTCAAAGCTTACATAGTTGGGCTGGTTGGGACTATTTTTTTCAAAAGTTTGGTTTTTTTTTGCAAAAATTTAAGTGATACATATGAGTTGATTATTTTTCTTCTTTTCATTACATGAACACCGTAGCATGAATGGTTATGTGGTTTGCATGAGTAGTTTTGTGACACATTTGAGATAGCCTTTTTTGAGATGCACTAATTTTATAGACTAAATATGCACCTGAGACTTTGAGCCATGATTGAACATTATTTTCAATCCTACTTCGTTCGTGTGTGCATTGCATCTTCCATGTTCATTTCACTCTAGAACTAGTATTATGAATCTTCAAGATTGGATTTAGGCAATACTAGTGTGGAAATGAAAAAGACCATATTTGATGTTATTTTTTAAAAACCATTTAGCTTCCTTTTTGATCACCCATTTTGAGTCTAAATACCCATGTTGTTGTCATTACACACCATATTAACCCCTTAGCCAAACTCTTCATCTATCGGATTTTGGGAATGAAGTTTTGCATATTTTTAGTTACTCTTTGGAAGGAGAATTGTAGGTCCTCTACGAGTTCCAAAAGTGTATACCATGATATTGTAGAGGTTTCCGGAAAAAAATGAGTTATATATTTAGAATTGAAAAAGAAAAAAAAAAGACAAGCACATAGGAAAAAGCAAGAAAATATGAAGAAAACAATAATAATTTGGAGATCAATATTGAAAATAAATATAATTGCTTAGCTAAATAAGAACTCAAAATTAAGTAAAAACCTCATTATATTGCTTGGGTGTATAAAATGGAGGAATAGATATTTTGGTGCATGGTTTTATTTACCAAGTTCAAGGTTTAATTTAGTCACTCGACCAAAATTCCCGAGCTTGACCCTTAGCCAAGTTACAACAAGTTATTAACCTAAATGGCTATCTCACACAATCAAGTTCAACTTTTAACCATTTAATTTATTTTTTTTACCAAAATGACCAACATCCCGCAAGTGACAAGTCTGACACCGCAAGGCAATTTTTACTTGCGGTGTCAGACTTTTTCTGACGCAATCTAAAAAGTACGATTTTACGTTTTAGCTTGCGGGACGCAAACTTGCGGGGCGCAGCTTGCGGGGCTCTAACTTGTGGGCCGCAGCTTGCGGGATTCTGGTATGGCTTGCGGTGTAGTCCATTTTTTTTTAAAAATGTACTTTTTTTGTATTGCGTTAGAAAAAGCTGACACCGCAAGTAAAAGTTGTGTTGCGATGTCAGACTTGCGGGATGTTGGTCATTTTGGTAAAAAAAATTAAATTGGATGGTTAAAAGTTGAACTTGATTGTGTGAGGTGGCCATTTAGGTTAATAACTCAAGTTACAACCCAACTTAAAAGACCTTTTCAAATAAATGTTTCTTGTGTTTCATCTATATAAGAAACTACATTGCGCCTAATGGTTCCATAATGATATGTGTCAACAATCAACATTTATATATAGCCAAGTAGTTGAATTTTCTCGTTCAAATCTCGACCCTTAAATATGTCCAATAGATTGCCAGCAAACAAACCCAAAAATTTCATACATTCAAAAAATAATATTTAAAGTGCATATTAGAATTTGAAAGGTACAAGCAAATAAAGAAGTTAACTGATTTAGGTTTACAAAGAATCCAAGAGAGAGGAAGTTGGTTGCTAATATGGAGAGACACCAACATTTGCAGAAGCAAAGAAGCTTTCTTTCATAAAACCACCTTCTGTCTCCTGCATCAATTAATTTAATAACAAGTTAAAGTATATATATGCATTATGATATATATATATATATATATATAGAGAGAGAGAGAGAGAGAGAGAGAGACTCTTTTATTTTAACTTGACTGATAACCTCAACCATTTGGATGAACACATTAAACATGGAACATTTTGATGTCAATTGACAGTCTCTTTTTATTTAATTGGATCAAAAGATTCTGATTAATGGAAAAGATAATAGAATTGAACAAGTTAAATCAAAGTCATTTTAATGTATATAGTACAATATGTGAACAGTGTACCTGTTGGCGCATGCTGCTCTTGTTGACAGCAGTCGTCTGATCAGCCATGAGACCAAAGTGAATGTGTGGAAAGTGAGCCCACTGCAAACACAATATTTTCCATTAATCATTTTGCTTCTTGAAAATTACTCTTTCTGTTAATCATTTTGCTTCTAAAATCTCAAAATCTTAAATCTCTTAACAAATTTCTCCAAATATAGAAGTAAAATCTAAAATCTCAAAATAAATAAATTATAATTCAATTCCAGCTCTTTATTTTATATTATATAACAAATTATTATATCTTTAATATATTTAATAAAATAATATTTTTTGAAGAATTTAATTTCAAGTTCTTTTTATTGGTGAATATGATTGAAAAAACTATTCCTGTCTCATAGTAATCAATTTTTTGGCTCTATAAACATAGAGAATATCACACTCTTCTTTATTTTAGAGATTTTTTTGAGTAAAAAATCAACTTAAAATCTTCATTTTCTCTATTCTGAAAAATTTAATAAAATATTATAGACATAACTTAACTTGATGATTATAAAATTAATGCAATAGAATTTGTTCAAAACTGTAAAGAACAAAAGAAATTAAACATAAAAAATTTGACAAACAAACGAACCCTAGCTTTAGATATTAATTAAAACTAATTTATGAATATAAACAAATGATTAAATATATAAGAGAGAACAGAAGACCCTAGCTTAGATGCAATATTAAATTAAATAAACAAATTAAAGATGATCCTAGCTTTAGATATAAAACATTAAAATAATATATATATATATATATATATATATCTTTTTAATTTTCATTACATGTAATCATTATATTTCTTGAAAATATCAAAAATATGAAGTGAATTAGTTGAAATACTTTCCAATATATGGTTATTTTGTAACAATTAACAAACGTATAAATCCAATACATAGTAATTTGCATCAAACCTAAAAGTATAATTAATTGCATATTTGCTTTAAAGTAAAGGAAATTCAATGCTAAAGTAGTTGAAGAAGAAGGCATATTACGTACATTCTTGGCAGCAGCACTGAAGGCTTCTCTGTGGCTAATATCGGGATTTCTAGCTTTGATCCTTTGAATTTCTTCCCTGCATACAATTTACCATTTTTTCCCCATCAAATTCACATCTTAAATTTAACTATTTTGAACTATATATTCTCATTGTAAGCTAATCATATGGTATTTTTATGCTAGAATGAGCCATTTTTAGAAGAAAAAAATACCGAAATGGATTTCCAGTTGTTTATTATATAGCTTTTTTCACCAAATTCAGCTTTTTATATTTCTAATTTAAATGCTATATATAGGGAAATTTAAATGGAAAAATATAGAAATAATGGTGGAGGAGTGCTTACTTGATAAATCGATTGTAGGCCGACGGGACTCTTTGTCTCTTCTCCGGTGCTGATAAATTGATTAAGCAAAAACATACGATCAAAAACTAATCTTTTCTTTGTTTTAGCTCAGTTTTTTTTTTTCTTAAATAATTAAAAATTAAAAAATTGGTCTTACAAGAAGGATCTGTACTCTCACCTCAGCACTCCTTTTATCAAAAATCACCAACATCAAATCTTCTAAAGCTATGTTCTTTTAATTAGTAGTTTATAATATGTTGACTGAGTCAATCGTATTTACTACAAGAAAACTGGGTATTAGCAATGAAATCCGTCGCGAATGATCTGTTCTAGCGAGGGATTTACCATAAACCCAATCCCTCGCTAATCCCTCGCTAATTAGGATGTGCAGATAACAACTATTTTTAATTTCTGAAGAAGGACGTGTAACAAGAATTGATAGAATTCAAACATCTGAGCCCTCTATAAACCCTTCGTTTTTATAAAATCATAGATGAGCATGTAATTACTCAATTCTACATATTATTCTTAAAAGATATATGCATTATATATTTCATTTGGCAATTTTTAATTTATATTGTTGGAAATAGAAAATATCAAAGTTAAAAGTTGCATTATTTAAAGATGAAGAGAGAGTAAAATACATGTATTTTTCCGATGTAAAAAAAAAACTTTTTTCATATCTAATAAAATGCTATATTTTTTAAAATATAACAAGTATTTTCTTTTAATAATAATCTGTAAAATAGGAATCCCAAAGAAATCCGGGAAACACAAGCCATCGAGTAAGATCTTTGCTGGCCATTTGTCAGTCCTGTTAATTAATTTACAGGACAATTAAAATAATAAAATTCCATATTCTTTGGCATCTTCCGTATCTTTGATCGTTCTATTGATTATGGTGATGATATACATGTATCAAATGTTTTTTAGGGCTTCGGTGAGAAAAATGGAAATAGCTAGATGAAAAAATAATAATAATAATAAAATAAAATAAAATAAAATAAAAAGCACTATTAAAAGAAGTTAAAGATTAGGGTCTAAAAACAGAAAACAAGTAAAAAGAAAGAAAGAAAGGCAGTTATTTGATCAAAGAAGGAAGGAGAAAGTCTGAAAAGGAGAAAGAAAACAAAAGTACTTTTTCATTATATAAAAAAGATAAATTAGGATCTAATTGATAAAATAAAACAAAAGTAGGTTAAACGAAGAAACCCTAATATTTTGAGGAAATATCAACAACAAAATGATCTGAAGCTTACGTCTATTAATCACAGGGGGCTTTGGAAGATCACTAAATCCTCCTCTGGATGTAACAGAAACATCATTTGTGTAATTCTGATTCATCACAAAGTTTGAGCTCCCATTGGGAATCTGATCATCCTGTAATAAATATTTGTTATACCCACTTCTCAATTATAAATAAGATTAAATCTTGAAGAAAAAACAATTATTATATCAAGATACTGAACCTGTAGTCCATGTGTGGATGGAGAGAAGAAAGAGTGACCGAAATGAAACTGATTGACCGCCGGAGACGACGGTAGCATCAAGCCACCACGCATGGTGACCGGAAGTAGGTTGGCGCAGTGGCCACAACGGACAGTGACCGTCTTGAACAAGCTTGTGCAAGGAACACTGACCTATAATAAAATTATATGAAAACCCTAGCTAGTTAATTAATCATATATAAATAGAGTAATTAAGTGAAGATGAATGGAATGAAAGAAAGATTGTTACGGCGAGGACGGTGTCGCAGCGGGTACAGTGAACATAGCAGAGCTGATCGGCGGCCGGAGAAGGAGGGAAATGATCAAGGAGGGATGGTGGCGGTAAGGTGGAGTTGGTGGTGGACATAATTTTGTTTGGTTGTGTTAGAAATTTATGTGTATTGGGATGATGTTATGATTGATTGATTGATTGATTGATTGATTTGAGAGGATGGATTTGAATGAATTGACAGATTAACAACCAAGTTGGATCTGCTTTTGGGTGCTTATGAACTGAACAGCAGCATATAAAGAAGTAAAAGAGGGTGTGGGTGGGAGGACTCCTCTTTATCGTAATCTTTGCAGAAGACAGAGAGAGAGAGAGAGAGAAAGACGAATAGTAGACAAATGCTTTTTTATTTTAACTTATTTATTATAATTTACTTCATAACATATAAATATGGACCCTTTTAAAAAAACATATAAATATGGACGGTTCAAAAAAAAATTGAACGGCATCAATAATATTAAACTAAAACGCTAGCGAGGCGTTAGAGATTACAAACGGACTACAATAACGTTCATGGGACTACCACCATTAAACGAAAAAGTTTTATCTACAAACTTTTCCATGGAAAATCTGTTAAGGGCGATTCGTCACAAAAGTTGGTTGGTAAATTTTTAGTGGGTAATGCAAATCAGTGACAGATTATCCAGGGATTCTCTGGATGATCCATGGTATTTTCTCTAAAAACATCGGATTCTACCGAACCACTAATATTTTCTGGATGGTCCTTGGGTTAATCACTGACGGAAATTTTCCTAGGTGAATTTTTTTGGTAAAAGTCATTTGTTTGGTAGTGTAGGACACCGGCTCTCCTAATTGACCTCACCCCTTTCTTTTTTATAATTTAACCCAATTAAAAGCACACAGTTGTTAAAGACGATATCATTCCTATTCTTCCAAACCACCCAAATGTGTGCCATAACCAGCATGGCCAGCATATATGCAGCCGCTTTCTCTCCTCGGGGTCTCAATTTGCTGCTAAAAGATCGTCCACCGAACTTGCAGTTGCTGGAAAATCACTCCACCAGTTGTGCAGCCGAGCTAGCAGCTCCTTTGTAGAGGAACATTCTAGAATTAAGTGGCTTTATGTTTCAGTATACACGTTACACACCGGGCACAATAGTGAGCTCACTCTGATCCCTCTATTGTGAAGATTCCAACGGGTTGGGAGGCGATTAAGACGGTTCAAATACAAATAGCGATGGTTAGAATCACGAGAACATGAAAAAAAGGAGAGAAAAAATATATTTTATTATGAATGTAAAATTGAAGAGAATAAAATCTTTAATCTTTTCATATAATTTATTTATCTCTAACCTTAATTATTATATTAAATTATTTGAATCAAATCCATATAATGATTGAGGCATGTTTCTACTTTTCCGACCTACGGATAGTTTTGTTTTGAACCACCCTATATAAAAAAAGTTTGATTTAAAAAGAAAAAAAATGACTAAACAAATAGTTAAAGTACAATACTAAAATATATCGCCAATGGGATGTAGTTATTTATGTGTGTACATATTCATGACCTTCTTTTGGAAAGAATAAACAAACATTTACCTTTGCTTCAAAAAAAACATTTACCTTTGATTTAAATCAAATTCACCATATATTAGATTAAATAAATAAAAAAGATTTCAGAAGTAAATAGAAATTAAAATAGAAATTAAAATTAAAATTAAAATTAAAATAAGAAAGACATGTAAAAAGCATATGCATTCCCATCTTTAACCTCTACAAATATAATTTATGCACAATTTCCACATAGATTAAATGGATACAATTGAACATAATTCCAATTTATGTATACTTTGAAAAGAAAAGGGTAATTTAGTGATACCTTATTATTTTCAATTTTTATTAAATAAAAGTCTCTCCCCACAAAAAATTGTAAAGTAGACTTTTTTCAGATATATGATCCAAAAAGATTTTACTCTTCTAGCTTGTCCTTGTTTGGAGTGAGAATTAGATTTTACTTTTTAGTAAAAACATATACAATTTATCAAATTTGGTAAGGTTGTTTTGTTTTATTCCTTTAAAATAAAATCTGAAAATATGTGTTAATTACAACAAATTTTAAATTTGGCTTTACGAAAAATTAACATTGTAAACAAACATTATCGACTAAGGGGCCGTTTACCTAATCACTTACCCGGTTAAGTGCTTACCGGTAAAATTCAACACTATCACTTACTTTCCAGGTAAGATGTTACTCCACCAAAATGGGATCGTATGCAACAATTTAGCCGGTAAGCGTTAACCGTGGTAAGAGCCGTCGTACTCGCTTACCGGGTAAGACTTTTGGTTCTTGCTTCCGCTCTTACTAGGTAAGATTCTTAGTCCTTGCCATATTCATCTGATAAGTTAATATGACTTGGTAAACACTTACCCAGGTTAGCGATTTGTAAACGGCCCCTAAATTAGAGATTAATAAGAGATGGGAGACAAGGACAAATGATCGAAAAAATAAAAAATAAAAATAAATAACATGGGTATTTTACAAAACCGACTTCAAAAAACTGGAATTACAAAACAAAATAAAAAAGAAAATGTATTAAAAGTAAAAGTATAAGAAAAGGGTAGGGGTGAAGATGAAGAGTGTAGAAAGGGACGTTTGCATGGAGTCATGTATTCATCTGTTGCTTTCCTACTAATTAATTTTCAAAAAGTACGTACAAACCCCTAACCCTAACCCTAACCCTAACCCTAGCTAACCCCTCTTATTTTGTATAATATAATATTCCATGATAAATAAAAATCTACTTTTGTAAAAATAATATTATTTACTTCATTTGATCAAAAAGTTGATTACCGACAATCTTAATCGGTCTCACGTGGAACCTGCTTCTAAGGACACTAATGTGAGGAGACATTTTTTGGCTCACTCAACGATTGAGACTAGTGGAGGGACTTGTGATCTAACCCAAGATCTGTTATGTATTTGGACAAAGTCACCCTATTTCCTTCATGTCTCATTAACTAGGTAAATACACGCCATAATTATTAAACATATTTACATTAGCTTTTTTCAAGTACCAAATACGTACTTTTACGAGATACGACACGAAATATGTTGAATCTAAAATTGATAATTTGAAATAATAATCTTGTTTTATATCTAGTTTTATTCTTCATTACACGACTTCAAATTAATGTATGGTTTTATGTGTTTTTAAATTGTATATATAAAATTTAAGGTTAATATGGTCAATTGATAATTGTTTTTTGAAAAAGTTTGATCAATAGTGGGGTCTTCAAACCCTTAACATTTGAACTTATTTTGAATATAATAATTAGATGATTATAATGCTATATTTTGTAAAAAAACATATGTTTAATGTATTTTAGTTATATACAATTATGTATATTAATCTAATAAGAGTGTAAAATTAAAAAATGGAAAAGAAAGAGATAAAAAATAAATTTAATAACTAATTACAAATGTATAAAATGTATATTAATTTGAACGTATGGGGTTTTGAAACTTTTAAACTTGTATATTTTATATTCAGTTTTGTACTGCTTGAAAATTCAAGAATAACCTTAAATAGATTTTTTAAGGGGTATAGATAGATAAATATAGATAATGGCTTAAAATGTACAAGTTTAAAAAAATCTCGATACATCATTTTTGAAAAATCTCGATACGTATTTATGATATATCCAGTTTTAGGGTGTTCTTCAGTTTTTTATTTTTAGGTTTTACCTTGAACCTCTCTCTCTCTCTCTCTCTCTATATATATATATATATATATATATATATCGGGTTGAGAACTAATTAGTTTGTGAGAACTGTAAGAACCAATCTCAGCCAATCATTTAATATATATTATTTGGTTCTCACGGTTCTCACATATATATATATATAAGAACTAATATATATATATATATACACACGTTTCTTTTGTATCTAATAATATCTAATTTAATATGGAAAAGTAAATACATAAAAGCTTTAATTTTGTTAGTACCCCGGGCATTAAGCCCCACTCCTCCGTCTCTTTAGGGTTGTTCATGTCATCATCACACAAACATATATGCATACACATCATACATATACATACATAATAAATGTTAGATCATCTATATCACTGTAAGACCAAAGTCTTTTCAAAAGTGTCACATCTGTTTTGCAATAACATTTCCTACATAAATGTCATGCCAATCTCCTTTATAAAGTGGTCCTCATTGCCAATATTAACACAATGTAATAAACTAATGAAACAAAAATATATAATAAACCAATAGTATAAAAATAATAATATTAATTTATTAAATTTAGTGGGTCCCACATCTTACAAGACTTTGCTAATTTAGCAAATATAAGAGTATCTTGCAATACATTATTATTCACATGACAAGTCATGTCATCTTAAAAGGTCTTTATAGCAAGATGGATGTGGATACTCTGTTATACTTATGTAAATTGTCTGTTTGTTGTCATCACTACAAGTAATTCAATTATCATATATAAGTGACTTCAAATAAAAACCATATTTATTGTGAACATGAAAACCAATTTTGATCATTGATTAAAATTTAAAAAATTAACCAATGATTAAAATATAAGAGCATCTGCAACAACTATGTTAAAATGAAAAAAGTTGAATTTTAACATTTTTATTGATCCAATAGCTATGTTGTCCTCTATGCTAAAATACAAAAAAAAAATTGTAAAAATCTCTAAATTTAGGAGAAATATTTAAATAGATAGTTTCTCCCCAAAACTAATCATTACCCTCTAAAAGCAAACTTTTCCTCTCTTAAATTTCCATATATTGAATATTTAAATAATATAATTAAATTAATTGAATATTTTAATAAGATAATTAATATTAGAGTTGCTAAAATAGAATATCTATTGGAGTTGGATGCAAAAAGTTTTAGAGATTTTGATTTTTTTACTATATTTTAGAAAAGCTTTAGCATAGCTGTTGGAGATGCTCTAACAAGTTGAGAAGTGATTTGGTGCACAAATGGAAGTTTGAATCAACGCCTACATTATTGACTTTTTATTTTCTTTTTTAATTAATTTGTTTACCTTTGAAATTTAAAATAAATTATCTAAAAAATTCCTAATATTTTAATCAAACAAATTATATCAAAAAATGAGAATTTCGTGCTCTTCGATATGACATCCATCTCGATATAGTTTTTTTTAATCATTTTAACCGTTTTTATGTGATTGTTATATATATATATATATATATATATATATAGGGGAGGTTTCTTTTACAAAACAATGCATTTGTAGAAACTATACAAACCACTTCTTAACCAATCATTTCATTTAATTTAATTAAAATTAATTATTAATTAATATGATCATGGAGGGGTATGGAAGTAATTTACTAAGGTGTTGTTTGTTTTTTAAGAGATCTGAAGTCTGAAGTCTTATTTCACTTCTGTTTTATAAGAGGTGGTACTGAAATCTGAAATCTGAATCATAAGACTGTTTGTTTTTAAAATTGAAACGTCTGAATCTGAATCTGAATCTAAGGTCATAGAAAATCAAAATCATCCGCCTTTGATGGTGGTACTATGGTCGACCCACAGAAAAACAGCAACACCATTGTCTTCAGAGTTCGGTGGTGTGAAGATAAGAACAACAATATACAATTAACGTCGGCTAACCATAGCCTGCCCGTCGAGGTGCAAGAAAACAACCGAGCACCACCACCTAGAAGGATGGTGGCCTGAAGGACCAACAGCTCGAAGAAAACAGCGGCAACAACCGTGGAATTTCGAAGCAAAAACATACCCGGTCACCAATCGGTAACATCCGGTGGTGCATACTCAAACGAGCAACAGCCCTGTGGTGAGTAATGACCGACGACGACAGATCGGTGTCGATGACGAAAAGAGAAAACGGCAGCAGCCACTTATTGCCGTCGGTAACACAACCATGAACGGCTGTCGCCAAAAAAAAAACTCTAGCATCACCTGGCGGCAGCAGATCGCATAAAACCTTGATTATGCGACGACCACGGCTCCGGCTGCCGCTGACCACCGTTTCCGTTTGGATAAAACGCAGCCGGCTCCTTGGCGATGGAGGCTGGAACGACCGGTTCCAATACGAAGATTAGGGAAGAAATCGAGAGAGTGAGTGAGTGCAGGTGGGCGGCTGTGGTGGTAGGACGAGAACGAGAGGTGAGGCTGGAGAGAAATCGACGAGGGAAAGAACGAGAGTGCAGATGGCGACTGTCGGCGGTGAGGACGACGATGGTGGTGGTGGTTGCAGGTCGAAATCGAGTGGGGTGAGGGAGATGTGAGGTGCGATCGAGAGAAGATGGAGGAGGAGGTGATGGTGGATGGAATGAAATTAGGGCACAGATGAGAGAAAAAGAGGTTTTAAGAGAGAAGAGTGTCTCTTGTGAATTAAGGGTTTTTAAGAGCTTTTAAGTTCTTTTTTTTTTTTAAAAAAACAAACACTCTTAAATGCATATGGCCTGACCGAATTAGACTTAAGACCCTTTAAGACTTTTTTTTTAAAACAAACACACCCTAAATTCAGTTCTTTTAAATTATTATTTTCTGAATCGTGTAATCAAGGAAGTTTCCTAATTTATTGCGATTTGTTGATATCCAATTTAAAATAACCGTAATCTTAATATTAAGGTTTTGTTTTTTTAAACTCTATCGTGTTCTTAATCTGCAGATGCTATCAATATTCTTAATATGTTTTCGTGTTCTTCATCATGAAACCCAGGAACAAATCATGATTCACCAAATCATGAATGCAACATCATGTAAGACTCATAATCATAAACATGAAATCTGGAAACACATTAATCATGAATTATATGTTGGCATAATCATGAATACCAAAAATCAAGTTGTATAAACCCTAAAATCATGAGCACCAATATCATTGAATCCAAAATCATGAATACAAATATCATGAACACAAAATCATGAATCCAAAAACCAGAGAAACCCAAAATCATGAATCCAAAAATCGTTAACCTTACTCCATGAAACCCAAAATCAGAGAAACCCTAAAGCATTGAAACCAAAATCAGAGAAACCCAAATGCATTTCGATGATGAAGACGGAGATGCAACAGAAGGTTCACGACGGCGATGCAACAAAAGGTTCACAAAAACAATTAACTACAAAAACCCATGATTACTGAAACCCAAAATCAGAGAAACCCCCTTTTTTGAATCTTTGGAGAAACTGTGAGTCCCATTTTGACAAGGCAACAATTCATATATTGTAGAATATAGTAACAAGAAGATAGAATAGACAAAGTGGTGTATTATTGATGAAGAACACCTAGAGAGAGAATGGATCTCTCTATAGTTTACACACACAAACACCTTGGCCTACATTGTGAATCACAATTATAAACCCTAATTACACACACTTATCTATAAATACCCTTTGTTACATAGTTAAGCTCAAGCCCTTATAACATAACCCAAGCCTATATTACTATTAATACCCCTTTACAAAACTATCTTATAATTAGGACATTTTGTGTCCTAACAGAAACCCAAATGCATTTCGATGATGAAGAGGGAGATGCAACAGAAGGTTCACAAAAACAATTAACTACAAAAACCCATGATTACTGAAACCCTAAATCATTGAAACCAAAATCAGAGAAACCCAAAATTAGAAGAAAGTCCTTTGCCTTCGAGACTCGGACCATGACGGCGTCGTATTCCTCCGGTGGAAGGCGTTTTGTCGTTGCTGCAATAAAATCCGGCGAAAGGATGCTGCCGTGAAGAACATCCTCTGGTTGAAGCAGAAACCGGAGGTTTGGTAGAGAAGAGAGAGAAAGGGATCCCGTGATTTATGGGTGAATGATAAATGAAAGTGGTTTGACCAATATACCCTTGTACACGGGTGTTTGTTATAAAATTAATTCATCAATGACCATTTATTACCATAAATGCCACTGGATTAATGTAGACCTTGATCAAATTAATGGATGGTGATTAAGGTAGTTCTATAGTTTCTAACAATGAGGTGGTTTGTAAAAAATACCACCCCTATATATATATATATAGTTAGGTTCACGTGAGACCAACATATTTTCGTGAGACCAAGAAATAACACTAAAACTTCACAACGATTCTTTGTAAAGGTACGGAAAACAGCGAACCTTCACATCAAAAACATTGTGAAGGTTTACTGTGAGGTGAAGGTTTACCTTCACAAGTCTTTTGTTGTGAAGGTTTAGTGTTATTTTTATGGTTTCATGGGTCTCACGAAAATAGTCAGGTCTCACATGATCTTAAGTCTCTCTCTCTCTCTCTCTCTCTCTCTCTCTATATATATATATATATATATATATATATATATATATATGTTATATTCATTATGAATATTTATGCAGGTCCATATGTTTAAAAAAACTCCTTAATATTCATCTATTATTAGTATGATATTCATCATGAATACTTGTGTATTTTCACGTGTATTCATCAAATATTCAGTAATCATACATCACTATGACATTCATTATTCACATACATTTTTACTATAACATTCATTATGAATATACATATTATTCATCATGTGTATTTATATATGTTCATGTGTATACAACAACATTTCAACATTCATACATCAGTATGATATTCGTCATGAATATACATTTTCACTGTAACATTCATCATTAATATATATATATATATATATATATATATATATATATATATATATACCATTCATCATGAATATCTATTTACGAACAAACACATAATAAAATTATCAATAGGTTGGTCTCGATGAAAATAAAGGTGTCAGGTTATGATTTTAACACACGACCACACATCAAGTCAATGGATGGGTTATTGATTAGTCTGGATTGATCTCGATGGGTTCTCGATTGGTGTCGATCGGTCCCTATGGGTTCTCGATCAATCTCAATGTGTTCTTGATTGGTCTCGATGGGTTCTCGATCTGTCTCGATAAAAACTGAAAGTGCTAGGCTATGAGTTTACACACACTAACAAATAATAAAATCAATCAATAGGTTCTTGATGGAAAATGAAGGTGGTAGGGTATGGTTTAACACAAATAAACACATACCAAGTCAATTAATGGATTCTTGACCTTTCTCGATAGGTTCTCGCTCGGTCTTGATGGGTTCTCGATTCATCTTGATGAGTGTTGGGTTACGGTGATGAAGAACGCGTTGTCTTACGACATTGAAGAAAGTGATCGAGTTACGAACTTACTATGTCGATTTGTTGTACACACTTGAACGTACATAAATATGCATAATGAATATAGCACATATACAACATTTCACGTAAAAAACGATTAAAGCGAAAAAAAACTATATCGAGATAGATGTCATACAAAATTCTCGTTTTTTGATAAAAAATATTAGTAGTTTTTAAGATAATTTATTTTAAACTTTAAGGGGTGAAAATTTAATTAAAAGTCAAATAAGGTAGACGTGAGTTAGTAATTAACTTCATTTTTTAACCCTAATCATCTTAATTAATAACTTTAATTAAAAACTTTATTTGATGTGGGTTGTTGATCAATAAAATGTAGGGCCAAGATCAGTCCTCATATTTAAAATGAAATTTGAGTTTGCAATTGAACTTTCCTATATATATATATATATAAATATATAATATATATATATATATACATATATATATATATATATATATAGAGAGAGAGAGAGAGAGAGAGGGAGGTTCAAGGGAAAACCTAAAAAAACGGAAAACCGAAGAACACCTTAGGGGCCCTTCATCTGGACGATATGCATTTGTGCATACAGGTAAATTAAGTTGACTTTTTGGTTTTTATGCATTTGTGCATGATACAAATTACCTGTATGCACAAGTGCTGAAGTGCATACCGTCCAGATGAAGGGCCCCTAAGGTGTTCTTCAATTTTCCGTTTTTTGAGGTTTTCACTTTAACCTGACCCTATATATATATATATATATATATATATATATATATATATAGGTGGGGTTCAAACTAGAACAACACTGTTTAACGAAAATCTGAAAACACTTATGGGCCTTCAACTTTTTGTTCTCTTAGATTGTCTTTATCTCTTAAACGTTGATAGTATCGTCAATAGTTCTTATTACAAATTATCGATAATGATGTGATATTGATCTGATTTTGTTTTGATAGATCGAAAAATTCTTATGATATGTTTTTGTTGTGATAATAATGTTATGTTACAATGATAATGATGTAATTTTTTTTTGTAATAATTTGTGATAATGCTGTGATAAATCGAAAACCAAGTGATGATCACGTTCACAATTATCGGCTCTCTGTCTATTTATTATGTGATTTGTATTTTTTTTTTCCATTTTACCCATTCATGCCTTCGATATTCGTAAAATGGGGTAAATATTTTATTTAATATTTTACTGTTATTTCAATCCTTTTAAATATACGACTTAAAACATAATGAGGGACTTGCAAGTGTTCTCGTATTTACTTAAATCGCATGTGTTCTTGTTTGAACCCTTCTGAATATATATATATATATATATATATATATATATATATATATAGAAGAAGGTTCAAACGAGAATTATTTACGAGAACGGCCGAGCATGTACAAAATCACTGGTGATTCACGTACAAAATCACTGGTGATTAAAATTCTGGACACGCGCGGTTTGTCCTGCGGTTTGCAAAGCGCGCGGTTTGTACTGTGAATCACCAGTGATTTTGTACATGATCGACCGTTCTCGTAGTTCTCGTAAATAGTTAGCGTTCTCGTTTGAACTCACCTCTTTTTTTCTCTCTCTCTCTCTCTCTCTATATATATATATATATATATATAGGACGATAATCAAATGAAAACCACAAATAGGTTATAAACCCGTGAGAACCAATGTAAAAATTTTTGTTTACATGATTTTTTTCCATCAAAACCTATGATTTAAGATATTGTTACACATATGTTCGTGTTCACCATATGATAAGTTTACATGTGAAAAACGAATTTTGTTTCACCTAGTGAAATGAAAAATATTCGTAAAAAATATTCATATGGTGAAACAAATCCATGTGAAACTGTCATATTATGAAACACATATATTTGAAGTAGAATATAATAAATCCTAGCATTTGATGAAAAAATTTCATGTAAAAAAATGTTTTTTATATCGGTTCTCACGGTTTATAACATATTTGTGGTTCTCACATGATTTAACCCCTATATATATATATATATGCCTAATGATTTGTTAACCCCTTAATCAGTGTTAAGTATGCAAACTAATCTAAGCCGTTAGTTTTTTTATTGGTTAAATTGAAGGTTATAAGTGAAAAAAATAAAGAAATAAATGAAGGGAAATTTGGAACAAATTGTGTTTTTTAAGATAAATTCGGTTATTTTTCAAATTAAATTTTTTTTCTTTTATCCCTTAGATTCGGTTTTAATTTAGTCTATCCGTTAGATTCGGTGTTAATTTCATTTATACCTTAAATTCACTTTAAAATTTTAGTTATCCCTTAAATTCGGTTAATTTTGGAATTACATTTATTTCTTTTCGTGTATGAACTTTGGTTGTTCCAAAATTTGTACCATAGTTCATAGGTGAAATCAGAAATTGAATGAGATAAATAATGTAATTTTAACAAAGTTCATTGATGAAACAATATTTTTGTTTAGAATTCATAATGTTGTTTCGTGTATGGACTTTGGTTGTTCCAATTTTATTACCAATGTTCATAGGTGAACCAGAAAGTGAATAAGATAACTAAGAAAATTTAATCAAAGTTCATAGGTAAAACCAAAAAGTTAATAAATGAAACCAAAAAACGAATGAGATAACTAAGAAAGTTTAAACAAAGTTCATAGGTGAAGCCAAGAAGTTCATAGATGAAAAACGATTTTTGTTTGAAGTTCATATATACTTGTCCCTTTTGTTGCAAAATTCAGCTTGTGATATGAGTATGAATTATTTGCAGAAAAAAAAGATTCAAAGTTGAAAATTTCAAATGTTAGAAAGAATGAAATAAATTATGAAATGTGATAATTAAATGAATGAGAAAAACTAGAAGTAAATGAGATAAATTAAGTGAATGAGAAAAATTCCCATCATAACTCCACTTCTCTATAACCTCATCTCCAAATTGTAAGAACCCTAACAATCCCTCAAACTCTAACCCCTCTTCATTATAATCCCATCTCCAAATCGTTAAAAACCAAACAGTTCCCCATTGAGGTGGGTATGTTATGAAGAAAAGGAAGACGAAAGTGGAGATGTGCATGTGTTGTGTCATGCTGTGACGAGAAGATAAATTACCCATTCATTTAACGGAATTTACTTAACGATATTAGTTTAAAAGATCATAACCGTATTAAATTACATACCAGCAAAACCATATCGGTAATAACTATAGAATAGAAACACTTGTCATCAGGGACGGACCCAATTAAGGGCCCACGGTGGCACGTGCCACCGTGGTATTTCTCCGACGAAGGGTAAAAATTTTTGGTTTCGTGATAGGTGCAACCGTATCGTTTTAGGAGGTGTTCCCGTATTCTTTTGAAAGTGCAAGTGTACCTCGTAATCAACCAAAAATACCGGAAAACTCTTGAAATCAACCAAAATTACCGGAAAAAATCTCCCGAAATCAACAAAAAATACCAAAAAAGTCTCGAAATTGATAAAAAAAACTAAAAAATTCCTAAAATCAAAACAAAAACTTTAAAAATCCCTCAAAATGTCGAAATTTGGCTAAAAATACATTGGTCGATATTGAACGTTGGTATAAAAGATATACATGTCGATAAAATTCGTTTGAAAAAAATATAGTGTCACCGTATGAAAAAGTTTCTGGGCCCGTCCCTACTCGTCATAATAAATATCAAAATATCAAGGACCAAATTCGTAATTCTGTCAAAAATAAAAATAATATTAGTAGATGAATGATTAAAATCCATCCAAGAAATGATGAAAAATGAAAGTTGGGAACAAACAAAAGGTGTACTTTTTAGTGACATGACCACTCAAACACACATACCACAAATACAACCAAAAAAACACACGCAGAGAGGAATTCCAGAGCCCAGAAGAACAGTCTACCATGATTCAGTTCAGTCCAGTCAATCACCGTAAATACTATTTTTACCATTCCTTTCGCTATATCTATATATGTATCTTTTTATCCACGTACTGTTCTAAAAGGCTCGTCGCGACAGTCGTCATGGCACGCCGTGATCTAAGGCTTGTGTCTCACGTCATGTTATGCATGTGGCACGCCATGACTTAATGTGCGGTCTTTTGTAACGCGATATTTGATTTTTCTTTATGTTTTTAATGTCTTATTTGCTAGTTTTTAATATATAAACTAATTTAACTTCTTTATTATAATTGACTCATCCATTAATAGTACAAAACATATGTTTTTATATATAATATTATATATGATATAGAGATTTGTCTGCATAAGTCATGCATTGACAGACATCATGGCCTCGTCATGACTTCTAAGGCTTGAGTCTTAACCTCGCCGCCACGCCACGTCTCACGCCATTTAAAACCTTATTTTTATCTTATCATTTCCCTTTAATTATTTCTCACAAAATAGAGTATTTTCAGTTTTAATATATGTACTCGATCACTAGGCCTTCAAAACCTAGGCAATTATGTTTCTCAAGTGATCAACAATGATAGATCTGTTACTTAAAGCCAGTGGCGAATTCATAGTTTTTATTTCTAGTGGGGCACCATTAAAATAGATTAAAAATCCGTAAAATCGTCCGATGTGTTTTAGTCTAATTCCATGATTTCGATAGATTTTTAAATTTTTTGGTTGGTTTTTTAAGTTTTTTTTTATCGATTTCAAAAAAAAAATTGGTTTTTTGCTTGATTTCGAGATATTTTTTTGGTTTATTTTAAAGTAATTTTTTTAGTTATTTGGGTGGCAGGGACACAAGGGAACAAAACATTGAGGGAAACTATAAACATTAAAAAAATAATTTTTTAGCTAAAAAAATAGTTTTTTAGCTAAAAAAATGTTTTCTTTCGATTTTTTTAGTGGGACCCATCCACAGCAATATGATGCAGCTGCTCCTACTTAAACCATTTTTAATGGGGTCACTAAATTTTACACTAAACACTACATTTGATTTAAATCTCACTATTCACATCTCCAATGGAGTCACTATTTTCCACACTAAATTTAGTGTGATGAATAGTATTACACTATATTTGGTGTAATACTATTCATTTACACTATTTTTTACACTACTTTTTCAATTACATTTTTGATCTCTCAAATTTGAGATTTATTATTTTTATCTTTTAAAGTTTAAATAGGGTTATTTTTATATATATATATATATATATTGTTTAATATAACTTTTATTGTTAATAAAAAGTTTTGTTTTATACATTAAAGTAATTTAGTTCATAATTAATAAAAAATAAAAAATAATAAGTTATGATCTAAATAAAAAATATGGGTATAAATTATAAAGTTAATAAATATAAGGATATTAATGAAAGTTTAATAAATTAAAATAAAAATGATTTGGTGTAAAAAATAGTGTTACCTATTGAAGAAGATTTACTATTAACATTAAATTTTACACTACTTTTTACATTATTTTTCATGTTTAGTGTAAAATATAGTGTGACCCATTGGAGATGCACTTAGACTTAGAGAGGAACATAAATAAAATTCTTATAAACAAAATCATATAAATTATCTATTTAAGTTTACAAGTTAAAATCTTCTTTATTGTTACATTTTCTAGAGTCTCTTTCATCTGTTTTTAAACATTTATATTTTGTTAGTCCTACTTCACCTATTCATGAATCAATCCACTTATATATATGGAATGGTTCAAACAACAACATCTTTTTATTATAGCAATCACATGTGATAATATAATTCATCATATATGATAAATTTGTGATACTAAATCGGAGACGAAGACGACGTTCGACATGATCTAGGTTGCGGGCCAAATCGCCCGCCCACCACTAGGCCCCCACACATGTATTTTCACATGTGATAAGGGTATTCTCGATGTGATACCACAATTCATCACATGTGATACTAAATCTGTAATAACCCGGGTAAGTTAGTTATTTATTTATCTTTATTTTAGGGTGAGTTGGATCGATTTATAAGTTCAAGGGTGCAATTGTCGTTTTAGTAAAGTTTGAACCCTCTTTCGCAATTTTGGTTTATTATATAAACCATCACCTCCTCCTGATATTTCTATAAGTCGGTTCTTTCAAAGTGTGTGTGTGTGTGTGTGTGTTTCGAGTCCAGAGAGAAGGCGAAAGAGGTTATCGGCCGAATTAGGTTGTGGAAGAAGTGCGTAATCAAAATTCAGATTCTGTGACTTTTGGTGAGAGATCGAATCGTTGGTTAATTTGAGAAAAGCTTGGAAATATTTTGATAGCAATCAGGTGAGTTTTACTTTAAACGTTTTCAAACTGGAATACATATATATGTGGAATAAATATGTGGTAGGTAGTGTGATAATGTGCTTATGATTGAAATATGATATATTGAGATATATGTCGTATTTATATAAGCATTACACTACACGAGTGCACCTTGGCCGGACTGAGGGCCGGCGGAGTATTGGTTGTACGGAGGGGCAGCGGTGTGAAGGAGGAGTTGTACACAGTGCACACGAGTCATGCTTGGTATTCATATATGTGTGGTATATCTGTGTTTTACAAAATGACTACTAAACTGACAGGGATTTTCTCACTTAGACCAATTGGTCTAACCCTCATTTTGTTTTAAAAAATATGTATTCCAGGTCGAGGAAGCGAGTAAGAGCAAAAGAAAGGTTTTGAAGTTTTCATGAAGCGTTTTTGTATCAGCAGTTGTTGAATGTAATGTAAATTATATACAAGGAAAGTTAGTACTGAATATGTATTGTATAGTTTATGGGACTAAAGGACTGTATGTGTTATAATATGTATCTTTTGTTATATATATTTGGCTTGTAATTTCTGTTAAATGGTGTATGTTTGGGACGGGTCGTTACAGATGGTATCAGAGCACTAGTTTAAGGGATTTAGGTATTCGGATCCATACCTAGACTTAAACTGCATGTGAAGTAGGATGTCCCTGATATTATCTAACCTTTGGGATATTACATATAAAAGGTCGAAGGAACATCATGTAAGGTAATTTCAAATTACATCTGGCCAGTGTAATTATGAACTTACAGGTACATGTTTGAACTGGAATTCCTTATTATATAGGGTATGTGCTTATGTGTATATTAACCCTGTGAAAATCAACAGAATGGCAAGTGGTACTCGACGTATGAATAGAGATGAAGAAGAAAATCCCGACGTATGAATGAGTCCTATTGTTATACATCAATGGGTCTATTGAACACATGATTTTGTAAACACATTACTTATATTTTAACTGATCACGTATTTATCACAGTGACTCCTACCACTGTTTTGCTTCACGGGGGTTTATTCGGTCATTGATTGAAACACCCAAAAAAACACAATAAATTTAACACTTAAATTTATCAAAGTATACTACAATATCTTCCAAGACTTTCATACATAAATGAAGTATTAGTATTGAAGATTCATATTTACAACTGAATTATCAAAAACAACTTACTAATCTAATCCATAACAATAAGATCAGATTATAAGGGTTGTCTAGGTAATCTTCCAAAATATCTTCGTCATAAACTAATCCCTCCATTACATCTCCAAAACCTATGACTCAAAAGTCACCCTCCGCTCATCACTTCATATCCCTTCCCGAGCCAGAACCTGATAAGAAACTTTAATTTGAAAACATTAGGCTTGCGCCTAGTGAGAACATCCAATTAAATCAAAACATTTATAAACTTTTAAAAATCCAGTTTGTAAACAAAGCATAAAAAATAACCTTTTCACAAACTTTCTTACCGTACACATAACATATTTCAATGACGGGAATCATACCCGATTCTATGAATATGACAAACACTAAGTAAGTCATAGTTTCACGTTTAAGAGAGCCACTACGAATCACTGAGGATTCTAGATTACAGCTCATGTCCAAGAAATTACTATTAAGCGCCATGCCTATTTCTTGGTGTGGAAGTAGGGATTACAATTAAACCATGCATATCCCTTATCTTCCAATAGAAAATGGGAATTACAATTAAGTGGCATGCCTATTCCACGATTTCACGTCACAATACGAAATGGGAATTACAATTAAGCGCCATGCATATTCCTCATTTCAAGTCAACGGGAATTACAATTTAGCGCCATACCTATTCCACGTTTTTCAAATAATGCTAGTGCCTATGGATCCATTACACTTACTAGAATACATGCGTATCAAAACCAAGTCATACATCAAATCGTATCATACTTAAAGTTGAGTTATAAGTATGTTCGTACTGCTAAAGAGAGAGATTCAGTCTTACCACAGATGAAACTTTCGTATTGCCTTACCAGGTTTATTCTTCTAGAGTCCTGGACTTCAGCAGTACCTTCATATTGAACACATATAGTGTCCCACATGGCTTTTGAACTTTTCAGGTTCATGATAGAATGGTAGACTTCATCAGGTAGAGCCATAGAGATGATAGATCTGGCCTTTGTATCAATGGCCACCTTCTTCTTATCTTCTTAAGTCTACTGAGAAACTTCTCTAATGAGAGTTCTCTCAGGGATGGCAGGGGTGGTGGCAGTGGCAGCAACAGGACCATGGACCACATGGGGAATATAAGGTCCATTTTCCACATAGTATGGTATAGTAGGATCTACACCTTCTAAGAAGAGCATCATTCGATTTTTCTAGAGGTTGAAGTTATCTTTGGAGAATCGAGGAGGTTTGGCAAGAGAGCCATTATCTATGTAATTTGTATTCTGATGATTTGCCATTTTAGAAGATTAGCAAGGAAGAGAAAAAGAGAGAGTATAAGCAAGATCTTGTTTATGAGATTAAACAGTCTGCTCTGATACCACTTGTTGGTCCCGAAGGTTATACAAGTTTGTAGAAGGGGGGGGGGGGGGGGGTTGAATACAAACACATATTTTTATCTTTCTAAATTGTTTATTGATATAAGCAAACAATTTATAGTTTGTTGTGGAATACGATCAAGTTAAAAACCTAATCTAAACAAACTATGAGAACACACAGATTTCTTGCACTAGAAATATAGAGAAATAGAAGATAAGAAACTAAGGAGAGTTTTCTTGCACAAAGAGGTTCAGCGAGAGAAGAGCCAAGACACTTAAGAAATGAAGTAGGGTTCTCTATTTATACTGCATGCATTTAATGCAAAACAGTACACCTTTACACGTGGCAGCCTCTGGTTGGTTGGATATATTGACTTTAGCAAACATCCTAGTGGCCGCAAGATGAACAGTGTAGTTGCAGAGTTGGTTGTACGATTATGGACAAAAGGGATGTCCGTTCTGACAAAATCGTACGGAGGCGTGCAAGGAGATAAGACAAAAGTTGCTTGTAGAACAGGCTTCATGATCAGCGCTCGCTGAATGATTCTTTATCAGTGAATGATAAAGTTCAGCGTTCGCTGAAGTCTTCTACTTGAAACTTCGCGTGAGATGGACCAGTCTTGTCTTCGCTGATGTAACATATCGATTTTTATAAAGTGTTATGATTGGTTATTTGATAGATTAATTTTAAAGTTTACCAATATAGTGACGTCTACTGTGACGGCTCCAGTCTTAGCGGCTATGACATGGGAGTCGTTCAAGAAAAAGATTTTGGAAGAATATTGCAATGAAAATGAAATGGATAGGATTGAAGAAGAGTTTAGGACTCTTAAGAAAGGTACTTCAACTGTTCGAAAGTACACTGAATCCTTCATGGAGAAACTAAACTTAGTGGGGCATGTGGCTCCAACTGAGAAGGATAAGATTAAAGCTTATTTGAAGGGTTTGCCAGCGGACATGATGTCCTGGGTACGAAATGCTAAAGCTTCAACGCTGAGGGAGACAATTGAGGAAGACAAAGTTATGGAAGAGGTCTATGCTAAAGACAAGGAAGAAAAGACGCAAGTGGGCGAGAAATGGAAATGGGAAGGCCGGACAGAGTCTTCTCAGAAGTCAAAATTCTTTGGCAAAAATGTTCGTAATGAATCTCGTCGGGAGCCGAATTGGTGCCTGAATTGTCGAAATAAGCATTATGGTCCGTGTCGGGTGACCACACTAGAATGTTACAAGTGTGGTAAAAGTAGACATACTTTGAATAATTGTCCTGTTTAGGGATCGACACGTTTCGAGTGCAAATAACCCGGTCATTTCCGCAGGGATTGCCCAAAGCTGAAAAAGGGTGGAGATCAAGGAAAGAAACCAAATGCTCCCAAACCGACGGGTCGGGCATTTCATTTGACAGCTGACGAAGCCAAAAAATCGAAAGATGTCGTTTCTGTTACATTTCTCGTTAATTCCATTCCCGCGCGCATTTTATTTGACTGTGGTGCCAATTTGTCGTTTGTGTCCAAATCGTTCTATTACAAGTTAGCTATGCCTGTCACTACCTTGGAGGCTTGGAAGATGCATTAGTAGTCGAGATATCTAACAGAGGTAAAGTCTTAGTTCATGAAAGACTTAAGGGTTGTTTAATTTCGATAGGGGAAACGAAATTTCCGATTGACTTGTTGTTAATGGAAATTGGAGGGTTCAATATAATTGTGGGTATGGATTGGCTGACAGTCAACCAGGCATAAATACTTTGTGCAAAGAAATTAATTATAATTCCGATAGTCGATAAGGATGATGTATTCATCTTTGGGGAAAAGAGAAAAGGGGAAGTTTCGTTGATTTCTGTTGCAAAAGCGCGTAAGTGTTTGGTAAAAGGATGTTCATCCTATCTAACGTATATTCTAGATATGAAGTCAGAAAAGAAACAAGTGGAAGATATCAAGATAGTACGCGAATTCCCGGACGTATTCCTCGATGATCTTACAGGTTTACCGTCTGAACGACAAGTAGAGTTTCATATTGATCTTATCCCTGGATCGGCACCAATAGCGCATGCACCGTATCGCTTAGCGCCAGCCGAAATGAAAGAGATGATGTCACAGCTTCAAGAGTTGCTTGACAAGGGATTTGTTAGACCAAGTTCTTCACCTTGGGGAGCTCCGGTATTGTTTGTTAAGAAAAAAGTATGGTACTATGAGAATGTGCATCGACTATCGGGAGCTGAATAAGGTGACGATTAAGAACAAGTATCCGCTTCCGAGGATTGATGATTTGTTTGATCAACTCCAAGGCGCGGGATGCTTTTCAAAGATTGATCTGAGGTCGGGATACCATCAAGTTCGAGTAAGAGATGAAGATATCCCCAAGACGACATTCAGAACGAGGTACGGGCATTATGAATTTCTTATAATGCCATTCGGGTTGACAAACGCTCCAGCCGTGTTCATGGATCTGATGAATAGAGTATGTCGACCATTATTAGACAAGTATGTTATTGTATTCATCGATGACATACTTGTTTATTCGAAGAATGAAAACGATCATGAATGCCATCTTCGTGAAGTCTTAGAAGTTTTAAGGAAGGAGAAATTGTACGCAAAATTCTCGAAATGTGATTTCTGGTTAAAAGAGGTACAATTTCTAGGGCATGTGATTACTTCAGAAAGAGTCAAAGTAGATCCAGCAAAGATAGAAGCAATGACGAACTGGGAGACACCGAAGAGCGCGTCTGAAATAAGAAGTTTCTTGGGTTTAGCAGGTTACTATCGGAGGTTTATCAAAGACTTCTCAAAGACTGCTTCTGCTTTGACCGTGTTGACTCGGAAGAATGTAAAGTTTGTCTGGACTGAAAAGCAAGAGTCGACTTTCAGAACTTTACGTCAGAAGTTGTGTGAAGCTCCTATTCTTGCACTACCGGAAGGAACGGAAGATTTTGTAGTATATAGTGACGCATCAAAGATGGGTTTGGGGTGTGTGTTAATGCAACGAGGCAAGGTGATTGCTTATGCATCAAGACAACCCAAAGAACATGAGAAGAATTACCCTACCCATGATTTAGAATTGGCAGCGGTCGTGTTTGCATTAAAGTTGTGGCGTCATTATTTGTATGGAACGAAGTGCACACTTTACACTGATCACAAGAGCATGAAGCATGTCTTTGATCAGAAAGAGTTGAATATGAGGCAGCGACGTTGGTTAGAACTACTTAAAGATTATGATTGTGAGTTGCATTACCATCCCGGTAAAGCAAATGTTGTAGCTGATGCTTTAAGTAGAAAAGAATATAATGGGTGCTTGAAAACGAATAACGCCAGGATTGATGTGACATCAAGTTTGATTGAAAGGATAAAAGAGGCACAAGCGGAAGCTTTGTTAGAGGAAAATTTGAAAGATGAAGTCATGATCAAACAGCGACTTCAACTAATTGAAGATAGCCGTGGAATTAAACTGTTCCAAGGCCGTGTTTGGGTGCCAAAGGTTGGAGGAAATCGAGAGTTGATTCTCGAAGACGCTCACAAGTCTAAGTATTCTATACATCCTGGGAGTACTAAGATGTATAGGGATATGAAGTTACACTATTGGTGGCCAGCTATGAAGTTAGATGTGACACGAATAGTGGAAAAGTGTGTGACATGTTCACTAGTAAAAGCCGAACATCAAAAGCCTTACGGAAGTTTTCAATCTTTGGAGATTTCGGAATGGAAGTGGGAAAAGATTACCATGGATTTTGTGACAAAGTTACCAAGGACGCAAAAGGGTAACGATACTATATGGGTAATCGTAGATCGATTGACCAAGAGTGCTCACTTTTTGGCAATGAAAGAAGCATCACCAATAGATAAATTGGCGAAGCTGTATATTGATGAAGTGGTGTCAAGTCATGGTATACCGATGTCTATAGTGTCGGATCATGATAGTCGGTTTACCTCTAGGTTTTGGCAATCACTACAAGAAGAATTAGGTACGAGAGTCAATTTAAGCACTGTTTACTATCCACAAATGGACGGGCAAAGTGAAAGGACCATTCAAACTTTGGAAGATATGCTCAGGTCATGTGTGTTAGACTTTTGGAGGTAACTGGGATACGCATCTACCCTTGGTAGAGTTTGCATATAACAATAGTTACCATTCCAGTATTGGAAGAGCACCATTCGAAGCTTTGTATGGACGGAAATGTAGAACTCTAGTGTGTTGGTTAGAAGCTGGAGAAAAGCAATTTGCTAGTCCTGAACTTGTACAACAAATGGCTGATAAAGTGAAAGAAATTCGGAAGCATATGAAGGCAACTCAAGATCGACAAAAGAGTTATGCTGATCCGAAAAGAAGACCAAAAGAATTCCAAGTTGGGGAGCGCGTAATGCTTAAGGTATCCCCATGGAAAGGTGTGATAAGGTTTGGTAAACGTGGAAAGTTGAGTCCTCGTTTTCTATGACCTTTCACCATAACCAAGAGAGTTGGATTGCAAGCATATCAGTTGGATCTTCCACCTGAATTAGAAGGAATCCACAATACTTTTCATGTTTGCTATCTTCAGAAATGTTTAGCCGAAGAGAATGATGTGATTCCACTTACTGACGTAAGAGTGGATAAAAAGAGCCGTTGTGTGGAAGAACCGAAGGCGATCTTAGAGAGATCAGTTAAAAACTTACGTAATAAGGATGTGGTTATGTTAAAGGTACAATGGAAACATCATTGAGGTGCTAATGTGACGTTAGAGTCGGAAGAGGATATGAAGATTAGATATCCTCACTTGTTTACCTAGCTTTGATTTCGGGGACGAAATCATTTTCAAGTTGGGGAGTATTGTAACATCTCGATTTTTATAAAGTGTTATGATTGGTTATTTGATAGATTAATTTTAGAGTTTATCCCCGAATAAGTTTCGTTAATTGTTTTATTGGAATTATAAGTTAAGGGGTAAACTTTAATTTTAATTTATAAGTTGGAGGGTATAAATTGTCATTTGATGATAATTGAGGGACTAAATTGGTTAAGTGATGAAAGATATCATCACCACCGCCTCTTTTTATCTAAAAGAGAAGTGAGATATTTGTTTTGGTCACTTTTGGTCTTGTGTGTATGAAATCGTACAAAAGAGAGAGAGAGAGAGAAAAAGGAAAGAAGGAGAAGAAGAAAACAGATTCAGCAGAAAACTAAGAGTTTCAATTGTTGAAAACAAAGGTATGTTTCTAATCACAATTTTGTTTATGAATAGATGTATAAGAGATGAATTTTATTGGGTTGAAATTTGGGTTTTAGTGTTTTTGGAAGATATGAAAATTCTGGGTTCATAGGTCTCTTCTACTAATGATATTAAGCATATCTGCACTTTTGTAGAAATTGTTATGGCTTAAAAGTATAGACTTCTGGCGTAAATACATTTACAGTTAGTTGAGATAAAGATGGACAGTTAGTTGCGATAAAGATGATAGTTGCGGTAAAGATGAATGTCGCAAGCTTTGGGTTGCGACAAGATTGTTATATCGCAACAGTAGGTTGCGATAAGATTGTTGTATCGCAACAGTTGGTTGCGATAAAATGTTATGTCGCAACAGTTGGTTGCGATAAGAAGGGAATATCGCAACAGTGGGTTGCGATAAGTGTGGTGTCGCAAGTAGTAGGTTGCGACAAGTGAAGGTGTATTTCTTTGGGTTGCGATAAGTGACAAGATTTTAGGTTATTTAGGATTCTTAGTCTTTAAATAGCCCTATTTAGTAGATTAATATAAGTACCAACTGTACTTGGGTTATTTCAGATTTTGTGAAGTTTGGTGACGGAAATCTTTACAATCGTTAAGGAGTGAAGTAAGAAGCACATTGTGCTATCAGGTGAGTTCATTCTTACCTTACCCTTTTATAACGTATTTAAAATTATGGTAAGGTACATTTTTATAAATGAAATGTTTTATGGATGAATTTTGATGGATGATTATACGAGGTAAAATTGGTTATCTTTAAATTAATGGTATTGCTTAATTTCATTAATGTTATTTGAAAATGATTTTATATTAAGCAATAACCTGCACGAGTACAAATAAGTGTAATGGATCCATAGGCACTAGTTTTTATGAACACATGGAATAGACGTGGATTAATCGTAATTCCAGTGTGTATGATGAACGAGGAATAGGCGTGGACTAATCGTAATTCCATTTTAGGTGAAATGAGGAATAGGCGTGGACTAATCGTAATTCCCATGTCACATTGATGAGAAATCGTGGGATAGGCGTGGATTAATCGTAATTCCCGATTTCTAAGGAAGGAAAGAGATAGGCATGGTTTAATTGTAATCTCTACTTCCTTTCCAAGAAATTGACATGGATAATTGTGATTTCTTGGATATAAGCATTAATCTAGAATCCGTGGAGATTCGTAGTGGGCTCTTGAACATGATATCATGACTGACTTGGTGTCGGTCATATTCATGGAATCGGGTTTAATCCCGTCATTGTAAAATGTTAAAACGTATGGTAAGAAAAAGGGTAAACCAGGTTTGTTACGCCTTGTTTACATTGATTTTAAAAGTATTATTTTGAAACTGAATGATCTCACTAGGCGTTAGCCTAATCGTTTCAAAATATGTTTTCTTACCAGGTACTAGCTCGGGCAAATAGTGGGAAGTGGGACGAGAGCTTTTGAGATAGCGGAGAAGTTAATTAACGCAATGAGGCTTTTTGATGGATTGCTTAGATAACCTAGTTAATCTGATTATAGTGACATGATTAGATTAATAGGTTATTTGAAGAATTCAATGTTTGTAAATATGACCCTCATAGTTAATTTCTCTGCTTATGTATAAAGTTTGGAAGATCTTTTGTTTAAATCTTGTTACAAATAGAGGTTTAAATTAGCCCTGATTTTTAGGGTGTTACAGCTGATGTCCACATCAGGTCATTAGTAGACTTAGTCACTTGTTCTTCAGCCTGGTCTTCGATTTCAGCTTTGAACTTGGTTGACGCGAATCTTGTCTTCACGGATCATAAGCAAACAATTACATAATAAACATTCAGCGACCATCAGTGATTCTGAATAGGCTCAAGGCTCACTGATGTACAGTGTTCGATGAAGTACAAATTTAAAGCGCATGTTTTCCATCAGCGATACTAAACGGACTTAGTATATTTTTCATAGATGGCAAAACATTAATACATATGTTTACTTACAATTTTCACTAAATGTTTCTCAGGGTCATTATCAAATCACTGAGGGTTTGGATCAACAATCTCCCCCTATTTGATGATGACATAGCAATAAAAGAAAATTGCTAAGTTAAAAACATAAGGATAAAAATGACTCATAAAATACTTGTCCCATTTACTGTTTTTCAGGGATCTTTTCTTAGTACTGATGGAGTAAAGTACTTTCATTGAAATTTTTCATTAACTTCGTATAAGACTACACGGGAAGTGGAAAAATTACAAGTACAATGAAAAATAATTACAAGTACAAAAAGATACAAACTGATAAGATAGAAGAATACAAAAGATGATCCTATCAGCAATTCAGGTTCTTTCTTGACGAGAAGTTCATCAAGAGTATAAGTCTCTGGAATCATCCAATCAGGGACTGTGACTCCCTGATCCCTTCTAGCTTTTGCTTCGCGATAGATTAAGGGCTTCAGGAATGATCCAAGGAGGTCACCTCTGTAGTCGCACCAATAGAGTAGATCTCTGAGTTGTTCGATGGGAGCTTTGTATAACTCAGAGATACGTTGAAAGCAACTGCGACTAGTGAAATCATAGAAAAAATATGCCGTAGGGATCACTGAGAACTTTACCAGGGGTGAAGTCTTCAGCTGGTGGTTAAGAGATGTCGAGACCAGAGAGACCAGGATTGGGACCAAGAACTGCTTCACGAGAGAATTCGATCCCTGTCTCGTTTCTTATTGTCGGGCCTGAAGATGAAGGAGTCTTCTTCTTTGGAGCAGCTCGTTTCTTCTGAATTGGTGGAGGAGGTGGAAGATCACTGTTGAGGTTACCATGTCGATCAGCCTGTTAATGGCTTTTTCAACATAGGACTTGAAAGTTGAGCGGGATCGCTGAATTGCGATTCTCATCTTCAACCATTCAGGGAAACCGAGTTTGTCCAGGTCTGACATGTAGCAGGTTCTTTTGTAGCCGTTTTCTCTGACTATCTGGACATCAACAATCGGTACCTTGTTGAGTAATTTCCCTCGTATGTTCACAACGCTTATCCTTGATCCATGGCTTTTGTAGTGGCATTTTTTCCTACACCAGGCCATTGTGGAGTCACTGACCTTGGTTTTCTCTTGACTGATCTTCTGTGCATCTTTCAACAACTTTTGCTGAACTTCCAGGGGAAACTTCTTCAGTTGTGGATCCTTCACTGATCGTTGGGCTAGTTCAAGAGCATAGCTTTTGTCGCTAATCTCAGCCTTCTGTTTCTCAGCGAGGATCTTTTTTGCTTTCAGGGCTTCAGCAATTTCCCTGGGAGTTAAGCATTGGAGATGAGCAGGAACCAAGCGCTGACTTTCTAGTCTTTGAATCATCGCTGCTCTCTTTCTTTGTTCAACTTCACTTGGTCTTTGAGGAGCCAAGGAAGGTCTTCTAGGATGTGAAAGCAGTTCTTCTTCTTCAACTTGAGATTCAGTCTCTTCCAGAGCAGAGACTGGGATTATTTGTTCATCAGCTAGGAAAGCTGGGATTATTTGCAGTGTTGTTGATGGAGGAGCTTCAGCGATATCCTCAAGCAGGGGACAGGACTAGCTGAAACAAAATGATCGATGGAGTTAGATCACTTGAGGAAAAAGAGATAGAGAAAATAGAGCTAAGTGTTTAGAGGTTTAAGAATGAGAAAAGTTGAGATTGAGCAGGGGTAGAGGAGGGATGCAGTGTGTTGGAATACAAAATAACATACCTGACAAACTGGCTTTTTAAGGAGAATAGCCAAGTTGTCAGCAGCGAGACCCTTTTGTTTTTCTTTTGTAGCAGTCTTCGCTGGGGATTTCGCCTTGGTCCCCTCCCCTGGTTCGTTTATGGAATCCCCTTTAAGCGCAAGGGCTTTGATCGCTGCAGGATGAAAAACAAACCCTCCGTCATCATCATCATCATCATCATTATCATCCTTTGTAGATGATGATGGTTCTTCGTCTTCAATATCGACGTCTTCGTTTTCTTCAGCTTCTTCCCCTTCCCCATCCTCCGAAGATAGATCCACAACGTCGTTCATTGAGGCATGAGGAGGGTCTTCGCCTCGCTCCCCCTCAGATGGAGAGGGACTTTCAGCGGTTCCCTCACGATGATCAGATTCCTGAGGGTCTTCATTCTTTTTAGTCATTTCCTCCCCCTCAACATTCTGGGGAAGGTCTTTTTCAGTGTTCTCCCCCTCTTCCGTTGAATGGGTGGGGGAGGTAATGGTAGCAGCAGCAACATCAGTCTCAGGGTCCCTGTCTTCTTGGCCAGGGATCCCAACTTGTTGTTCCACCACTGCCATTCTGTCTTCTAGGCCGAAAATGGCAGGTGTACTTTGTAGAATGAATTCCACTGCCATCTCCATCTTTTCCTGGTCATTCTGGGAGAAGTGAGATGTAGGAACAGTGGGAGCGTTCAGCTTTTCGAGGATCTTGGTGAGCAGGTCAGTGTAGTCAGCGACCATTTTAGAGAGGTTGCTCACCTCACCTTGTAGACCGGCGTAGTTGGTCTTCATAAAACTCACCTCACCACTGAGAGATGAAACCCTAGTGGAGAGATCAGTGACGACGGTGGTGAGTTTTGAGATGTTGGAGGTGTTATTGATGATGGCGGTTTTCACAGTGTTCAATCCCTCATCGACTTTGGTGAAGTCAGCGGAGGAAGCTTTGTCTTTGACATCAGTGGAGAGCTGCTTCAGTGTCTCTCCAGCGTTTTAACCGCTGAAGAGTTATTTGAGATGGTGGTGGTGAGATTTGTCACTTTATCAGCTATTTCCTTGAGGGAATTGCTGATGGTGCCCAAATTTGGACCTGAAAAAGTAAATAACTGGTGAGCTAAGGAAAGCTCAGAAGTTAGGGGTGCAGAGAGAGAAGTGGATGGTGTTTGGATACCTGTAGGAGGTTGGAGAAGGAGTGGATATCACGAAACCATGAGTGATGTTCCAAGTCGTCTTCAAAAGATCCAGCAGGGATAGATGACCCTACAGGTCCAGTGACGTTCTGCTGCATCATATGTTGGAGGGCTGCAGCGGCTGAGTCCATCAACGTGATAGATGGCATTGTTGGTGCCATGGTATAGATAAAAGGAGTAGAAGAAGCGAAGGTTGAGAAAGGTGGGGTTAAAAGAGCTTCAGCATTGGATCCGCTGAGAAAATCCTCTGCAGCACTTTGAGGTGCTGAGATTCTAGGGTTCTCATCCAAGAAAAATTCAGAGAACTGAGTTTCTGAAGTGGGTATGGAAGGGGTGGCTTCAGCGGTTGTGGTGGAGTGGACCACAAAATCTTCCATCGTTCCCTGTGAAGAGGCGAACGTGAGGTCCTCATCCTGAGAAGGCTTGGGGTGCTCCTTTGACGGCTTCTTGGACTTATGAGTGCCAAGGGGGGTGGTAGAGTGTTTCCATTTTTTCAGAGAGGAGGGTTTAGTGGTCTGGGTATCAGCGGTTGGGATTGCCGCTGTTGAGGTAGCCACTGAAGTAAAAGGAGTGCGGAGAAGAGAGAGTAGAGTATAGAGACTTACCTCATTTTTTACAGGCTTGAAGTCAAGGATCTTAGGGCCGACCGGGGAGAGAGCTTCAGGTCTCTTTGTTTGGGGTAGTCTTCCTTAAGGCCATATTGGAAGATGGCACAGAGGAATCTGGGGTAAGGAACAACGATGGGGCGGTCTGGCATCTCCACCATTTCCATCATATCTTCAAAGATGATCCGAGTGTAATCAACATGAAGGCCTTTGAGGAGAGCGTAGGCCATCAGGTACTGAGGCTTCGATGCCTGATCAGTGGAGTCGTGCTTCACTGTCATGCAGCTTATCACGTGTGCAAAGATGAAGTTGATCTCCGATGGCATTTTGTTTTTGAGAACGTAGGTGATCTTCTTCTCCGGGCCATTGCGGCCAACGTTCCAGATGTATTTCATTTTGTCAAGGAAGGAGATGATTTCTTCCTTTCCTTCAGGGGTGTTGAGGTCAGGGAATGGGACAAAAGCATGGGTCTTCGGGCCAACAGGTAGGTTCAGGGCTGCCCGGATAGCTGCGGGTGAAATAGTTTCGTGACCCAGTTCGGTCTGGAAACCAATGATTGAGTATTCTTTGTTGCTTTTGGCGGAGATAGCAGTGGTACGATGAGCAGTGTACCAGAACTGCTGTAGAAGTTGTTTGTGGGCAGGAGGGGTAAGGTCATAGCAGTGGCCAAAGGGCAAGTTTTGATGAAGTTAACGACTTCAGTGAGATGGGGGGATGGTTTCTTCTTGGGAAATTCAAGAAGTGCATAGGGGTTGTTGGTGGTGAAGGTGATCTCGTGGAGGTCATGCTTCATATTCTCAGCCCTTGTCAAGATGACAGCATCAGTAGCAGTTTGAGTAGCAGGAGCAGCGTTTGTAGCGGCCATTGTTGTTAGGAACACAAGATGATTGAGAAGAAAATAAGAATCTTATAATGGAAATGGTTTTTCCAAAATGAGGGTTTTCGAAGTTTTAGGGTTTTAGAGAAAAAGAGGGTTTTCTAGTTTTAAATAAGGTTTAAAAAAAACTAGTGAAGTTCTTGTTTTCTAGTTTCCTTTTAAGGAAAGGATTCTGGAAAAACATATGAGGTGTAAGTTTAAGATTTCTTGTTTAAACTTAATGGAAATTTTTTTAACAAGTTTTATTCATAAAATCATGAAGAAGATGATTTCATTGTATAAAAACACATTTGTTTGATCTTGTATAAGCAAGAAGAAGATCAAAACAAGTAAAAGAATGGATTAAAAAGAAGAAACAAGAACCTGATTGTGGAATGTTTGAAGATACGAACACTAGTTCTTAGAAATCAAAATCCAAATGCTTAGTAATGCAAGATAGTCTTTCTGCTTTATGAGAGTTTTAGAGCGTAAAAGGTAAAAATATAAACGAGAGATGTTTATATAGTGAGAGTAGAGATAGAAAGTGATGAGCGGGAAAAGGTTGCTCATCATGACACGGACACGTCCCACGAAGCTTATTGGTCAAGAAATTCAACAAACTAACGTGTTAGAGAAAAATGTGTGCCATAGGTTATCCGTTTTGATGACGTCACAAACGTCCTTTTACATTTCTAAGTTATCTCTGAGGGTTTTGAAAAACTCAGGGATAATTTAAAAGAAATCACTGATGAGAAATATCAGTGAGCATAGTTATTTCAAAAATAATCACTAAAGGAAGAGATATTCAACAATACAAATTATTTTGAAATTCTGCATGCTGAAGTAAACTTTAGTGTTTGGAGAGAGAGAACATACCTTGATATCAGCGAATCATGTTTGTTCAGAGATTAGATGCTGAATAGGGAGATACTTTACCGCTGAAGAATTATTCTTCAAGGTTCAGCATTCCAAGCTCGCTGATGAGAAAGTTGAATCTTGTCTCATCAAGAGGTTTGGTGAAAAGATCAACTAACTGAAAATCATTTGGGATAAAGTGAAGTTCTATGTCACCATTTATCACATGATCTCTGATAAAGTGACACCTGATCTCGATGTGTTTGGTCTTTAAGTGTAGCACTGGATTGTTTGCTATAGTGATGGCACTAGTGTTGTCGCAATAGATTGGAATTTTGGAGAGCTTAAGGTCATATTCTAATAGCTGATTTCTCATCCACAAGACTTGAGCACAACAACTTCCAGTGGCTACGTACACAGCTTCAGCTGTAGAGGTGGACACTGAACTTTGCTTCTTACTTGTCCAACTCACCAGCTTTCCACCCAGGAGCTGACAGCCTCCCGTAGTGCTTTTCCTATCCAATTTGCAACCTGCAAAGTCACTATCTGAATAGGAGATTAGATCAAACCCTGAGTATTTGGGATACAAAAGACCTAGGTTGGGAGTACCCTTCAGATATCTGAAAATTCGCTTTACAGCGATCAGATGAGATTCTTTGGGTTCAGATTGATATCGTGCACATAAACAAGTAGCATACATGATATCACGACGGCTAGCTGTAAGATACATGAGAGAGCCGATCATCCCACGGTATGCAGTGACATTAACAGTTTTGCCTGAAGGATCTTTGTTAAGTGTCAGTGGCGGTGTCATGGGGTTTTCATAGCTGAGCTTTGAGTTAAATCAATTTTTTTCAGCATATCTTCGACATATTTACCTTGGTGGATAAAATTACCCTTATCATTTTGCTTGATTTGGAGTCCAAGGAAATAAGTCAGCTCACCCATCATACTCATTTTATATTCAGATTTCATTCTTTCAGCGAAACGAGTACACAAAGATGGGTTAGTAGAACCAAATATAATGTCATCAACATATATTTGAACAAGAATAATATGACCTTTTACTTACCTGAAAAATAGAGTGTTATCAATTTTAACACGCTCAAATTTTTCGATAAGAAGAAAAGATGAAAGAGTGTCATACCATGCACGTGGAGCTTGTTTCAGTCCATAGAGTGCCTTATCCAACTTATAAACATAACCTGGATGCTTAGGATCAGTGAATCCTGGAGGTTGTTCTACGTAGACTTCTTCATTTAGCCTTCCATTTAGGAATACTGATTTCACGTCCATTTGATATACTTTGAAGTCTCGGTGAACAGCGTAAGCTAGAAATAGACGAATAGCTTCCAGTCTTGCCACTGGGGCAAAGGTTTCGTCATAATCTATTCCTTCCTCTTGTCTGTATCCCTGAGCAACTAAGCGAGCTTTGTTGCGGGTTACAGTTCCATCTTCATCAAACTTATTGCGAAAGACCCACTTAGTGCCTATCACATATTTGTCAGATGGTCTGGGACGAGATTCCAAACCTTGTTTCTTTCGAATTCAGTCAGCTCTTCTTGCATAGCGCTGACCCAGTTTGGATCTCTGAGGGCATCATCAACTTTCTTTGGTTCAGTTAGTGAAATAAAATTTACATAAAGACAAATGTTACCTGCACTGCGTCGAGTTTGAACACCTGCGTTTGGATCACTAAGAATTTGATCAATAGGGTGATTTATGGTCCATCGCTGAGTAGGAGCGTGAGCCACTGACTCAGAATGGAACTCTGGAATCACTGAGGATGAAGCTTCAGCGACGTCAGGTAGTAGAGGCACGATTGGCAGCATTGACTGCTGAGAAGTTGATGGAATATCAGATGATGGTTCAGAAACAGGCATAGTGTTGATTGGAACAGCTGAAACCCAAGATGATTCAGCTTCACTTGTCTGCATGCTGGGAATGATGACAGGATCATCATCAGCGGTTGGTATGTTGACCTGAGGGTCAGAGTTAGGAACAGTTTCTGAATCCCCAAAATGAGAAAACATCCACTGATTGAGTTCTTCGTTATCAGCGGAGGGTCTTGAGTTCGCTGAACGTGATTCGTCAAGGGTGACATGAATAGTTTCTTCTACAGTTTCTCTTCTCTTGTTAAAGACTCTGAAGGCCTTGGATACAAAAGAATATCCAAGAAATATTTCGTCGTCAGCTTTGGGATCGAATTTTCCAAGAGCATCTCTGTTCTTTAAGATAAAACACTGACAACCAAAGATGTGAAGAAAACTGATAGATGGTTTTCTTCCATGGAAAAGTTCATAGGCAGTTTTGTTGAATCTTTTGACGATCAGCGATCTATTCTGCGTAAAGCACGCAATGTTGACAGCTTCTGCCCAAAATTATGTAGGGAGGTGAGAATCGCTGAGCATTGAACGAGCGGCTTCGATGATCGTTCGGTTTCTTCTTTCAATGACTCAATTTTGCTGAGGTGTTCTCACTGAAGAAAAGTTGTGAGAAATACCCTTACTTTCAAAGAAATTATCAACTGTTTTTGAATTCAGTCCCATGATCACTTCTTATTGAGCGAACAGTGAGGTTATTTAGAACTTCCATTTTCCTGACAAAGGACATCAGTTCTTCTGAGGTGTCGCTCTTAGCATGGAGAAACATCACCCAGGTATAGCGAGAGAATTCGGCCATGATGACTTGGGTGTATTTCTTTCCAGCGATGTATTGAACATTGACAGGGCCAAACAGATCCATGTGGAGAAGTTGAAGAGGAGATGACACTGAGGAAACTTGCTTTGACTTGAAGCTAGCTTTGGTTTGTTTTCCTTTTTCACACGTTGAACAGAGAGATTCCTTAGCGTATGAGTGTTGAGAAAGACCAGTGACTAACTCTTTTGAAGAAAGAGTATTCAGTGTCTTGAAGTTGAGATGAGAGAGCCTTTTATGCCATAGCCAGTTGACATCAGAAGAGGCTTTGGAGAAAAAGCAAGCATTCTCAGTGGTTGTTGAGTCCATGTTTATGATGTAAACATTTTCCAAATGATATCCACTGAGAGCAACTTTCTCCTTCTTGTCAGTGACGAAACATGCTTCCTTAGTGAAGCAAACTTTGAAGTCCTTGTCACATAGCTGACTGATGCTAAGAAGATTGTGCTTAAGCCCTTCGACGTACGAAACTCTTCTGAAGGTTATTGTACCATTAGAAAGTACACCAAACCCTCGGGTATAGCCTTTTCCATTTCAACCAAAGGTCACAGGGGGACCTTTTTCTTTTCGGTCATGTGTCGAGAGCATCCGCTATCAAGATACCAGATACCCTTCAGGACCTGCAAACAAAGGAAGATTAGTTTTGAATAGGTACCCACTTAACTATGGACCACATTTGTCAGTGGTGGTAGAGGAAGTAGAAGGTTCAGCAATCTTCGCAGCATTTGAAGATTCATCTTCAGTGACATTCTTTACTTTGGTTAATTTCTTAACCTCAGTGGTGTTTTTCATCTTGGCCTGATTTTTATCAGGGACGATCTTCTTTGCCTTGGGGGTAGTGATCTTCACCTTAGCTAATTTCTCAGCTTTGGTGGCTGTAGGGCACTTACTGGCAATATGATCGGTAAGTCCACAGTGATAACATTTTCTATAGCTAAAAGTAGCTTTAGGACCATTTGCATGCTTAGTAAAGATTTTTAAATGAGCAGGACCAGCACCAAGAATACCTTTGGCATTGGAGATTGGAGAAACTATCTGTTCTTCGGATTGCTTACCAATTACATCCACTCTTAGTTTAGGGGGGTGTTTGGGAGTGCTTATATTTTTAACTTATGCTTATTTGCTTATAACTTATCTCCATTCCAGAAAAGTCACTTTGGATCTACTTCTCAAAAAACTCCTTATCTGCTTCCTGGGAACGTGATAAGCAGTTTTTTTTGAAATCCAAACACTCATGTGCTTCCTGGAAACACAATAAGCAGATAAGGAGTTTTGAAACACACTCCCAAACACCCCCTAGGAGTAGATCGCTGAATGAATTCAGCGATCTTGGTCTTAGAAGTAGAGGGATGACTCGCTGAAGGTTTTGAAACTTTCAGCTTAGGTACATAGGTACCCTTCTGAGGTTTTTGAACAAAAACTTTACCTTTACCTTTACCTTTATAAATCAAGGTAGGTTTTTCCTCAGGGATGGGAGTTTTAGAAAAGGAACACTGAGGTAACGAAGTGTCAGGGACAGAAGACACGAACATTCCAAACTTAAGCATGGAACGATCAGCGGTTGGTTCTTCAGCGTCAGCTTTAAAACCAAGACCACGTTTGTCACTGAGAGGGATTTGAGCACCTATTATCTCAGTGATCTTTACTGAGGATTTATACCATCCTTCAATAATATCTTTTTATGCTTTCAGTTCAGCGATAGCTTGTTCACGCTCAATACTGATAACTTGATTTACATAGACCTGATCTTTCAAATTATTTTCAATTTCCGAAAGTTCTTGAATTTTTAAATGACTTTGTTTGAGCTGTTCAGCTAATTCTTGATTTAGTTTTTCAGCTTTGGTCTTGCCATTCATGGCATCATACAGATCAATAGTCAGTATATCGATAGCACGAAGTCTATCAGCTTCAGGGAAGGCAGAAGTATCAGTAGAAGAGTTTGATACCTGAGAGGTAGAAGTAGAAGTAGAGGGAATTTCAGCTTGTTCTTCCTCTTCTTCTATTTTGGCCATGAGGCAGAGGTTGGCCTCATCTTCTTCATCAGACTCAACCCAGTCGTGATCTTCAGCGATCAGACCTTTTCCTTTCTTTTTATATGCTTTCAACTTAGCATATTTCTTTTTCAGCTTTTGATATTTGTCATCTCTAGCCTTAGGGTTAGAGGATTTCTTGAAGGAAGAAGAAGTAGGTTTGAAGACTTTCTTTGACCTGCACTCACTAGCAAAGTGACCTATATTTTCACAGTTATAGCAAGTGGCAGTAGCCTTATCAACAGGAGATGATTTCGGCTTGTCAGTGATGGTGAGAGGTTACTTCTTCTGAAGTTACTCTTTCTAGCAAACCTCCTGAAAGAATTTGTCAAGAGTGCTAGAGATTCATCAAGCTCTAAAGGATCAGCGTCTGATGAATCATCAGAGTTAGATTCCATTTCAGTGATCGTGACAGTTGATCGCTGAGACGGTACTGACTCTGAAAAAAGTAAAGAACCAGGTGTGCTTTTGGAATCTTTTACAAGATTCTTCTTAAGTTGACACGACTGCTCTTGATTGAGCATAGTGCCAAATAAGGTAGCAAGGGTCATGAATTTTAGATCCTTTGACAACTTAAGACACATAGTATAATTGTCCCAGCTTTCAGGAAGACATTCCAAGAATTTAGTCAGGATCCGGAGTTAGAGTAGGTCTTACCAACAGTTTTTAAATCAATGATTAAGCAGTTAAAACGTTGGTGTACTTCAGAGAGAGATTCAGTCTCACCATAGATGAAACTTTCGTATTGCCTTACCAGGTTTATTCTTCTAGAGTCCTGGACTTTAGCAGTACCTTCATATTGAACACATATAGTGTCCCACATGGCTTTTGAACTTTTCAGGTTCATGATAGAATGGTAGACTTCATCAGGTAGAGCCATAGAGATGATAGATCTGGACTTTGTATCAATGGCCACCTTCTTCTTATCTTCTTCAGTCCACTGAGAAACTTCTCTAATGAGAGTTCTCTCAGGGATGGTAGGGGTGGTGGCAGTGGCAGCAACAGGACCATGGACCACATGGGGAATATAAGGTCCATGTTGGGAACTGAAGATATGCTAAGTATGGTTAGTACTGCCAAGACAATTTTACTACTGCCAGTTCTTCATTAATACTGCTTATGTCAAGTTACTACTGCTAGACACAGTTACTACTGCAAGACAAGGTTACTACTGCTAGACAAGGTTACTACTGCTAGACAAAGTTACTACTGCAAGTCAAGGTTAGTACTGCTGGTGCATAATTGAATATATGTTAGTACTGCTCATGATTAATACTGCTGGAGTGATGTTAATACTGCTGGAGATGAAATCAGTTAATACTGCTGAAGATTGTTAGTACTGCTCATGAAGAATGAAGGTTAATACTGCTGACTTGATAAGTTTGGTATGCGATACTTTTGGAGACAAAGAAGGAATTGATCAAGATATGTTTAATGAAGATTTAGAAGATCAAGTTACTTTTTGATAGTTATCTTGTAATTATTCTTGTATAAATAGTATTGATAGATAGCTATTAGAACATACACAAAAGACGTGAGAGTTTCAATTTATACATTCTGCAAAAGATATTCTGAGTGAAGATATTGATTCAAGAGAGAATTAACCTCAAGGTGTAAGAACCCTATTTCTAGAGATGTAGAAGTCGTCTTGTTGAGCCTGTTCAACAAGATTGAGGTTTGGTTGTTAATATTGTGATTCGAAACAGTGAATACAAAATTGTGAATTTTCTGTTACATTGTTCTTGATTGTGAGAATTAAAGTTCTTTTCCGCAGATTCTTTAATTCTGAATTCTAAGTGTTTGTTGTCTTGTTAAGATTCGATCCTGACAAGTGGTATCAGAGCAAGTGTTTCTTAGAATTCTACAGTCATTATGGAAAATTCTATTGAATCAAACAGTACTTTTGATTGGAGTGATCAAGCAGAAGAGGCAATAAAGAATCATGCACTCATGGCAGAAGTCTCAGATATTCCTACAGAGGTAAAATCTAATCTCTGTTCTCAATCTTGTATAGACACTGTTAAAAGGTATAGAGATCACAATCAGGGAATGTGTGATGACCTTAAGAGATTAGAAAAGGACATAAGAGATTATGTATTGATTGTTGAGAGGTTTGAAGAACAGATTAGGGCCTTTCAAGCCAATGAACTTCAACATTCATATGATACTAACTACTAGAAGTGGGAAAAAGGTGATCTTGAGTTCCAATTAAAAGAGTCTAGGGAAGAGTGTGGGAAATTAACAAAAGAACTTAAGAAAGTTAAAGCTGATGTTGAAAAGTTTTCAAAGGCATCTAAAGCCATGGACACAATAATAAATGCTCAAGTCCATGGTAAGATGAAAACAGGCCTAGGGTATAATGCCACTCCTCCACCCTACAACAACAACTACATCCCTCCTAAGTCAGACCTATTAGAAACCAAGGATAGGAATGACTTACCTAAAGGAGCCACTGAAGTAGATCCTTTAGATAAAGTAGTTGTTGAGGATGAGACTGACAAAGTAGGATCTGATGAGGAATGTGAAAGTCCATGTGTCAAAAACAATGAGATAAAAAGGACTGACAAGGGAAAGGAAGTTCATTACACACAGCCCAAAGTTGTGAACTCTAATACTTGTAAACAGTGTTCTTGCAGGAAATATCAAGAGTATAAGCCCCAAAGACATGATAAAAAGAGGGGAAATCAAAGGAATTGGAATAACCAGTGGGCACAAAAGCAAGGAGTTGATATGCAAAGGATTAACAGACCAAAACCTTGTTTCATCTGTGGCAGATTGAATCATCTTGCCAAACACTGTTATTTCAATCCTATTAACCAAAGGATGAATTTTCAAAGACCTTTTTATAAATCAAATGGTTATAAGAAGCCTGCAAGGAACCATGTGGCTAAGAAACAAGCTAAATCCAAAAGCCACATGAAGAAAAAGCCTGAAAAGGAATGTGTTACAATGTGGGTTACAAAAGGCACTAAAAATAATACTGCTGCTAGCAGTGTTAGTACTGCTAACACTGTTAGTACTTCTTCAAGAGTTAGTGCTGCTAGCAGTGTTAATACTGCTAGAAATTCTTCAAAAGTTACTGCTGCTAGCAGTGTTAGTACTGCTAACACTGTTAGTACTTCTTCAAGAGTTAGTGCTGCTAGCAGTGTTAATACTGCTAGTAATTCTTCAAAAGTTAGTGCTGTTAGCAGTGTTAGTGCTGCTAACTCTGTTAGTACTGCTAACTCTGTTAGTACTGCTACCTCTGTTAGTACTGCTGATACTGCTACTAACAATACTGCTGCTTCCAGTATTAGTACTGCTAGCACTGTTAGTACTTCTGAGGTTAATACTGCTTCTAGTGCTGCTACACCAATAATTTTGACAAAGTACTCCAGTACTGCAGTACCTAAATTTGAAAATCTCATCAAAACCAAGTGCAAGTACTTTGATGAGCAAGGGAGACCCAAGACCACTTCGGCTTGGGTTCCCAATAAAACTAATTGATCTATCAGATGTGCAGGGCAACCAACAGCTCAAGGGGAAGAGCATCTGGCATGTTGATAGTGGTTGCTCCAGGCACATGACAGGTAACATGGCCTGCCTCAAGAATTTCAAATGAATTGATGGAGGACATGTTACTTTTGGAAATAATCTTGCAGGAGGTAGGAGAAGTGGTAAAGGTGATGTGTCAGAAGGTAAGATGACATTTGAGGATTTGACTAGTGATGCAAAGTGCAAGTATAGTTACTACTGCCAGTGCAGAATTACTACTGCTAGTGCAGAGTTACTACTGCCAGTGCAGAGTTACTACTGCTAGTGCAGAGTTACTACTGCCAGTGTTCTAGTAGTTAATACTGCTAAGTAGTTAATACTGCCCTTGCAGTTAATACTGCTATGTAGTTGATACTGCCCTTGCAGTTAATACTGCTTTGTAGTTAATACTGCAGGTGTGGTTAATACTGCTTTGTAGTTAATACTGCTTTGCAGTTAATACTGCTCAGTAGTTAATACTGCTAATGCACAGTTAATACTGCTTGTGTAGTTAATACTGCTCAGCAGTTAATACTGCTTGTGCAGTTAATACTGCTTGTGTAGTTAATACTGCTCAGCAGTTAATACTGCTTGTGTCGTTAATACTGCTTTTGATAATCTAGGGCAAATACTGCAATAAATACCCCTGTTTGCCCGCCAAAGTTCATAACGACTCTTCGCATTAACTTCTTCTCTCTCGTTCTAACCTAGTCTCCCTAGAATCTATGTGTTTTCTTTACAAATCCTCAGGAAGCACAACGATCATGGAGTTTGTTGATGAGCACAATGAAATAGCCATGCTTCAGAAGCCGAAACAAGCTGCGGGATTCCACAATATCGTCGATTTTCTTAAATCCTCGCACATCTCCTATGCCCTAACGGTGAGTCCAACCATCTATATCGAACATCAGACGCAATTTTGGGAGAATGCCACTGTTAGTTTCGAAGAAGGGCAGAAAACCATTCGAACAAGGGTTTGTGATAAACCCTTGAAAGTCACAGAGGAGGTTATTCGCATCTCTCTTCACTTGGATGATGCCTCAGGTATAACCTCTCTATCTTCTGATGACCTATATTCGACTTTACAAAGAATGGGGTATGAAGGTCCCATTGGTGTTTTTAAATTCTACAAGTCAAAAATTTTCAACCAATGGAGATTTCTTGTTCATACCCTGATGCACTGTATTTCCAAGAAAACTACTGGATGGAGTGAGTTCAGCAGTCCCATTGCATATGCCTTGGTCTGCTTATCCACTGCCAGAAAGTACAATTTTTCAGCTATGATCTTTAATGATCTTGTATCAAACCTGGAATCCAAAAAGCGGTTTTATATGTATCCAAGGTTTGTTCAAGAAGTGATAACTAAGGAATTGACGGAATTACCTCAGTTTGATGAGGTATATGTACCAAAATCCCCTAAAGGGAAGGTTTTTTCAAATATGAAAAGACTTCCTAGGGACTCGGAAGGAGTTGACACACCATTGTTCTCTACAATGATGGTTGTGTCCCACACAGTTGAAGGTATGGCATCAGGGTCAAGGCCCTCATTAGACACACCCACTGATGACCAATCCCAACCTTCCATCTCAAAAGACATCCCTCAGTCCATTCTTGAACGACCCACTCCCACAATAACCAAAAGGTTTGAAAGAAGAAAGGTACACAAGGTTCCTTCCCTTGATGTATCTCCTAAGAGCCCGAAGCCTTTAAGCCCTCTGTTGGAGCATTCTCCAATGGAGAATATCGAAAGGGAAACCACAGGGGTGTCTCCCAACCCCAAGAAGGTGCTCACTAAGGAGAAGGTTGAGCATGTGAGTCGTAAGGCTGCCACTACTTCTGCTAGCAAAGAGAAGGCCAGTGGTAAAATAACTAAGCCCTTCCTCACGGCAACTCAGGGTGAGAAATCATCCAGAGGCCCCAGGTGCCAAGAAACCAAGGGGGTAGATAGTGCTTTTGCTAGGCAAGAGACATCTTCTAAAACTTCCAATGATCCTTTAAGGGAGGTAAAAACTCCTAAACAGGGTGAGGATAGATACACTTATGAGGAATTGATGGATACTATTGCCAATATAAACCTTGATGTCCTAAATCAGCAGCAGGAAATTGAGGAACTCAAAAAGGTGGTCCTCTATCAAAACTCCCAGATAGAGAAGAATAAGAAGATGATCACAAAGCTACTACACAGAAGGAAGAAAGCACAGTTTGTCCTTAGAAGAAGAAACCCAACCAATGATGCTCCCAAAAAGGGGGAGTCAGAGGATGAGTTGAACATGGAGAGTGCACAGGAACAGGGGGAGCAAGTGAATGAATTTGCTGAGGAAAGTACAAAGGAAGCTAAAAATGTTCAAGCAACAGAAACCATAGCAGCAGAAACGACAGCAACAGAAACTACAACAGCAGCAGAAACCACAGCAGCAGAAACTGTTAATGCTGCTGAGTTTGAACAAGCAGCAGAAACAGTTAATGCTGCTGAAGGCCAAAAAGAAGAAACAGCATAAACCTTTGCAGAGGCAGTATAAACAGAAAAAGCAGCAGAAACTGAGAAGGAAGCAGTAACTACATCTCAAGCTGAAATTGATGAAGAAGTATACTGGATTGTGAAGAACAGTGTTGAAGCAGCAGCACTACATGTTCTAAGAGAAGCAGTAACAGCCATAGCAGCAGAAATGGTTATTGCTGCTGAAAAACTTAAAACAGCTGAACCAACTCCTGAAGCTGTTAAAACTTTTAAAAGAACCAAGAAGATGTTAAAGAAAAGACCAAGAACCAAGCCCATAACTTCACAGAAGAAAAATGAAAAGAAGCCAAGGGTGGAACCAACTGCAGAAGAGGCCCAGGAGGAAACAGTGAAAGAAAAATCTGATCCAAAAGTTGCTGAAGAAGAAGTGGCAACTCCATCAGGGCAATCAAGCAATGTACAATCACAAACTGATGCCCAATGTGATTTGTATATTACTGTTGTTGACTCTAACCCAATTCAGGCTGAACCAATATCGTCTAAGGCTCCTGAAATCATCTTTTGGGACACTTTGAAAGATGGTAGAAAGGAGTTCATTAGGATAAAAAGAGCAGATGGAAAATTTGAAGTCTTTTCAACTTGGGGAAAAGTTGTCAGAACTTGCTCAAGATCAGACTTAGAAGAGATGTTCAAAGTTGGGATGAGGCTATATGAAAACATGCTGACTGAGCAAGGGATGTCAATCTCTAAAATGGTACTTGAATTCTTGTGCCAAATGTTCAAACCTGAAGTAGTTCAGTATAGGATAAACACACAGTTTCAAACCATTACCAACTGGATGCTCTATGAAAACTGTGGAGTATATGTCATCTCCCTTGACTCTGCGACTCATGAATACTATCTGGTGGATGAAATATACAAACACAGCATGAAGAGGCTGAAAGGAATGCTACATGCTAACTTGACCTGCAACAAGGATTCAGCAATGGGTAGATTCTTGGTAAAAAGGATTCTCAATCAAAGTCTGGGATTGAATCCTAATCTAGGCATGTATGATTAGGTTTTGGAAGCATCATCTGAAGAACTTGACTTCTTTTCCTAAAAGTCAAGTTAGGGGGAGATTGTTGGGAACTGAAGATATGCTAAGTATGGTTAGTACTGCCAAGACAATTTTACTACTGCCAGTTCTTCATTAATACTGCTTATGTGAAGTTACTACTGCTAGACACAGTTACTACTGCAAGACAAGGTTACTACTGCTAGACAAGGTTACTACTGCTAGACAAAGTTACTACTGCAAGTCAAGGTTAGTATTGCTGGTGCATAATTGAATATCTGTTAGTACTGCTCATGATTAACACTGCTGGAGTGATGTTAATACTGCTGGAGATGAAATCAGTTAATACTGCTGAAGATTGTTAGTACTGCTCATGAAGAATGAAGGTTAATACTGCTGACTTGATAAGTTTGGTATGCGATACTTTTGGAGACAAAGAAGGAATTGATCAAGATATGTTTAATGAAGATTTAGAAGATCAAGTTACTTTTTGATAGTTATCTTGTAATTATTCTTGTATAAATAGTATTGATAGATAGCTATTAGAACATACACAAAAGACGTGAGAGTTTCAATTTATACATTCTGCAAAAGATATTCTGAGTGAAGATATTGATTCAAGAGAGAATTAACCTCAAGGTGTAAGAACCCTATTTCTAGAGAAGTAGAAGTCGTCTTGTTGAGCTTGTTCAACAAGATTGAGGTTTGGTTGTTAATATTGTGATTCGAAACAGTGAATACAAAATTGTGAATTTTCTGTTACATTGTTCTTGATTGTGAGAATTAAAGTTCTTTTCCGCAGATTCTTTAATTCTGAATTCTAAGTGTTTGTTGTCTTGTTAAGATTCGATCCTGACAGTCCATTTTCCACATAGTATGGTATAGTAGGATCTACACCTTCTAAGAAGAGCATCATTCGATTTTTCCAGAGGTTGAAGTTATCTTTTGAGAATCGAGGAGGTTTGGCAAGAGATCCATTATCTATGTAATTTCTATTCTGATGATTTGCCATTTTAGAAGATTAGCAAGGAAGAGAAAAAGAGAGAGTATAAGCAAGATCTTATTTATGAGATTAAACAGTCTGCTCTGATACCACTTGTTGGTCTCGAAGGTTATACAAGTTTGTAGAAGGGAGGGGGGGGGGTTGAATACAAACACATATTTTTTTCTTTCTAAATTGTTTATTGATATAATCAAATAATTTACAGTTTGTTGCGGAATACGATCAAGTTAAAAACCTAATCTAAACAAACTATGAGAACACACAGATTTCTTGCACTAGAAATATAGAGAAATAGAAGATAAGAAACTAAGGAGAGTTTTCTTGCACAAAGAGGTTCAGCGAGAGAAGCGCCAAGACACTGCAGAAATGAAGTAGGGTTCTCTATTTATACTGCATGCATTTAATGCAAAACAGTACACCTTTACACGTGGCAGCCTCTGGTTGGTTGGATATATTAACTTTAGCAAACATCCTAGTGGCCGCATGATGAACAATGTAGTTGCAGAGTTGGTTGTACGATTCTGGACAAAAGGGATGTCCGTTCTGACAAAATCGTACGGAGGCGTGCAAGGAGATAAGACAAAAGTTGCTTGTAGAACAGGCTTCATGATCAGCGCTCGCTGAATGATTCTTTATCAGCGAATGATAAAGTTCAGCGTTCTCTGAAGTCTTCTACTTGAAACTTCGCGTGAGATGGGCCAGTATTGTATTCGTTGATGTCCGCATCAGGTCATTAGTAGACTTAGTCACTTGTTCTTCAGTTTGGTCTTCGATTTCAGCTTTGAACTTGGTTGACGCGAATCTTGTCTTCAGGGATCATAAGCAAACAATTACATAATAAACATTCAACGACCATCAGTGAGTCTGAACAGGCTCAGGGCTCACTGATGTACAGTGTTCGCTGAAGTACAAATTTAAAGCGCATGTTTTCCATCAGCGATACTAAACAGACTTAGTATATTTTTCATATATGGCAAAACATTAATACATATGTTTACTTACAATTTTCACTAAGTGTTTCTCAGGGTCATTATAAAATTACTGAGGGTTTGGATCAACAAATCCGGACTTGTATCCGAGAAACACAATCTGAGACTTGTATCCGGGAACACAATCTAGAATTTGTATCCGGGAAATGGAGTTACCAGATACTTCGTAAAATAAAACTTACCCGGAAACCTTCGACTTGTACTTTAATTTTCATCTCAAAACCCGCTGTAATTCAATTCTCAATCGAATACATACCACTACAGTATTTCCAAAACACTTAGGCAATTTCCAATCATGGGAATCATTCAATTTCATAAACTTCAAAAGTAAGAATGATTCCAAATTACAGAACGATAACCCAAATTAACCGGTTCTCAAATTCTTTGTACCTAAATGATTCCAGAATCAAAATTGAGAAGAGGAATGAATTTGGAAGATTAATCCTAAAAGGAATCGATCAATTTCTTACTAAATTTAATCAAATGTCGATTGCTCTCGTTTTCTTTTTCCCCGGATACGACTTCACATAATAAACATTTGAGATAATCTTAATTTTCAGCCGACCTTCAAGTTTTATACCTCACTTTCACCATTTTACAATTTAGCCCAAAACTATGGTCAAATACACTTTCAACCCTTTGACCTTAATTTATAACATATCACTTAAAATAACATCTTCTAACATTTAAACGTTCTTCCAAAATAAACGTACAATAAATGTGGAAATTTCAAGGTGTTACACTGATTTTGTATCACACCTTAATTACACTACATCCTCACACTGATTTGGTTTCACTGGGTGCTTTTGATTAAATAATTTTGTAAATCCCAATACATCGATTGGTTTTTATCACATGTATATCGTATTGACTCCCAACACTATTTCTGCATCAGTGTTTGTAGTGAGGAAGCATTGTTTTGTATCACACATTTATCACATTGACTACTAACATTGTTTGTGCATCAATGGGTGTACTGAGGATACATTGTTTTGTTTGACACATTTATCACACACTCTACTAACAATGTTATCTGGTGTGATATTGTAATAGATTATGCAATACGAAAATTAAGGGATAAAATACAAACAATTAAGATAACATACGATTATTGAAAAAAAATACATAATTAATTTGTGTATTTATATGGAACAAATCTAAGTTAATTTGTGTTTTTATATGGAACAAATGTAAGTTAATTTGTGTATTTATATGGAACAATCGTAAGTTAATTTGTGTATAGTATAAATCTAATTAATGTAATTGAATTTGGGTATGTATATGGAACAAATGTAAAAGAATTTTTGTATGTAAGTGAATTAGGAACAAAATTAGTGTATGTAAGTGAATTGGGTTGTAAAGTATTATAATTGGCTATATGAGCTGGTTATGTTGGGTTGTACTGTACTATAGTTAGTTATATGAGCTCTAATGGATCGATCTCGTTCGTAGAGCAAAGTGTTCTCTTGGTAGGAATTTTATATGTTATGATTAACCCAATACTTTAGTAACTTGATTTTTAATATCTTATAAGTAACACATGTTTGTATTATTTGACCTTTGTAGACGAAAGCAAAACCAGGCGTGCCACCGACCGGTTTGGAGCTCTTCAATCATACCCATAAGAAGAGGTCGAGTTCAGATACATCGTCTTCAGATACCGGGGAGTGCGTGACATCGAGGTGTAGCCGGGTTGTGGTAAGTATTTTGCATAATTGTTATATTATAAACTTTAGAATATATATATATATATATATATATATATTTTGTGTTTAACTTTAAACTTTATAACTGGGTAACTATGTATCTTAGTGTATTTAAATCTCTATTTAGTTTAGGTTGCCAGTTGTTGGACAAACATTAGGATTGTTTAAGTTAGTTGAAAACAACCCTTTTACAGTCATTATGCTGCCGAAATTGACTTGTAGTATTTTGTAAACCACAGAGCGAGTATGCAAAATATCTCACCCAAAGGTACGACAATGACCCCAACCAGTATCCGCTAGTTGATATAAAGTTGAAAAAAGGTCATCTATTTGGGTTTGGGTACACTAAGATCCCAATTTGATCTTGACTGGGACATCCACACAGAGTGGTGCGTTTTCTTCTTCTACCCAGGTGTATACCACTTTTCATTTGATGATGTTTATCAATTTCATTTATAATTCATATTAAATATTCTAACGTCTTCTTTATTTTATAGGAACTTGACGTCTTAAAGTCACAAGTTCAAGTTTTGTTGGAGCGAAATGAGAGACATCAGACGAAAGAGGAGAGACGACAGAAAAATATGAGGAGATGGCGGCTTTGGTCATGCAGCTCAGTCAAAGTCAGCCGTTTCCTTTGCAACCGCCTCAAGCGCTGCAACCGCCACCAGACTCTTTATGAGTAGTTTGTTGTGGAATATTGTAATTGTTTTTGGAACATTTTTAGTTGGAACAACTGTGTGCTATTTGCGCACAAACAATTGTATTGAGCATTAAATTATTGAATTGTATTTTGTAGTATTTTATGTTTTCAGTAGTTCTTTTTTTCATATTTACAGGATTTACAAATTTTTGAATTATAAAAGACTGCTTTTTTCTGGTCTGGTTTAATTTTCGGCGGATTACCGACGGAATGTTCTGCCATAAAAATTAAGTTTAAAAAGTAATCAAATAAAATAAATCAATTTAAATGAATTAAATATTTCCGGCAGAATATCCCGCCTGAAATCCACCGGAAATATCCGTCGGTAATTTAATTGGTTTATTAATTCAATTTCATAAATACGATTTCTTAAAAATTTATTAAATTACCGGCAGAATATTCCTCCGAAAAGTTAACTTTAAAAACTAATTTAAATAACTAGGTCAAGAAAATCAAAAAACTCAAAAAGAATTAATAGCGGATTTTCGATGGCCGGTATAGGCCGAAAATGGTAAATCCGCCAAAAAATTGAGTTTGTGGCGCCTGTTATTCCACCAAAAACAACATTTTGTGACCGATTTCCTTTGGATTTTGCTCGAAAAAACCCTGTTGTCTAGTAATGAATCTGTTGAAAAACAAATATTAACAAAATCTCTATTTTAAATCATATGTCGGATATGTTCTCACAAACCAATTAATTTGTAAGAGAAAAAATCATGGTTTCTACATTCTAACAATCAGGGGCGGACCTACACACACACGAGAGGGAGCACGGGCACCCGCTCGACCGTCCCGTCGTAGTGGAATCTTTTTGCCGGTTGTATCTGTGCACCCGCTTAATTTTTAAGTGTGCTCTCATATATTTTTCAAACAAAAATTAAAACAGAAATGTGGGGTTGGTGGAATGGCTACCATGCTACTTCACTTCCCATATGTCATGATTTCTAATCTTGTTGGCAACAAATTTCAAGTTTTTTATATTTTAATTTTTAGTTACTAAAGAAAAGACAAACAAATATTTGACAAATTAAATGAATTCAATACCTCAACTACAAGATAAAATTTTACCAATTAATTTAGTATTAAGGAAACTGAAATATTTCCTTGAAATCAACCAAAAAATCAACAAATGTCTCGAAATCAACAAAAATAATAATTAAAATATCTGTTAAAATTGAATTTAACTATTTAACAATTAATTTAGTACTAAGGAAACTGAAATATTTCCTTGAAATCAACCAAAAAATCAACAAATGTCTCGAAATCAACAAAAATAATAATTAAAATATCTGTTAAAATCAACCAAAAAAATCGAAACATTCTCTCGAAATCAACAAAAAATCAAAAAAGTCGTGCGAAAATCAACCAAAAACTTAAAAAATCCCCTGAAGGCGGAATTCGGCTAAATACACATCGAGTAAATTTGCAGGCATTTGATCAAATTTTAAAGGTGCACCCGCTCGGGAAAAATCCTGGTTCCGCCACTGCTAACAATTACACTAAGCTAGTTATTTCTTTACAAACGTTTTCCAATATAGTGGCAAGGGGACTTGAAAATTAGATTTCCTCATAAAGAACCGCTATATAATAATAAGAGAAAATGTAACAAAGTTATCTTTGTAAGAAGTGCACCTTTTTGGACTTTTGCTTAAGTTAAAATCTTTTTGGATCACAATATGTCATATGGGGTTATCAGATCTAGTACTAAGTACTAACCATCCATACTATTATTATTTTTAAATCTTAAAAGTACAAAATTAAATTTGATCATTAAGGTAAAAAATTGAACTTTAATTTGAAGTAGATAGACATAGGCAGCAACGGCATGCATGCAATACTTAATTTGTACTTTTTCTATTGACTTCTCCATGAAATAAGGCTTCAATATATATATATATATATATATATATAGAGAGAGAGAGAGAGAGAGTTATGCGATAAGCTAAACATTTTGCGAGAAAACGAGAAGTGTGATATCATATATGATTACATGGTTTGTGGGTGTGTTTAACCATATATGGTTAAGTTTGTGTATCATGTATGATATTACATTTCTCGTCTTCTCGCAAAATGTTTAGTTTCTCGTTTGAGTTGCCCCCATATATATATATATGGTGCGTTTCTTTTGTAAACCAAGCAATTCGTACAAACTTTGCAAACCACTATATTAGAAAACAACAGATATATTTATGGTAATTATTATGATTCATTAATAATGATTGTGATATATATAGAAGATTATAAAATTCATTAATTATGCTCATGACTTTAGATTAGGAAACATAATAAAATCATATATTTATTAGACTTGATGAACGGCTAAGATTGGTTTGTATAGTTTGTACGAATTGTTTGGTTTGCAAAAGAAACGCACCCTATATATATATATATATATATATATATATATATATATATATATATATATATATACGTTGAATGATCGTGTGAGAAGTTGAGGTTAACGTGAAAAACATGAGAAGTTGATTTGAACCGTTTATCACTTTTAATCAAATGTCATCCCATGAATTACGACTTAGAAGGAAATTGATCTGGTGCATCTCGGTGTATCTTATCCTAATATGCATGAATTTCCCATCTATTGGTTGATAACCACTTCTGACGTTTTTCAAGTTAACCTCAACATCTCACCGTGTGAGAAATGGAGGTTAACGTGAGAAGCGTGGGAAGTGGATCTGAACCGTTATCACTTTTAATTAAATGCTCTCCCATGAACCGAATTGATCTGGTGTATCTCTGTGCATCTCATCCTAATGTGTGTTCATTTTTCATACAACGGTTGCTAACCACTTCTCACGTTAACCTCAACTTCTCACTAGAACTCAACCCTATACACACACACACACACACATGTATAAGGATGGGTTCAAATGAGATCGTTAATTATTTAAAAAACACGAGAACGGTCGTTGATGTACAAAATCATACATGACTCACGTACAAAATCATACATGATTCACGTGACTTTGCCTCGCGACTTAAGTCGCGGCCGAAGTCGCCTATGTCCAACTTTTTGACGTTAATGTAAAATCACATGTGATTTTGCACATGATTTATTGTTCTCGTGTTTTCTTAAATAATTAACATTTTCGTTTGAACCTTTCTTCGTATATATACATATATATAATATGCATATAGGGGTAGGTTCAAACGATAACGCTAACTATTTAAGAAAACACGAAAACGACAATTAATATACAAAATCAAACATGATTCACATACAAAATCATATATGATTCATGCGACTTTACCTCACGACTTAAGTCGCGATCGACCAAAGTCTCCCGCGTCCATTTTTTCCCGTTAATGTAAAATCACATTTGATTTTGCAGATGATTTTCCGTTATCATGATTTCTTAAATAGTTAGCGTTCTCATTTGAACATGTCTCTATGTATATATATATAGGGTCAGGTTCATGGGAAAACCTCAAAAAACCTGAAGAACACTCTGGTAGCCCTTCATCTGGAAGGTATGCACGTGTGCATACAAGTAATTTGTAACATGCACACGTACATATGCACAAGTGCATAATGCACTTGTGCATAAAAACTAAAAAAACAACATAATTTACATGTATGCACAAGTTCATACCGTCCAGATGAAGGGCCACCGAGGTATTCTTCAGTTTTCCCTTTTTTGAGGTTTTCCCTTAAACTTCTCACTCTCTCTCTGTATATATATATATATATATATATATATATATATATATATATATATATATATATATATATATATATATATATATATATATATATATATAGGCTCCGTAAAATGCAAACCTTGCATTTGTTGCACCCCTTACAAACCAGTGTGCATATGTGAACAATGTGCATATACATATGTATATGCATACATGCAAGAATATACATATAAGACCATCTCATACCCCTGCAAAACCAAACTCCATTCTAAAGTGCCACATCAGCTTTACAATAACACCTTTCACATCCATGCAAGATCAAACTCCTTTCTAAAGTAACAAATTATAATATAAATAATATAGATAATTATAATATAAATAATAAATTAATTATAAAATATAGATAACTAAAATTTTACTTTTGATTTCTTTTACTATATTTTGTGTAAATATAAATTAATTAACAAATAAAATACATGGATATATCGAATGACGATATAATATTTATGTTGTATTTACTTATGTAATTTTTTGATGTTTGTGTACGTTTATCTATTAGTATTTGTATTTTCGTAATTTTTTATATTATATTTTTATTTTAGTAGTTTAAATAAAAAAACATCACATAAAAAACATCATTTATTTAAAATAAATTGTGGCTTAGAAATTTTAATAAAAATAATAAAAAATAATGTTTAAATAAATTAATTAAATTTAATAAACATATTAATAATTAATGTTTAAACAAACTAATAAATAAATAAAATTAAACAAATTTGTATTTGTTATATATATATATATATATATATATATATATATATATATATATCATTGTGAAAGGCTTTTTTAAAGATGAAAGGTTTTGCTAAACTTGTAAGACCTTGCAATACATATGACATGCCCTGTCATCTTGCAAGGCCTTGTGCAAGATGGATGTGGATGCTCTAATGGACATACATTTATATGGGATAATGCATATATGCATCTTCGATTATGCACACATCCACATATGCAAATTGGTTTGTAAGAGGGTGCAACAAATAAATTGTTTCTATTTGATTTGTATCCGCTATATAAATGAGAACATCCCAGTTTTACAAAAATGCGAAAACACTTTTTGGCATCTAAATTAATTAACACTATAAAAATTAGAATAAATTAGTATTTATACATAATATTTTGTTATCTTATAGTTGTCCTTATCCCTTAAATGTTTTCAGTATAATCAGAGGCTTCTTATGTCGATGCCTATATTGTCGATTGTGATAATGATCTAATTTTATTGTGATAATAATGTGATAATGTTTTAATAAATTGAAGACTTTTTGTGCTATGATTTTGTTGTGATAATCATCTGATAATTATGTAATTTTGTTGTGATTATAATGTGATGATTTAATATCGTGATATTAGGGATAAAGAGGTCACCAAGATTACAGCAAGAAAAAAATACATGAAACTACAAATATATGAAACAACTTCATCAAGAAATGAATGATATGAATCAATTTCATCAAAATAAACGATTTCATAAAAAAATTCACAAAAAACTTATGAAATTGATGGTTTACACGGTTTACACGAAAATGAAGGTTTACAAAAGAAGGGGCCTCTCTCTCTCTCTCTCTCTCTATATATATATATATATATATATATATATATAGAGAGAGAGAGAGAGAGAGAGAGGTTCAGGAGAAAATCCTAAAAAAATGAGGAACACCCTCGTAACCTTTCATGTGAAAAATACTAAAGGAGTCTAAGGACTGAGAGGATATGAAGCACTCAGACAAAACCAACAAGACTTTTCTCGAACAAAGTGAATGTCGAGCTCCACATGTTTTGCACGTTGATGATGAACAGGGTTGCCCGAAAGATAGACTATAGAGACATTGTCATAAAATACAACGGTAGCTTGTCGAACTGGTATATGTAACTCAAGTAAAAGATTATATAGCCAACTGGTTTTTGCTACTGCATTTGCTACTCCTCGATATTCAGCTTTGGCACTAGAGCAAGACACGGTTGGTTGGCATTTGGATGACCATGAGGCCAAGTTGCTTCCAAGAGAGACGCTATAGCCCGAGGTCAAGCATCGGGAGTCCGGACAACCACCCTAATCGTCATCTAATTTTAAGGTAGATCGAGAGACATCAAAACTGCAGACCGTTGTCAATGGTCTCTTTGACGTAGCACAAAATTCGCTTAAGGAACTGTAGATGTGTCTTTTGGGGTGCATGTATGAATAGACAAACTTGTTGCACTGCGTAAGTGATGTCCGGTCGTGTTATGATGAGGTATTGTACGACTCCCGCAAGGCTGTGGTTTAGAGTTGGTCAGCAATAAGAGGGCCATCGAAGGCGTTGAGTTTGCTGACGTATCCACTAGTGTGGGGATTGGTTTACATGCTATCATAGATGCACAAGCCAAGTTGTCTTTGGCTTACTGATGTTGATTAAGAAACAATCCCAAATTATCCCAAGATACCTTAATTCCAAGGAAGTAATACAATGCTTCAAGATCACTCATTGCAAACTCGCGGGATAACGGGGCCACAATGTTGTGTAAAATGGTGGTGGAGGATGTCGTAAGTATGATATCGTCCACATACAAGAACAGATAAGTTGTTTTCACCCCTTGACGATAAATGAAGAGTGATGGATCACAAGCACTATTACAGAAGCTGATGGATGTAATAAATGTCGCAAACCGCTGGTACCAAACACGTGGTGCTTGTTTTATGATTTTATCCCATAAGATACTTTCATAGGAGACAAACGTGACCCAGTGTCGATGGGTCAAAGGACCTCGGAGGCTGGTGCATGTATACAGTTTCATTCAAATTACCATGAAGACATGCTTTTTGACATCGAGGCGATGTATAGGCCACCCTCGGGACACGGTAAGACTTAATATGGTGCGAATTGTGGTAGGCTTTACAACGGGGTTGTAAGTCTCGTCACTTTCAATACCAACCTCTTGAGTTTTCCCATTTACTACAAGGCGTGCCTTATACCTTACCAAAGATCTGTCTGAATGGAATTTGTGGTGTAAAAGCCACATGCATCGTATAATTGATGCATCTTTTGGACGTTGGACCAATTCCCATGTGTTATTTGCCTGTAATGCACGATATTCATTCTGCATGGAAGCATTTCAGTTTGGATCTCGAAGGGCCTCAGTTAGGGATTTGGGAACGAGAGATTGTCGGTGAGACACATGTTTTATGGAGGTTTAATTTAACACATGTTTGTATGATTTCTTTACCTTTGTAGAAGAGAGCAAGCAAAGGCGTGCCACCGAGCTGTGTGGTACTGTTCAATCATACGCATAAAAAGAGGTCGAATACTAAACGCTTTTTACGGCAAAAATAACTGTTTGTTTAGTAGTGATACAATGGTCAAATAAACAAGTATTATAATTTGATGATTAAAAAGACATTTACTCATAATTACACTTGAGAATACATGATGGAAAAAGAGTGTAAGAAGTGTATTGTGATAAAACATAAACGTTGGTGGCCAAAATAACATATATTTAACTTTTGGGGGCCAATTTGTAATTTTAGAAAACATTTTGTGGTTTGGGCAAAAGAGGAGGAAATGATTAGGGCAAGTGAGCGAATAATTGAGTGGTATAATTTAAATAAAGTATTGTCTCAGTGGTGCAATATGTATGTTTTTTCTCTTTGGTTTTCTTTTACAGATTCCGATTAGAATGAAATTAAATAAGTCTTCTGAGGATAAATTTGTAATTATTGATGTTTATATGATATTTTAAAAAACAGAGATATGCATGTATGCAATTATGATGTCATAATTCGAGCCATCATGTGTGCTTGCATATACATCAAGCTAGGTACTCGACGTATGATCATGCACTACAAGTTTGATATAATGTACATTATATAATGACATCCTTTGTGTTACGTATATATTGGCTTGTATTGATTTAGGATGTTACCTGTCCTGAACCTGATATACTAAATTAAACGGTATGAAAAACATAATCTAAAAAGATCATAATATAACACTTTGATAGCATGAAAAAATCTTGATGATTTGTGATTTGGAACACATGGAAAGTAAATGCATTGTAAGCCATAGAGGGAAACATAATGAACCTTTCAAATATTTAAATAAGACATATTTATTATATACCATCAATTACGTTAAGACATGTCATTATGTTAGTTTAATTTATTAATTTATCGTTTGAAAACCTCTGTGTGATGTATATTTACGTGATTGGTAAACATGAAGGGATTGGAGGCCGAAGGTTTTTATTCTACATTCATAGAATTTGTACAAATTCATGGATGCATGATGGTAGGAGACCCACAAAGAGGTTGGATGGTAGCTAGCATTGATTTATTGAACGAACTTTAAAACCACTATATTCAAATCCAAGTTGGTAACATTAATTTGACAACTATGACTAGAGCATAGGGGGGAAGTACAAAAAGAAGTATGAAACATGCATGATGGGGGTAGGCTTCCAATATGTACTCTTTGTATTAACGTACTAAACTAGGATGGAACCGTGTTATCAATTCACTCACGATTTATGGTACAAATTTAATGCACGCCTTAAACGTTTTCGTAAAGGGCCACGTCTCTCATTCAATTCACATATATAGAGATCACGTTTTACATAAATTTACTTGTCTAACAAGACGGAATATTTTGTCGATACCACTACTTAATTATTTAACAATTTTTTAACTGAATTAAAACAAATTGTGCTATAAGAAGTTGTATGTTTCATAATAGATGCGAGGTCAAGAAGATTGATGTATATCATATTATTATGATATTTATTTTTAAAAATTAAGACATGTATCACTTTTGGTACAATAAATATATAGAACTCCTAAAACTTCATAAAATGAGTCAAACTCCAAAAACAAAAGCCTCACTATAGATATTCATTGAACAACCTCTTGATTTTGAAGTTTAAGGTGCAAATACTTTGTAATGCTAATTAGTAGATAAATCTATCTAGAAAAGTGTACCAAAAAAAAGACAACCTCTTGATTCTGAAGTTTAAGGTGCAAATATTTTGTAATACTAATTGGTAGATAAATCTAGTCAGAAATTGTACCCAAAAAAAAGACAACTACAAGTAGTTATTCTAAATGTTTTTATTTTTATGGTGATAAAAATATAATATACATGTAAATGGAACAAAAAAGTATAATATCTAAACAAAACTAATAAGAGTTTATTTTACTTTCACAGTTTTTTGATTATATAGTTGAAGTGTTGAACAAAGCATTAGCTTTACACAATTTAATAAAACCCTAAATTACATTAGATTAGGGTTAGGATTTAAGGACACTATTAGACAAATCTTGATTTTCGGCCAAAGTTACCGACGGATTAAAACCGTCGGAATTACTGAGGGATCAAGTATGGATTACCGACGGATGGTGCCATTTTGCGATGAACATCAAAATACCCATTTCCGACGGATCACCGACGGACCCAATATTACTTTATTTTTTATTTTAAAAATACATATCTGTCGGTAATCCGTTGGAAGTTTATTTTATTTTTAATTCGTGTGAACAGTCAAAGATCCGTCACAAATCACCAACGGATTACCGATGTCAATGGGTCATATGTCGGTGATTTGCCCATCGGTAATCCATCGGTGATTTGTGACGGATCACCCGATGGTTCTTTTTTTTTTCTTGTTTTGGTATGTGTATGAGGTTTTACGAGTACTACTGTGTCTAGTTTGGTTCATATGTGTGTATGTGGATATCTATATAGAGGGAGGATCATGCGAGAAGTGATACCATATGCGAGAAGGCGAGAAAGAATCATGACCAATCATTTATTAGATTAAATTTTTATTTATTAATCATTAATTATTAATTAATAAGGGTATTAATGACTTTTCAGTTTCATTGCTATCCTAATCGTATTTGACATGAAATCTAAAAAAATCGCATTTGACATCCTAACTGATCGGGATTTCATTCCATTAATCCAAACTCAAATCAAGATTTCAGTTTTATCCATATCTATCAACTAAATTGAAGATTATACATTGAACGATAACATACTTTTGATCAGTAATCTTTTTTCTTCTCCTCAAGTCTGTCATCTCCAGAAATTTGAAGTTTGAAGATTCTTCTAATAACCTTCAAATATCATTCGATGGATCCAAATCAAAAGGCTTTCGAGTTTGAATTTCCTTCAATTAACGTGTCTGATGATGATAATTCGAATGATATGAAGATGTTTTCAGATGATGAAGATGCAACAGGTTAGATTTTATTAACATCTATGTTTTTTGTTTTTGATAATTGTTTGTATGTTTAGTTGATAAATAACACGATTTGTAGTGTAGTTGTTTGATGTTAATTATCTGTTTGATTTAGGAGTTTTAATCTTTTGATTTTGTAAATGTCATATGTTTTTGTGATGATATCACCAATTAAGGTTATATATAATCATATGTGATACACTTTGTTTCTTTCCCAGAATATGTTAGTACTGATATGTTCTTCCCATAATTTGTTTTACTACTACTCAATCACATGTGATAATACATATTTTTTTTTGTTTTTCATTGATAATTTTTTGAGTTGAAGTTTTATTAACAGACTAGGTGCTTATAGATTATGTGTTCATTAGTTGTTTTCACATGTTTCTTTGTTTTCTCTAGGCCAGATCCTGACGACCATCAAATTTTTGAGTCCGATAATGAAGATGCTACTGAAATTCCTGAGGATTCAATAAATGTAACCCCCAAAAAGGCAGATGGTAGTAAACTCATACCTTATGTCATGTATGTCTGTAAATTATTTTTGCATGTATGATTATTTGGTTTTCTTTCCACATATCATTATGACCATCATAATAGTGGAATTGAGCTTGAAGATGTTAACCGTAGTCCGGGTGGCTCTATAAACGTGATTCCCAATGTTGCAGATGGTATCCAACCCATTGTTGGGACCTTGTTTGAAACACTTGGTAAAGCTATTGAAATGTATCGTAAGTATGCTGATATCGCTGGATTTGATATTAGGTGGTCAACTCAGTCGACGAACAATGTTGGTGTTGTTAAATTGAAGTATGTTGTGTGTCATAGACAAGGTGTTCCGAAAAAACGTTCTGTTAATAGCATAGAAATTGATCACAGTCGAAAGGAGCTTCGCAGAACTAACTTCAAAGTTACCAATTGAAAAGCGTCTGTTAGATTCCAACTCGTTGAGGGAACTTCTTTCTATAAACTCTATCACTTTCATCCGAACCATAATCACACATTATTTGACGAGCGTGACAAAAATCTTATGCGTAGCAAAAGAAAATTTCAATTTTTAGATAAAATGATGGTTCATCGTGCTGCGAGCGCGAAGATCGGTGCAACAAAGGCACATCACTTGCAAGTTTGCCTAAAAGGTGGGTATGACGAAGTAGGTGCTACTACCACTGAGTACAAAAACTTCAAGAGAGATTTAGATAGCTTTGTTGGTAACAAGGATGTGCAAATGGTTGTCAATATGTTTAATGACCGCAAATTGCATGGTTCAAATTTTGATTACGAATTCAAAACGGAAAATGGTAAATTGCAAGGGTTATTTTGGGCTGATGAATTATCGAGGTTTAATTATGCCGAGTTCGGGGATATTATTTCATTTGACGCTACATACCGTTCGAGTAGGTAAGTTTTTGTGATATTGACTAAGTTTATCAAAGTTTGTTGTGGATAAAATTTGATATATCTTTTAAGCAAGTCGTATTTAACTGTATATATCACCCAAATATCTTATCACATAAACAGCTGCTCGTTGTTGATTATAGTATTTTACTTACTATAATAATCACATGTGATTACTATGATTGATCACATGTGATTTCTAACTGTTATCACACATGATTAGTACCAACTTCAGAATTGAAAGTACCAAGTATTGGTTTATATTGTTTATATATGCAGGCACTCGATGGTTTTTCTTCCGTTTACCGGCATTGACAACCATAGAAAATCCATTGTCCTAGGATCTGGGTTGCTGGATGGTGAGAATAAAGATATGTATAAATGGGTGTTGGAGGCATTTTTGAAAGTTCATGGTCATCAACCTAGGATGGTCTTGACAGATCAAGATACAGCGATAAAAGAGGCCCTACCAGTTGTTTTCCCAGATGCCAAGCACCGACTTTGCATGTGGCATATAATAAACAAGTTACCGAATAAGGTTAGGAGTTACATGTTACTTAAATTTTATTGCGAGTAATTTCTTCATACTAACAATGATGTCGTTTGTTTTAATTCATACAGGTTATTACCGCAAGTCTTAAGAAAACCGATTTGAAAAAACGTTTCAACAAGATTGTATGGGATGGATACCTGGATCCCAAAGATTTTGAGGATAAATGGTTAGCCTTAATGGATGAATTCAATATTTTAGGTCATGGGTGGTTAACAGATATATTTGCAATGCGGTCTAGCTGGATACCTGCATACTTCAAGGAGGTTCCTCTGTGTGGGTTAATGAAAACTACCTCCAGGTCTGAAAGCATGAACTCCTTCTTTCAGAGTTTTTCACATTATGGTGACAATATACTGTTTTTTATTCTTTCCTATGATACTGCTATGGATAAGCAACACAATAGACAACGTACCCAAGATCACAACACAGATATGAGTACTCCCAACTTTAAAAATGAACGGAGGATTGAGAGACATGCTGCTTCAGTATATACTCGGACTGTTTTCCTACACGTTCAAAAGAAAATTTTCAAAGGGGATCGATTTTGTACTCAATGGAATGTTTCTTATGAAGATGGATGCCAAATTTATACCATTAGACAAAAAGACAAGAGCTTCATAACTAAGGGGGAGTTTAAGGTACATGCTTTATTATTTTGATTCAGTTTCTACAAATAATGTCAAGTTATACATGAATGAGTGTTTGGGAATCATATATGATTAAGTATTCATAATCATATGTGATTAAATTAGTTCACATTTTCTTTTAAATGAAATGATCCCTTACATATGTAATTTCACATGTATAAAATTAGTAACATTTTAGTTTCATCAAGCAGGTTGTTCAATCACCGACCGATGGATCTTTACTTTGTAGTTGTCAACATTTTCAGTACCATGGTATTTTGTGCCGTCACATATTCCATGTGTTATTCAACATCGATGCTCAAGAGATTCCCCAACGTTACATTCTTAGGCGATGGATGAGAGGTGTAATTCCAATGGATATTCTTCGCACTAGAAGAATTTAAGCAGGAAGAAACGACCGTGTTGACATATTACATAAGAATGTTCATTATGAGATTGACCAAATTTTCAATAGGTTACGTGGTGACGAGGTGAAACTATCTCAGTTATTGGACAAGGTTCGTAATTTAAAGATTGAAGTGGCACCAGAGGTGTAACGACCCAATTTCCCAAAATCATGTTTCAATTAACATATATTTCATAACATAATTACATTCATAAAAGAAAATACACAATACATCACAAACGGTCTTTTCGGTCTCGAAACTACAAAAATACATAAAAGTCTCCTAATCAACGTCCATCAAAAGCTTCCTATTCTTATCCCATTCTTTCACCGATCCTCAACCTGGAAAACATATTTTTGAAAACAAAATGAGAGTTAGACCAAACGGGTCTAGTGAGTTAGTTCCGGTCCTTTCCCAAAATCATTGTAAGACCTTTCAAGTAAATCCTTTGTATCCAAAACCATTTATGTAAATTCGAGTATTACACGTATATAAATACCAATTCAAACTCGTACTTCACGTACCTTTCATCCACCTTATTCCTCCACAATGGCCATAATATTGGTTGCGAGCCAATTAACACACCGGTCCAAAGCCCGACCACGTATTATATTCCCATATAATACTTCATGTAATTATAATATCTTAACATATTATAATCACACCCGTATGACATATTCATACAAATCATCAATTAATTATTGTTCATATAATATTTTCCAGTAAAAAAATACTTTTAAGTAAAACTCACCTCGTGCGTTTATCACAAAAACTCTTTCAAGACAATTCACGTATGTGGCTCCTTCACAGAATCTGAAATCAGATAAAATACCAAATATTTCTTTTAACACTTAAACTTATAAAATTCAAAAACTCAAATCGCAATGAACAGTACCCAAATCGCAATCTCCTATTGCGATTTCATCTTGAAGTCGCAACCCTCTATTGCGATTCCACCCTGGAGTCGCAACCCTCCATTGCGATTCCACCCTGGAGTCGCAACCCTCTATTGCGATTCCAAACTCGAATCGCAACCAACTACTGCGATTCCAAGCCAAGTCGCAAACGACCATTGCGACTTCAATGCCAAGTCGCAACCAACTGTTGCGACTTCGTTGAATGTCGCAGTCGTCTATTGCGACTCCGATGAATATCTCAGTCCACTGTTTCATCCTAAAACCCAGATTTTTGTACTTTTATTCTATGCATGATACTGTAAAAGTGCAGATATGTTTAAGACCATAAACATAACCTATCCATAAACTTAGATTTCCCAAAACATCCATTTTAATCAAAACCCACCTAAAACTTAACTTTTAAACTCAAGAACACTTTGAGGAATTAAAAACACATAGAAGGATGGATTGTTTACCTGGATTACTTCAGTTTAATCCTTAATTCACTGCAACTCCCTTTTGATTTCTTCTTTCTTCTTTCCTTCAATCTCTCTTTCGAACTCTCTCTCTCTCTAACCGAATATCCCTACACCCACTCACACTTTTGGATACTCCCTTCTAAATGAGACATTGACACCTATCTCATAACTAAGAGGAAGTCGGTTATGGCAAGGAGGAGGTGGAAATTAGTTACCCAATACTCCTTAACTTTGTTTCACTTGACAAAATACACCCCTAACTTCTATTATAAAAATTAAAACCTACCCCTTAACTTCTAACTCCATAAATTACTAAAATAAAGACTTATAAAATTCCAAATTTAATTTAGATAAAATACCTGGTTATTACAAGAGGACCCTGTAGATGATGTTGGTTACAATAAAGATGATGAGTTCGAATCTATTTTGGGTGTTTCTAGGCCCGAGACTGTTGAGATACTTCGTCCTCAAGGCATTAGAAATAAAGGGTGTGGCACTGGAAAAAGGTTGATTGGTGCACGGGAGAAAGCTATTAAGAAGAATGCTCCTTCGAAAAGGCTTTGCAAAGGTTGTGGTGAACTTGCTCTCCATGACATTCGTAATTGTCCTTTAAAAAAAATCATCCAAGTAGTATGTTTGTTTATGGTGTGATGCTTAGATTAGTATAAGTTTCTTTTTTAATGAACTGATGTTAGCTTATTTTTTATTAATTGTTCATTTATATTCATGCAGTAATAATTTTATAAATACCGTTATTATGTGTTTATATATGTATTAATACTTCTATTGAATCATATACAAACGGAGTATTCAGGATATAGTTGTGTGTCATATAACTTGCCCACTAAAGTTACGGTTATATTCCTTCAACGATATTGACTACAACATCACTGCCATATATACACTCAGATAGTATGCATAATGTTTAATCATATATGATTATACATGTATGATCATATATGATTACACATGTATGATCATATATGATTACACATGTATAAAAAATTACGATTAGATAAGTTACGTTTCAATAGCCATTCATGATTGAATATACAACACACGATGTTAATCATATATGTCAAACAACTCCTAAATGGTGTGCATTGACATCTTGTCTAATCATAATTTATATATGATGTGTTTATATATGTGTTAACACTTCTATAGAATCATATATATATATATGGCGTATTCAGGCTAGATGTGTGTGTCATATAACTTGACCATAGAAGTTATATGGTATTCGTATATTGCTTCAACGATATTGACTACAACATCACTGCCATACATACAAATACAGAGTATGTGTAATGCTTAATCATATATGTTTATACATGTATGATCATATATGATTACACATGTATAAAAAATTACGATTAGATAAGTTACGTTTCAATAGCCATTCATGATTGAATATACAACACACAATGTTAATCATATATGTCAAACAACTCCTAAATGGTGTGCATTGACATCTTGTCTAATCATAATTTATATATGATGTGTTTATATATGTGTTAACACTTCTATAGAATCATATATATATGGCGTATCCAGGATAGATGTGTGTGGCATATAACTTGACCATAGAAGTTATATAGTAGTCGTATATTGCTTCAACGATATTGACTACAACATCACTGCCATACATTCAAATACAGAGTATGTGTAATGCTTAATCATATATGATTATACATGTATGATCATATATGATTACACATGTATAAAAAATTACGATTACATAAGTTACGTTTCAATAGCCATTCATGATTGAATATACAACACACAACGTTAATCATATATGTCAAACAACTCCTAAATGGCCCGCATTGATAATTCATACCCGCTTAAAAATATATGCTTGAACACAGACAAAATAAATATAATCATATATGATCTTGATCTTATTTTGCCTCATCATGATACTTCATTACCACATATATCATTACAAACAAAAAACCCGTACACGCAAGTAATGAATGTGTTGTTAAACTCATGATATGTGCAATAATCAAATTCATCATGTACTTAATAAATCAAACCCATTCCATTCAATTGTAGTTTCAATATCCAAATTAACCTAACATATAGTTCCAAAACATCAACTGGTAAGCATGTTTAACAAAAATTTCCTAAAGCTACGAAATACTCCTTTCTTAAAGTTTCAAAAACATCAAAGTGTAATCATTCAACTTGCCAGTCTTGCATTCTTTGTTTTCTTTGCTGCTTCCACCATGTCTCGTCTAAGTTTGGAATCCAACTTCGCGAATTCTGTTGCTTGCTCAATCACCTTTGCTCTTAACTTATTCTGTGCCCACAACAAAATTTTTGTCAAATACTTGCATCTGAAGTTCAGGAGTTGAGCACATTGTGCAGATGAGTCAGCTAAAAAACCGACATTGAAGATGTTAGAGTATTATTGTTAATATGTATAGTTCAGGGTCCATTGTGTAATTACGTGTAACTTATCTTGTATAAATAGGTCTCTTAGGGTTTATTATTAGGTTAATCTCTCTTTTGTATTTCTCACCCAATATATGAAAACCGGCCGATTCAACCATCTCAAGTCTCTCATCTAACTATCAATTGAATCCCTCAACAATTCTAACATGGTATCAGAGCAATAGGTGCGTATCCTCATTCAGTCAGGTACAACACCTATCTTCCGGAACTGCATTCGATTTTACTCCTGGAGTTTTACACTTTTTGTTTTGCTGCAATCTGTTTTGCTTCGAAAAACCATTTTCTGTTGGTTTTTTGACAAAACACCAAGCATTAAAGTTGCCCAGAATAGTGTCTCGAACCTACGTACCAATTTTCAGCCAAAACCGATCAGTTTTGCAGATTCGACTCAAGAACATCTTGAACCTCATAACTATCGCAACCCTCAGAGTTTCATAAGTATCGCAACTGTCACTTGCGACAAGGGTGTCTTATCGCAACTGTCACTTGCGACAAGGGCTTCTATCGCAACTGTCACTTGCGACAAGTTTTGTTATCGCAACCTTCATCATTTGAACAGTAACTTATCGCAACCCTCTGTTGCGATAAGGCATTTCTTATTGCGACAAGACTTTTGGTTGCGACACCAGTGCGTTGCGATATCAGTTGGTTGCGACAAGAGTGGGCTGCGATAACCTACCACAACCTACCAGAATCCGCTTTATCTAATTTCCTGAATCAGTTCAAATGGCTCTCAATTCCAGTCACTCCAATCCCATCTCAATCGTTCTCAATGGGAACAACTACGTCCTGTGGCATCACCGTATGTCCATTCTCCTCAAGTCTCATGGACTTTATACCTATGTCACTGGTACGTCTACCATCCTTGTTCAAGAGGAAAAGGAAAGCGCAGTCGACTTTGCAAAACGTATGAATGATTGGGATATCACAAATGCTCGCATCCTCGGATTCATAAACGCTTCTACCACTACTGAGATCAATCAGCAATTCCTCGGCTATACCACAACAAAAGGCCTATGGGATTTTCTTGTAAACAGGTACACTTCTACAGGTTTATCTCATCAATATCAATTGTGGACTACCTTCCAGAACAAAAGGCAACTGCCTGATCAGTCTATCAACTCCTACATCTCTGAGATGCAAGCTCTTAGAGATCATCTGAACCTGGGTGCACCTCAAATCTTTGATGAAACTGCTCGGAAGTTTACTGCTTACTTTAGCCAATTGCATTTGGTTACTATTCTCATGGGTCTCACTGATCGCTTTGAGAACGTTCGAGCCTCGCTTCTATATCGGCATCCATTACCTACTCTTGAAGAAGCTATCACTGAACTGCTAAGTGAAGAAACTCGTCTTCAACAACGTTTTCCACTACCATCAGACGCTGTGCTCTACACTTCCAGCTCAGGAAAACCAAAAAGTAAATGGGGCAACAATGACCAGTCTAAATCTGCGGGAAAGGGGAACAACAGTGAATGCACATTCTGTCATTCTACTTCTCACCTTCTCCTCAACTGTCCAGTTCGAAAATGTCGCTGGTGTGGGATCGTACACCCACGCCACTATGGGTCTGACTGCCCAAAACATCCAAGGAACTCCAGTAACCAAAGGCAGCAGTCACGAGTTCAATCTGTTGCTGGCTCAATCACTCAAGATTCTCCATCGCCAGCAGTTCAGGCTCAACATAGCAACAACTCCACGCCTGACCTTATGGAACTCATGCGCCGAAATCAAGAGCTCATGGAGCAACTCATGACAGGTTCTATGGGTATGAATTCTCAATGCAATACCTCTGCATCAGGTAACCCTTGGCTATTTGACTCTGGATGTTGCAACCACATGACACCTAAGGCTGACGGTTTTGTCTCTAAACAAACTTCCAGCATGTTCTCATCAGTCTGCACTGCTGATGATACTCGTTTACCTGTATCTTTCAGTGGGACTGTATCTTTCAGTGGGACTGTATCTACCCCCAACATTCAATTATCTGATGTGCTGCATATTCCTAAATTATCTCTGAGTCTGATTTCAATTACTCAACTTATGGAAGCCGGTCTAATCGTTTTGTTTCACCCTTCTGGTTATGTTTTGCAGGATCCAAAGACCAAGTAGATCCTTGGAGTAGGCCGTAAAGTTGGTCGGATGGTTGAAGTGGTCTACCTTCGTCTTCCATTATTTTCATCAAATTTTGCTGCTTTAGTCTCTAGTACTTCTTCATTTGAACCATGGCATGCGCGCCTAGGTAATTTATCTTTAGTTAGAATAAAAGTGTTAGCTAGTTCAGGGTTGTTAGGAAACACTTCCTCTGAAAATGTTTCATGTTTATCCTGTCAACTTGGCAAACATCATGCTTTACCTTTTCAAATTAATGATTTTAAGTCTGCTTCTCCTTTTGATCTTATTCATTCTGATGTATGGGGACCAGCACCACACCCATCTATGGGAGGTGCTCGATATTTTGTTATTTTTATCGATGATCACACACGTTTTACATGGATTTATCTCATGAAAAATCGTTCAGAGTTACCTAAAATTTATATCACCTTTGCTCGTATGATTCTAACCCAGTTTTCCAAGCCTATAAAGGTTCTTCGAGCAGATAATGCTACGGAATACAAAGAATCGTCTCTCCTCTCTTTTCTTCAATCTCAGTGTACTCTTTCTCAGTACTCCTGCCCTGGCACCTCTCCACAAAATGGTCGTGCCGAACGCAAACACTGTCACATCCTTGACACTGTTTGTACTCTATTAATATCAGCCAAGTGTCCAGAACGCTTTTGGGGCGAAGCAGCCTTCACGGCTGTCTATACCATCAACCGACACCCGACTCCTGTTCTCAATCAAAAGTCTCCATATGAAGTACTCTATGGAGTCTCTCCTGCATATGAACTCCTCAAAGTGTGGGGTTGTGCTTGCTTTGTTCAGATGCAATCTCATGAACACACCAAACTCGAACCTCGTTCTCGATTATGCTTCTTCCTTGGCTATGGAATTGAACATAAAGGATATTGTTGTTGGGATCCAGTCTCTAAGAGACTTCGTATATCTCTTCATGTCACCTTCTGGGAACATCTTCCCTTCTCTACGGTGTCAAAATTTCAGGACACCACCACTCCTTCTACTCCTTTCTTCACAGACACGTCTATCTCATTGGACTCACTCCAATTAGATCCCATACTCTCCTCACCATTTGTTCCATCCTTTTCCGTATCATCTCAACCTGAGCCTTCACTTGTCTCATCTGAGCCTTCACTTGTCCCATCTGAGCCTTCACCTATCCCATCTGTGCCATCTGATCATGATCAATCATTTGCACCACCTCCAAGGACTACTTCTGAGCCATCTGCTGAGTCTATAGATCCTTGCACCTCTCAATCACAAGATAAAGTACGACGCTCCGATCGGGTAAGACAAGTTCCTTCTCACCTTTGTGATTATCATTGTTATGCCACTTTGTTGTCCAATCATGAACCCACGTCCTACAAGGAATCCGCATCTAACCCTGTTTGGCAGCAAGCTATGACTGAGGAACTCCAGGCTCTTGACAAAGCCAATACATGGGAGTTTGTACCTCTCTCACGGGCAAGTCACCCATTGGTTGCAAATGGGTCTTCAAAATCAAAACGAAGTCTGATGGATCTATTGATCGTTACAAAGCACGTCTTGTGGCAAAAGGCTTCAATCAAGAATATGGCATTGACTACGAGGAAACGTTTGCTCCTGTGGCTCGGGTCACCTCGGTTCGTAGCCTTCTAGCCATCGCTGCTACCAAGAGATGGCCATTCTATCAGATGGATGTCAAGAATGCCTTTCTAAATGGCGATCTCGAAGAGGAAGTCTACATGAGACTCCCTCCAGGTGTGACATCCCGTTAGGGTCATGTATGTCGACTTCGAAAATCCCTCTATGGCCTCAAACAAGCTCCTCGTGCTTGGTTTGAAAATTTTAGCAATACTGTCATCTCATTGGGGTTTTCTCCGAGTAATTATGATTCTGGCCTGTTTACTCGGACTACTGCTGCAGGTACTATCTTACTCCTATTGTATGTTGATGATATGATCATTACCGGCAGTGACTCTACAGGCATCATCCATCTCAAAAAGTCTCTCAGCTCATGCTTTGAAATGAAAGATCTTGGTAAGCTACACTACTTCCTTGGCCTTGAAGTTCTGTCAGACTCTTCCGGCATCTCTCTCTGTCAAGCCAAGTACATTTCAGATCTGTTGTCCAAAGCTAGGATCAAGGACAACAAAGTTGCATCTACACCCATTGAGCAAAATCTGCACCTTGCTCCCAATGTCGGAACACCGTTGAGGGACCCTACACGGTACCGTCAACTAGTTGGTTCTCTGGTCTATCTGACTGTTACTCGACCGGATCTTGCATATGCAGTTCATATAGTCATCCAGTTCATGGCTGCTCCGTGCTCCGATCACTATGTCGCCGTTCTTTGTATCCTTCGATACCTTAAAGGGACGATGTTTCATGGACTTCACTTCTCGTCCACATCGTCCTTAACTCTTCGTGCCTTTTCCGATGCTGACTGGGATGGAGACATAACTGATCGTCGCTCTACCACCGGATATTATTTCTTCCTTGGAGACTCTCTTATTTCCTGGCACATCAAGAAACAATCTCTGACAGCTCGATCTAGTACTGAAGCTGAATATCGAGCCTTGGCTGACACTACACAAGAACTCGTATGGCTACGCTGGTTACTATCTGATATGGGTGCTCATCAGTTTTCCCCAACACCTTTGTGGTGTGATAACAACAGTGCTATTCAGATTGCTCACAATGATGTCTTTCATGAGCGCACAAAGCACACCGAGATTGACTGTCATTTCACCCGCCAACATGTTCTTCGCAAAACCGTTCGACTTCTCCCAATCTCAACCATTGATCAGACAGCAGACATCTTCACCAAATCTCATCTTCCGGGACGTTTTCAGGCCCTTGTTTCCAAACTCAACTTGGCTCATTCTTCCCCTACTTGAGTTTGAAGGGGGGGGGGGGTGTTAGAGTATTATTGTTAATATGTATAGTTCAGGGTCCATTGTGTAATTACGTGTAACTTATCTTGTATAAATAGGTCTCTTAGGGTTTATTATTAGGTTAATCTCTCTTTTGTATTTCTCACCCAATATATGAAAACCGGCCGATTCAGCCATCTCAAGTCTCTCATCTAACTATCAATCGAATCCCTCAACAATTCTAACAGAAGCGACTGACAGTTTCTCCCATATAACACTCCATATGTCTCATGACGAATATCCCACTTTCGAAATCATTATCTAACGTTCTCCACCTCAACCGATATCTGTTCGGAACCAATTTGCCGATACCCTGAGCTCGATGGTGCTTAACGGTCTTCATATAATCTTGCAGAGCTGTTTGCTGAATGTACAATATGGACTCTCAATATTCATCCGAAATAAAAAATATTATTAACACACTAAACATACTCCAATAGGTTTTAATAGTTTACCGGTATAAACGGCAAATCCCCGTATTTGTCTGAAATTTCTTGATTAGATGCAGCATTGTCCAAGATAACAAAACTTGGATTCTTTAAATTAAACACAATCAAGTAGAAATGTGTGCCTCGTTGAACAGGGAAGAATATCTGTAACAAAGTGTACATCACGCTCAATGTTATACAGACTCGACATATGTATACTTCATAATATCACAAATGATTACTTTATAATATCAAACACGATTGCAAGCACCAAATATGATTACTTGAGAGAGTAACATATGTATTCGTGCTAATGTCACGTACAATTATTTGATAATATAATAAAAGCTTACTTGCAAAATTCACATATGATTACATGTAAATCATGGCATATGCTTCATTTCTTATATTAAAAAATGGTTACTTTCTGAAAACAGATATGATTACATTTGGACATAACAATCGGGAAATTGACCAAAATAGCCAAATCCTAAACCCAAAGTGAGAAAATAGCCAAACTCTCTCCGGATTCACCGAAATAGCCACGGGTCCGCACTCGGTCCAGTGCGGACCGCACTCTTACCCCAAAACGACGTCGTTTCAGCCAAAATACCCTAAACCCTAATTCTCGGATCCGACACCGCAAGTGCGAACCCGAGAAACCCTAATTTTTCGATTTTTTTCGATTTTTCTTCAAACACTATTTTTTCGATTGCTATAAAGTCTGATTTTCCCATACGATTTTTTCCAAATTGTCTTAAACAAAATTTTCAATTGTCTAGATTTTTGTCTCTATTTCTTTTTTTTTCTAGAAATGAGTTCCTTACCTGATAAAATTAAGCTACGTATTTGGCCTGGGGGTTCTTGGCAACAGAACGGGACGGATTGGGAGTATGTTTCCGCATTCCCGATAATGCGAGTCATGGTGCCAACCAACATTACACATTCTAAGCTTGTTAGGTGTATTCAAAGCAGATGTGGATTCGACCCTAATTTTGGTACGACTAAAATAATGTACCAATTTTCTGGCCAACTTTATGAGTTACGAGACACTAACGATGTACAAGCTTTTGCGGAATCTGCTGCGGCTGTAAGAAATCCACCAACACTTTGTGTTTATATCGAGCTTGCGGGCTTCGACACAAACAATGTTGGTGGTGGTTCCAACAGCGTACGGGAGCCTGATGTGTCTGTTGCTGAGGAGAGTCAATCTTCTTTTTATGTTAGTGGTGGTTCGAACACCGTACGAGAGCCGGATGTGTCTGCTGTTGAGCAGAGTCAAGCTTACGTGCCTCATCTCCAGTCTGAAGATGAGCATGTGTATGGGTATAATCCTGATTTTCTTACTCAAGATAATTATGGTTATAACCCCGAATTTTTCCAGAGACCCAAGAACCGGTAGAAGAACCACATGAAGAAGAAGACGACGACGAGTCCGAAGTTACCGTTTGGATATTCCTGGTATTGATAGCGATGAAGAAGACGATGAAGAAGACGGTGAAGAGGATGTAAAAGAAGAAACCAGTCCTATTAAATCATACGGTGGAATAAATGATTTTTTTGGCCAACCTCCTCCCCTTCCAGATCGGGATGACCATTTCATAACACCTAACCAAGAGCCCGTAGCTTATAATCGTAGTAACAGACTGAATGAAGGGGACATATTCGCCACGAAAGACCACCTGACCCTCGCCCTCGGAAGAAAGTTTGTTGAAGAGGGTTATGAGTATTATGTGGAGAGATCTTCAAATACCCGATTCGAAGCGAAGTGTAGGGATGCTAACTGTGAATGGCGTGTGTATGCTGCAAATGTCAAAGATACCATTATGTTCCAAGTACGCGGGATGAATGACGTACACGTTTGTTCAAGGACCCAGATGCATCCTAACCACCGTAACACCAATAGGAGAGTACTGGGTAATATAATTTTGCCTAAAGTACAGGATGAAAGCCGTAAACTCCGTGGATCCGACATTGTGAAGGACATCAAGGAGCAATACAGCGTAGATATCTCGTATTCGCAAGCGTGGCGTGCGAAAGCTTTTGCGCTAGCCTTGGTGCGGGGCGACCCGCACGATTCTTACAGGCGACTCCCTGGGTTTTTCTATAATTTAGAGCTTCATAACCCTGGTACCTTTTCCCGAATAGAGAGAGATATTACAGAACGTTTTCACCTTTGTTTTTATGCCCTTGGTTGCACGGTATATATTATTTCCTCTTATACAGTCTACACTTTCACTATACTATAGTATTCTAACGTTTTCAACATAACTTTTCGTAGATCCGGTCGTTTCCGAGCTATTTGTGTCCGGTCATTATAAAAGACGGCGCTCATTTGAAGGGGCCTTACTTGGGCACAATGTTCTTAGTCGTTGCTATGGACGCCAATAATCAAATTTTCATGCTCGCTTTCGGAGTTGGTAGGTCTGAGAGTGGAGAGGGATGAACTTATTTTTTGGCCAACCTGAAGCAATGTATCGGCGAACCCGAAGGGTTGGTGTTCGTGTCCGACAGGGCGGGTTCGATACGTCAAGCTATCAATACGGTGTACCCACGTGCCCATCATGCGCTGTGTTGCCGCCATCTCATGATGAACATGAGAACCAAGGATACTAGGATCGACCATATGAGGACTATGTTTCGGAAGGTCTGTAAAGCGTACACGGTGCGTGACTTCGAACTTAGAATGGCAGCTCTACGAGCTGCTGTACCTGTGGGAGTCCAAGTTTTGGAATCCGATACTACGCCAGAAAGATGGTCTAGGGCCCATTTTCCTGGAATTCGTTACAACATAATGACTTCAAACAGTGCCGAGTCTGTCAATGCACTATCCCGTTACGCTCGGAGGTTACCTATCGTGTCCCTCATGGATTACTTTCGAGTGATGCAACAAGACTGGTATTCAAAGCATCGGAACAAAGCAGGTTATCATCTATACGTACATCAACCTACATACAATCTACTTTTGTTACAAAAAATGAGAATATTTTCAGTATTTTGACTATTTGTGTTTCTGCAGCCAAATGGGTAGATTTTCTAACCCCATATGCAATGACAAAAGTTAAAATGAGACAAATGAAGTCAGCGATGTTTACTGTCCATGAAATTGGTCATGGTTTATACGAAGTTTGCGATATGCGCAGGGACGCCAAGGTGGCTTACAATATTCGTAGTTGCAGTTGTATGAAGTGGCAGATGTCCGGCTTACCTTGCAGTCATGCAATCGCCGTTGCAAGACATCTCCGGTGTACAAATGTGACCCACCTGGCGCTTGGTTACTTCACGGCGGCTAACTGGCGAGCAACATACTCAGAGGTCATACATCCGGCTGGGCCTCCTGAAACGTGGGTTGTTCCAGACCCACCACTTATGACCGTTAAACCTCCGTTGATGAAGAAACACGTTGGTAGACCGAGCAACCACGATCGTAACCCATCCCGTGGCGAGGATCCGACACCGAGAAGATGTTCTCGGTGTAAACAAAGCAGACACAATCGGACAAACTATCATAATGATTTTCCAGTGAATCAAGGAGCGTCTGGTAGCCGCCAACGTCCAAGAGCGTCTGGTAGTCGCCAACATCAAAGAGCATCCGGTAGCCGGCAAACTCAAGCAGATGCGACTCAGGAGACCAATTACAGAAGTTCTAGATATCATACTTTCGATCTAAACATTGATTTGAACGAGTAAACCTGTTTGAAGTCTCAATTTATGGTTGTTATGTTCAATTATCTTTCAAGCTTCTTGTCCTTATGTTTACTGTTGATTTCAATGTACTTTGTTGTGTCTGTTAAGTATTCTTGTGTGTAAAATAAAGTAAACATGAAAGTTGCATTTTATTGATACTCATAAAGCATGGAAACTAGTACATTTGATGAAATCTACTAGTACAGTTGATGAAATCTACTACTACGGGTAGATGTCCTGCATTTTGGTGATCCAGGCAACCTTTTCAGCAATAACCTCCCCCATTCCCGTGTAGCTCTCTCTGAGCCCTGTAATCTCCTCTTCTAGTTCGCGAATCTGTTTTTGCACATCCCGAAGGTCCCGCTTACTTTGTGCTAGATCTTCTTTCTTCTCCTCCAGGCACTCCTTCTTCCCTTGAATAATCGACCTGTTTTGGTTCCACATCCATTTTATGTTATCGATATGGGCGTTCGCGTCATCAATGGACTTTTTGACGGGGGAAGGCATTCTTTGAGTTCCTGTAAGATCCTATGTCTGGTTAGATTGATACATTGGTGGTTCATTCAAGCGATGGTCGAGGTAGTATTGCTCCCATGCAGCGTTCCACTGATCTGTCTGCTTTTCTGTGAATGGATAATCGACCCTAGTTCGGCCCCATTCTGCCCACTCCTCTGTTGTTACTGGTACCCACCAGGTACTCCTGTAATCTCCATCATATAAGGGTTGGTTGTCGTTTTGTCGTGAAGTTCCAGCCCCATTGGTGGACCTTTTCCCTTTTGAGCTTGAACCCCCAGCCATAATAGTGGCACGAAATGGTAGAGACGGTTTGCAAACGTTGTGGTTGGTAGAAAGGATTGATAGCAACTTGTGAAATTACTAATTCATCGGACCACCTACTTATAGTCGTGAAAAGGTATGTTCGCACTTGCGGATGCGGAGCTGAAAAGGTAGGTTCGCACTTGCGGACCTGGAAAGGTAGGTTCGCACTTGCGGATGCGGAGCTGAAAAGGTAGGTTCGCACTTGCGGAGCTGAAAAGGTAGGTTCGCACTTGCGATGTTGTGGCTATAAATACCCATGTTAATTCCAACTTAAGACTCACAACACTCATACGACTTTGTACTCTTATCTTTCATCAAGCACATGGCTGGAAATGCATCTTCTTCAAACCCACAGTCTTCACAAGTAATGCCGGATAGATTAAAGAAGGAGGTAAAACTTCTGCTACACGATGCCTGGGTTTTTTGCAATCCCCACCGACTTCTTACATGCTCTGGTGAGACGAGTCTGGAGTTGCTAAGCTCCACTTTCTCAAAGTACACTTCAATCACGGATTGTCCGTCAACAAAATGACGTATATTGGCTACATCTTCATCGGTAGTCAATTCTACCAGTCCAGTCAACAAGTCTGCATTCGGCCGTTTAAAATACAACTTTAAATATTTTTTTCGTCGTACACTAGCTCTCTCATTATCTATTGAAGCAGTTGCATTGAAAGGTCATCCATGTCTAACATGTCAACATAAATTTCAAGACCACGGAAGTAATGTCTTCTAGGTGGTTCTGTGAAGTACCCTTGATGGTGGACTTTCATGGTGAACAATTGTGGATGTGCATCTGTTCATGAAAATTAACAAACTTAGCGTTACACTATGTTGTTTCACACAAGCAAAACCCGAAATTCAAAACTTACTAACCGTATAACTCTTTGGCAGTGGCAGAAAGGGGTTGAGATAAACACCTAAAGGTCCAAACGTGAAGATTTGGCGATGCCATGTCAGAAGTCGTTATTGAATAATTTTTCTCGTCTGCGTGTTTTACAATTCATCTAGCGGGGGTATTTAAAAAGCTAGGTTCGCAAGTGCGGATGCGGGTGAGGGTAGGTTCGCAAGTGCGGATGCGGGTAGGTTCGCAAGTGCGGATGCGGATGCGGCTTCCTATAAATACCCCCATGGAGTGGTCTCGTTCAGTATGTAGTTTATCGCTTTCTAGTTGTAGTATCAAACGATAAACATTTATGTAGCCTTTATTGTTCACATGGTAAAGGAGAATTCAATGGCTACTTCTTCTTCTAATCAATTGAATAATCTGAATTATAAGAAGAAGTAGCCTTTGAATTCTCCTTTATCATGTGAACAATAAAGCCTACATAAACGGTTATCGTTTAGCTTGTATTTTTATGTGTGTTCAAGTTGTAGATCAGTTCATTCAAGTTGTAGATCAGCTCTTTCATAAGTATGTACTTTACCTTTTTATAATTGTAGTTTCAATGAATTCCTTTTATGTTATTGTGAGAATTGTGTAACTACTGTGAAGTTGATTGAGGTAAAGATGTATGCAAGTAAAGACCAAATAATAAAAGTGAAACACCAAACAATAAAAATTAAATCGTAAATAATAAAAGCTATACAACTTTTAAAAGCTAATTCGACACGAAGGCCCAAAACATATTTGCCATTTCTCTCCGCCAAGCCATGATATCGATATGCATGTTAGGCTGTTGTCCGCTAACTCGATCCGTCAAAAATCGACACGTGAAAGCACCACAGTCGCCGAGCTGACCAGTCTGCTGGGGAACATCCTCTGCATATCTCCATCTGAATTCATTCAGCCGCCGAGCTTGTTCAAGGAGACCTAGACACCTGAATACGAACTTCATATTTTGCCGGAATTTCTGAATCAACTCATCAATTCTAGGAGAAATGGTCGTGACCTGATAACTATCATATACAATCAGTTCCATGGTCCGTAAGGAGAACTCCCCGAGCACCCAATGAATGTTATCGATGTTCATGGGAATAATAACCTGAAAACATAAAGTTAACATTAGTTAGATAGTATAAATTCATAATGTTTGAAATAGGGAAACTTAGATTACATACGATGTTCATAGATTATGTCCAGCACGGAAATCTGCCCGTCGAAGTCATTGACCCATCAATTTGCGTGACTACCTCAGGTATGTACCCAAGTAGCAGCCTTCCCCACCACTCTGGGACAACAACCGTCCAGTCGCTCGCTGGAGAACGTGAAGTGAGCGCCATTCGAACCCATGCCTCGATATGCTATAAATAAACCATTCAATGATAAGCTATAGTGATGCTTTTTTGGTATTCAAATTGTAGGACTATAATAACATATGAATGTACTAACCGGGTCTTCAAGCCATCCATGGTTTATATAGCCCAATAATTGCCCCCAAAACGTTAGGTAAATAAGGAATCCTCATACTGCCAGGCAACTGGTTTTGGAGGTAGAGTTGCTCAACGTATGGGAGAGCGGTGGCAGGACCACTCGTATCCTGAAGCTGCAGCCTTCTGGTCCTAGTCGGACGGGGCCTGATAGGGGTAGTATCAGGGCACTGCGTATAAGGAGACGACTCACATCTCGAAGTCCAATGCTGGCGTTGCCCCTACAGAGGGGCTCCTCCATCTGAGGTGGGTTTGGGTCAACGACAGGACTGGCGAACAAGGGTGACATGCCCACGCCAACTTCATGAAACGACATTGATGTTGTTGCAGTTTCATGAAACGGCATTGGCGTGCCCATAGGAAAGCCAGATTGCGGCACACTAGTAGGTCCTGGTGGACGAAACGACGCATCCGGCTGTGATGGCCCGGGAGATAAGATATTTTCAATCCATTGGGCGGTAGCAGGAGAAAAAGGAGGAGGGGGTGGATGTGATGGCTCCTGCGTACAAGTACCAAAATGTTAAACGGTGTTAGTAAGTTTGCATACCAAAATGTTAAACGGTGTTAAATGAAATACTTACATTAAAACGCGCCTGAAACGCGTCAAAACGAGTCTCAAGCCCAACACCAGCCTGCTGAATCAGACCCACATGCGCCCAGTTCGGGTCATCGGACGGAAACTCCCAAGAGGGCAGATCTGAGAAACGGACTGGTGGTGTTAGAGCCCGGAATCCCTGATGATGTCCCGTGTTGAAGCCCGGAATCCCTGATGTATCGTGCTCCTGATCGTTAACGACCTCGTCCTCGTCATCATCGCCGTACTCGTCATCGTCATCGTTGCCGTCGTCGTCAGGGTCACCACCGGCTTCACCGCGGAAGAACCTCTGGCTGGACCTATACCACGCCATTCCCTCCTCTTCAGCTGTGGCGACAAGTGTCGTGAGTGGGTGGTCCTGCTCCGAATATATGCAAGAGTTGACGAAATATTAGAATTTAAGGGGTTATCTTCATACAAACCTCCAACTTTGTAAAAATGTCTTACCCGCGCCGTCACCAACAAAATGTGATCAATTTGGGGTGTATATAATACTTTTCGTGTCCTAGCCCACTGACTTATCCTAGGAACTCGGTTGTGCTGCACGAAATACCTACTCGAGCGAGGAAAAATCTCGACAATCCATATCTGTGGAAAAAGTAATGTTACGCCTACAAAGTCATTAACAAGTGTAGAAATATTTAATATTGTGGTAACTAACCTTGAACGGCTGGATAAAGCCCGTTAACGTCAGCTTCGGCTTCCTTTCACGCCGACGCTCAATAAAACCTTTCATCTGCTTATATGTTGCATCCCAGATGAAACTGCCCCAAGGAAATCGGTTCCAAGCCCCAAGATTCTCTATCAACGTAAGGGCCGTCAGCGAAATGGGCAAATGATGTTGTTGGCCAAGGAACACCTCCTCCGCCACCATCATCAAACATACTCGGACAACATCATGGTCCGAGTAACGGTCTGCACCAACTTGGACGCGGAAGGTGTCAAACAACTTCTTGAGGTGGCCAACGGTCAATTTTCCGTTCCCAAAAATTCTATTACCAAATCCCCGACGCATGGGTGCAGGAAGGCCCGGCATCGGGCCAAAAATGAGTCCCGTAATAAGACAGAACTCCTCCGGGCCATACCTAAGTGTGTGCCCGTGAAAACGGTAATATAATGAATCCCTCGGCTGACCACTAGGGGGGATATCTCCTTCTTCAAAATGGCAAGAACAAGCGCAGGGTCGTTATTTAAGTCCTGAGAATCCAGCAACGCACCAAAACATGTGGCGCGAAAAAGATCAAGCCTATGTTGGGTTAACTGCGCACGAATTTCTCTCAACCGGCATAGATTTGACTTAATCGTCAAAGACTCACTAGTTTCCCCCAAAGAGTCACTAAACGCCTCATGTGTATATAAATATCCAAGTTTAGGGGGCTAAAATGCCAATTTTCAAAGTTTAGGGGCCTAAACGTCATTTTTCAAACTATAGGGACCAAACATGTCAATTTTCCAAAAAAACAGATTTTTGTCAACTAATGGGACTACTTGCCTAGAAAGTTGGGTGAAAATCCAAGTTTAGGGGCCTAAAGTGCCAAATTTCAAAGTTTAGGGGCCTAAACCGTCATTTTTCAATCTATAGGGACCAAACATGTAATTTTCTAGAAAACAGATTTTTGTCAACTAATGGGACTACTTGCCTAGAAAGTTGGGGGAAAATCCAAGTTTAGGGGCCTAAAGTGCCAATTTTCAAAGTTTAGGGGCCTAAACCGTCATTTTTCAAACTATAAGGACCAAACATGTAATTTTCCAGAAAACATATTTTTGTAAATGCATGGGACTACTTGCCTAGAAAGTTGGGGGGATATCTAAGTTTAGGGGCCTAAAGTGCCAATTTTCAAAGTTTAGGGGCCTAAACCGTCATTTTTAAACTATAGGGACCAAACATGTAATTTTCCAGAAAACAGATTTTTGTCAACAATTGGGACTACTTGTAGAAATAGGATTTTGCATGCTAGATAATATTTTGAACATAAAAGAAAATCATATTTTGGAGTTTGGCCTTTTGCCTAGAAAGTTGGGGGAAAATCCAAGTTTAGGGGCCTAAATGAAACACCCTGAAAACGGAGTCAATTTAAACCTTGAAATTTCCACCAGTTATGATCAAAACTTTCAAACTTATATAACCTGAGGATCAAATGTAAGGTTTTTATATACAACTGACATTACTTAAATAACTTATTAATCTAATCACCTCATAACAATCAGATTAATCGAGTTATCTAAACAACTGTCCCAAAGATTTCAAAGAATAACTAGATCCTTTGTTATCTCTAAGCCTGAATCTCTCCAAAAGTTCTCTTCTCTCGTTCCCGCTACTTTCCGGAGCTTGTACCTGGTAAGAAGATTCAACTTGAAACATTAGGCTTTCGCCTAGTGAGAATACTCAAATCAAAATAAAATTTAATAATTAAAACATGAACAGATAACTCAAACCTGTTCTCACCCATCTTACCGTACGACAACTCCTTTCCAAATCGGGGAATCTACCCCACTCCCAATTTCCTACGACTAACTCATTTAATCGCAACAACAACATAAGAGTTAACTCTGAATCATTCCAGATTCACAACCAATAATCACACACAAGAAATTACAAGTCAAAACCTGCCTATTTCTTAATCAGGAAGTAGAGATTACAAATTACTTTATGCCTATCTCTAATCTTCCTCTCATCACAGGGAAATCTCCGATCTTCCCGAAAACAATGGAAATCTCTGATCTTCCATAAATCGAAATGGGAATTACAAATCAAAATCTGCCTATTCCACATTCCACCTCTGCATCAATGGTCCCAATGGGATTATAATATCGCGATACTCAATCGGGACTCACGATGGTTCGAGGTTCACCCAATTACTAAAATTACACCCCTTTGGTCTATGGCGAGTAACCGGTTCCCATTATACCGTACCCAAGTGCCCTCGGTGACCGGATGCCTATTTTAGTAAAAGCATATAATCACATAATATAATACAATCGATACTACTATATGCGTCCAGCATAGAATGTATTATTTCTCTGAACATATTCTATATATAGAATAAAGAATATTAATACCCACATCTCAATCTCTTTATTACCCCTTCTCTGAAATATGATATGATGATCACCATCTCAATAGTTATTTATATTTTCGAACTCATAGATAGGCCTTTATAATATATCTCAATTTGGCTTCTCAATCACATTTAGAATTCATAATCATCTAACATATTGCATATAACAGATAATCCTGCTCATTATAAGGAATATGAATAATTCCTGTTCATCAACTTCTTAACTATCCCCTCATAGTAATTTAACACGAGAGTTAATATATATCAGTTATTAATCTATATCTTTGAACTCATGGATGGATCTTTATAGTTTATCTCAATAAAGCTTCAAATCATATTTAGAGTTCATAACCACATAGTAATTTCATGTAGTAAATAATCAAACTTAGCATGCAAGATTAATAATAATTACTAGTTCATCAACTTCATAGATAACTCATCTTAGAAGTTTCAGCATGGAAATCCACATAACACAACTTTTAATCGCCCTCTTGGCTTATCTCTAATTTAATCCAATCCACATAAAACATATTCATGCATATATATAAAGCATCTAATTCAAGATTAATTACTGAATTTTAAAGAGAGTTGAATAAACTCACCTCGATTGGTTATCGAATTTCCTTCTTAGCTTTTCTCGAGAAATGCGATCTTTCATTCCAATCTTACCGAATCTGGAACAATTAAAAATACAAGTATTTCTTAAAGGCTAAGAATCTTAAATAATCCAAAGTCCTCGTCTAAAGTCGCAACCCATTGTTGAGACTTCGACACTATTCACTATTCCAAGTCTCAATCCACTACTGAGACTTCAACACTATTCACTATTCCAAGTCTCAATCCACTACTGAGACTTCAACACTATTCACTATTCCAAGTCTCAATCCACTACTGAGACTTCAACACTATTCACTATTCCAAGTCTCAATCCACTACTGAGACTTCAACACTATTCACTATTCCAAGTCTCAATCCACTACTGAGACTTCAACACTATTCACTATTCCAAGTCTCAACCAACTGACCTTCAAGCAAGTCTCAACCAACTGACCTTCAAGCAAGTCTCAACCAACTAAAAACGTAAAAACCCAGAAATCTTTAGTTTTAAGCCATGAATGTTTATGATATTTTGCAGATATGTTTTATACACTTATCTTAACATATCCTAAAACTCAGATTCTCATAACATCAAGATTTACCCCAAAACCCAACTAAAATTCCATAGAAAACTTTCAACTAAAAAGATGAAGGAATTAATGATGTTTACCTTGGTTTGATTCATGCTTTCCAACTGAAAATGAAACTGATTTCTTCTTTTCTTTACTCGATTCTTTCCTCTATCTCGGTTCTCTTTCTCGTCTCAAAACCGAAACACACACACAAAGGACATACACTCACACACTTAGACACCACCCTTAATCCATGATGACTTAACAATTTGACACCTCACTTTAAACAAGCATGAGTCATAAGACTATATACCAAATAAACCCTTAACTTTAAATAATTACACAATTAACCCTCAATTTGAAAATATACTTCAACCAACACTTTTAAACAATTACCAACTTAACCCCAAGTTAATTTGTAATTCACAAAATAATATAACTGAAAATTTGGGATGTTACAATACTCCCCAAATTGAAAATGATTTCGTCCTCGAAATCAAAGCTAGGTAAACAAATGAGGATACCTATTCCTCATACTCTCCTCTGACTCTAAAGTTACATTAGTACCTCTATGGTGTTTCCACTGTACTTTCAACATAGCTGTCTTATTACCACTACGTAGCTTTCTAACTGATCTTTCCAAAAATTTACCTCTGGTTCTTCCACACCGCATCATCATTACAACTCATTCTCCAGGCCTCAAAATAACATTAACATGTACTACCTAAATACGTACACTATAAATTAAGCATACATGTTACTATTAAATACTTCAACAACCACGGCAGTCCATTATTACATCCATGACTTACACATTTCTTCAATATAGAATGCTATTACTTCCTTACGTCACTTATCTCATCGTACAACCCTAATACAACCACACACCAAAGTATTCTCTCCTTACAAAACATAATTAAACAGTTTCACCAAGATCTCTTAACTTCAAATATTCAACCAGGTTATTTTGAAATGACATTACCGATCGAAGTTATTACCATTCTTAGCTCTTTAACAAAAAAAAAATTCTCGTACAATTCTTTCACACATAAGGAGCAATTTATATTCCTTAACAATCTTGCCTTCGCTACACCATATTGACCTACATACTCATCATCTTTATTAAACTTCCAGTGATTCAAATTACAACTTAACTGGCAACTCATACCATCAAATTTCTTTGGATAAACACTCACCACTGCTCCGACATTCTATTTCAATATAAACCATATTACCTAGTTACCTTACAAACCACATGTTTTATCAACTTTTATTAACAATTAATACTTTCCAACCGGAATTCTCAAAACTTCCATTCGGATACTTCCTCTTTCTAATATCACGTCTCATACTAGATGACACATGTATCTTGGCAATTAATGCCACTACTCGTTCATACATTCTCCACCCATAACATTTACTACAGACCATGTCTCTCATAGTCATTCGTACATATTTAATTTTACAATCCCATTTTCTCGTCTAAATACACAGGTCTATATCACTAAATATCTCCTCCCCAACTTTAGTTGAACTACTACTCACGACTTTCTAATTAACCTTGAACTTATTCGTTCTTACTAGCTCTTTGTGATTCCAATATGTTGCATAGACAGGGTACAATTCCTCACAGATCAACACGATCTATACACTCCCTTTGTTTATCTCCATTATTTCATTTTTTTTTATAAATCTTCCACATCGTAAGTAAACACTTATCTACAAGCAACAGTCCTTCACTGTTCTAACAATCCCACAAAGTGATCTTTCAACTTTTAAGCTCCTGATTTAAACTTAACATTCATACATGATCCCAAAAAGGATAACCAATGCATTCACGTTATATAAACTTAATTTTCAATACCGATTATGCAAATTCAACCCCAAGCGTACTCCAAGCTTATCAAACTGGTTCAAAGCTCTTAAGGCTTAACTAAATCCAAAACCGAGTCATCTACTCAAAGGATTTAAAGATTATTTATCAATACCAACTCATGCAAATAAATACATCTATCTCACGTTATGCAACATACGCTCCGAGATATGAAAATCTTACGACCCCTTCATTGCTACTTTCCCAATGAAGTCAAATCATTTGCAAGTACTTGCAACTCTTTTCATATTCCACAATGTATATAATCTGCCCAGGTTCATTAGTTCCAAAGATACTAAGTAACATATCAAACAGTCTTTACACCTAAGACCAACACTTAAACTGTCACCGGTTCAAATACAATGCAGTTAAGCATACAACACATTCAATACTCCATCTCGAATCATTAAACTGACAAATACCCAAAAGACTCATTTGTATATTGATCAGGCCTTTAAGGTCAAAATAAACGTTTGGTTGAACACGTGTTACTCACACGATTATGTAAACCCAAAAATGCCTCTTTATTTAAAATCTTTACCTTATTAATCCCTTTATTGGCCATCGACTTCAAAATAAAGTTTATCACTCTCAAAACCTTCACATTTTCAAAATGTAACACGACAAAATTTTTATACAACCACGAAATACCAAAAAACATGCTTCGACCACATAACTTTCACTTAGGTTATAATTAATCGAACTCAAAATTCCCCAATTGTGTCGCACACACTAATACCCACTTTGCGCATACCTTCTGCATAACAGCATACCGGTATCGCTTACGGTTTTGCTACTACCCGCACGGGCATACGCGGAACGCATCCAGACCGTACCCAGTGATAGACAAAAGGCCTCGTACACCTTACACAACTCTCGCCTTTAAAGTTAAAACTCGTCATCTCAATACTTCCTTAACCCTGAATCTAATCTTTCCTCCAGACACGGCCGACCCTCGGCAACGGTATTACTAATCACCGAACAAGGGTAAAGACCCTCGTTTTATTGATACTAAAGTCCACTTTCGACTTTCTCACTGTTCATCTCTCATTGAATACAATTACCAAAACCACAAATTTTCTCCCAAGGTTTATCCAACACCTCTCCACTCTTGGAGTTCATTCTTAGCTTATAGCGTAATACTCTACGATCTAGCGAGTTCATAGCCTTCATGCATGATAATATAATAAATAACTCAATCCACACTTTCCTCATTTAAATAAATAACATTCGAAACAACATGAGCACACATGCCCCAATCATTTTTATAACTCCCATGTACTACACAACGATCTCAAAACCGTTTGTCTACAAATTTCCGTAAAACTCAATCTTTCTCAACCCAAAATGTTGTTACAACAGTAATATCTTAAATGAAAATCTTTTCATACAACAAAAGTTTAAAATTTACTGACATAGAGCAAACTAGTCGTTTCTCACACTCTTTTATATGACATCATCAAATCAATACTTTTGTTGGTTATAAAAAGTTTACTGATCAACACTTTCTTGACCTATTTGCTATCATACAACCTTTTATGTAAAGTATGAAGTATTTTGCAAGTTGTTAAACCCCAAAATTTCGTTAGGCAGCGAAATTGAAATTGCCCTTTTTCTTTAAATACATACTTGCACATACCAACTCATCCTTAAATAAAATTGTTATTTATGCATTTGATTTGGAATCAAGAAAAATTCATGTAACACACACTAAAACATCATCTTCAAAAACTTACTCACAATGAAGGCTATTTACTCAAACAAGGTCAATCGTTTTACTTACATAACTTATCATTGACACTTTACTTTCGACCCGAAATCGCCCTCTCGGCCTTATAATAATTGTTACATCCGCATTCCATGGCTCCCATACTCAACCATGTCATACTAATTCTGTAATAACCAATCATCTCATACTCTATCTCTGTACCTATCAAATCACCTATTAAAGATTGCTTTGGCAGACTTTCATGAGTTCCACAAATTTCTAGGTTGTCCTTCAAATTCCCAATCATATACTGCTCTGTCCTTTAAAGGACCTTGGTGATAAATTCACCATCACTTTACTATAACTTATAGAGATAACCATGCGAAATGATTATGTACTTACATACATACAACAACGTACTTTACTGATCGTTAGTCACTGTAACAATTCAGAAATAGACATGCTCGTGTAACAATGTATTCATAATAACAGTAGCTAGTTGTAATTGTGAATATATCATACAGGAGAATCCCTATTATCATTGTCATAGCACTAATTTCACGTATTTCTGTTAACTCTAAGACTATCCTGTCTTAACACTTCTACCCAGAACTCACGGATCATAACTTAACTCATCTCAGCTTAAGTCTAGGTATCTCAAATTCGTACCTAGTTCGCTTAAACTAAAGCTCTGATACCATACTGAAACACCCTGAAAACGGAGTCAATTTAAACCTTGAAATTTCCACCAGTTATGATCAAAACTTTCAAACTTATATAACCTGAGGATCAAATGTAAGGTTTTTATATACAACTGACATTATGTTAGTCCAGGATACACTCTTACAATCAAATATGAACAATTAAGATCGTATTCACAGCAACTGGTCATATGATTTATTAACAATCTGTGAATTACAAGATATTACAATGAATTTTTCTCTAAATGGATTCACCAAAGATTCTATCAAAGATTTTCCAAAGATTCAGTTAGCTACAGTTGCTAACTCCTATATATACTGTATAAGAAAGGCTAAAGCTACAGTACATATAAGAAACAGACTAATAGAACAATTACACGTGTCCTAATTAGTAACTGAATATAACAGAAAATATCCTAAGATATAAGTTCTGAACATGTTGTTCAGAACTTCTGAACATACTTCTGAATAGGCGCTTCAGAACATTTGTCTTCATAGTCAGAAGTTCTGAGTCTCCTACTCAGAACTCTGAACCTTCTAGTCAGAATCCAACACTTAGAATCTTTTTGAGATTTCTCACTCAGAACTTCTGAGTCTTCTACTCAGAACTTCTGAGTCCTCTGAGTCTTCTGAGTCTTCTGAGTCTTCTGAGTCTTCTGAGTCTTCTGAGTCTTCTTTAGTCTTCTTACTCAGAACTCAACACTTGTGTTTTTGACAAAACTCTAGACCTAACAATCTCCCCCTTTTTGTCAAACACACTTGTACTTTTCATCATCAAATTCTTAGAGCAGGAACAATCTTCAGAAGGAGCTCTTCTGAATGCTTTGACAACTTTTGCTCAGAATTCTGAATAATCTAAGTTAATAATTTCTGGTCAGTCTTTAATCAGCAGCAGCAATGATTTCCAAACTGATTTCTGTTACATATTTGCTTTTTCTTTGCTCCCCCTTGAAATGACAAATCTTATCTTCATGTGATCAAGTCAAATTTCTGTCTTTTTATGACTTTCTGACTTTCTTCTCCCTTTTTTTTAATCAATCAATCAGATTTTTCTTCTCCCCCTAAAGTTTTGGAAAGCAAAATCATCTTCAAAATCTTTAGCTTTTCTCCCCCTTGATTTTCAAAACTTTAGCGATGAAGTCTATGCTTTTTCTCCTCCTTAATGAATAACCTTGCTCCCCCTCAAAATAAGAATTATGGAGCAATTTGTTTTCTCCCCCTGAAAGTATGCATATATTTCACTAAAATTATTCATTTCAAATATATTTATACAAGGAAAATAAGATTCACTGAATTACACTTGATAACTACTAACATTTGATCATTTGAAAATTTTACAAAAGAAATCCAACTTAATGAAATTTATCAGATTTTTCAATCAAATGAAATCAAATGCATGTGTTTGGATTCAAATACAAGTCATCATTGCATATCGAGTTAAAAATGTTCAGTTTCAATCCCTTTATTAAATCTATTTAGTGTGCTTAGCATGCGAAATATGATTAGCTTCAAAAATATGCAATTCTAAAAACATATACGAATACTTTGCTCTACTTACACTATTTGTCCAAAATCAGGATTTTCACAAATTTACAGGTTTATTGCGACTTTGTATTTTCCCAAAGTTTCAAGAGATATGTGTTCATTGGCATCTTTTAAATTTGTGCACATTGGCATCTTTTAATTTTGTACCCATTGGCATCTTTTAATCAAAAAGTTTAGTAAGAATAAGATACATCGTTAAACATGACTTTCTATCTGGTTCTATAGCATGATTTGGGTCAGCATATCCCAGACCAGTTGGTCTTAGGTGCTAGGTGACAAGCACCCCTTGGAACTTAATTTCCCAAACCAGAAAGGCCACATCGATATATCTTAAACCCATTTGTACCAGTAGAACATGGCTTCTGAATAATTCAGTTCAGGACCCGTACTTCAGAGACTAAGACTTCTAAACAAATCAGTTTAGAACTCATGATACCAATTGTTAGTCCAGGATACACTCTTACAATCAAATATGAACAATTAAGATCGTATTCACAGCAACTGGTCATATGATTTATTAACAATCTGTGAATTACAAGATATTACAATGAATTTTTCTCTAAATGGATTCACCAAAGATTCTATCAAAGATTTTCCAAAGATTCAGTTAGCTACAGTTGCTAACTCCTATATATACTGTATAAGAAAGGCTAAATCTACAGTACATATAAGAAACAGACTAATAGAACAATTACACGTGTCCTAATTAGTAACTGAATATAACAGAAAATATCCTAAGATATAAGTTCTGAACATGTTGTTCAGAACTTCTGAACATACTTCTGAATAGGCGCTTCAGAACATTTGTCTTCATAGTCAGAAGTTCTGAGTCTCCTACTCAGAACTCTGAACCTTCTAGTCAGAATCCAACACTTAGAATCTTTTTGAGATTTCTCACTCAGAACTTCTGAGTCTTCTACTCAGAACTTCTGAGTCCTCTGAGTCTTATGAGTCTTCTTTAGTCTTCTTACTCAGAACTCAACACTTGTGTTTTTGACAAAACTCTAGACCTAACACATTACTTAAATAACTTATTAATCTAATCACCTCATAACAATCAGATTAATCGAGTTATCTAAACAACTGTCCCAAAGATTTCAAAGAATAACTAGATCCTTTGTTATCTCTAAGCCTGAATCTCTCCAAAAGTTCTCTTCTCTCGTTCCCGCTACTTCCCGGAGCTTGTACCTGGTAAGAAGATTCAACTTGAAACATTAGGCTTTCGCCTAGTGAGAATACTCAAATCAAAATAAAATTTAATAATTAAAACATGAACAGATAACTCAAACCTGTTCTCACACATCTTACCGTACGACAACTCCTTTCCAAATCGGGGAATCTACCCTACTCCCAATTTCCTACGACTAACTCATTTATTCGCAACAACAACATAAGAGTTAACTCTGAATCATTCCAGATTCACAACCAAAAATCACACACAAGAAATTACAAGTCAAAACCTGCCTATTTCTTAATCAGGAAGTAGAGATTACAAATTACTTTATGCCTATCTCTAATCTTCCTCTCATCACAGGGAAATCTCCGATCTTCCCGAAAACAATGGAAATCTCTGATCTTCCATAAATCGAAATGGGAATTACAAATCAAAATCTGCCTATTCCACATTCCACCTCTGCATCAATGGTCCCAATGGGATTATAATATCGCGATACTCAATCGGGACTCACGATGGTTCGAGGTTCACCCAATTACTAAAATTACACCCCTTTGGTCTATGGCGAGTAACCGGTTCCCATTATACCGTACCCAAGTGCCCTCGGTGACCGGATGCCTATTTTAGTAAAAGCATATAATCACATAATATAATACAATCGATACTACTATATGCGTCCAGCAAAGAATGTATTATTTCTCTGAACATATTCTATATATAGAATAAAGAATATTAATACCCACATCTCAATCTCTTTATTACCCCTTCTCTGAAATCTGATATGATGATCACCATCTCAATAGTTATTTATATTTTCGAACTCATAGATAGGCCTTTATAATATATCTCAATTTGGCTTCTCAATCACATTTAGAATTCATAATCATCTAACATATTGCATATAACAGATAATCCTGCTCATTATAAGGAATATGAATAATTCCTGTTCATCAACTTCTTAACTATCCCCTCATAGTAATTTAACACGAGAGTTAATATATATCAGTTATTAATCTATATCTTTGAACTCATGGATGGATCTTTATAGTTTATCTCAATAAAGCTTCAAATCATATTTAGAGTTCATAACCACATAGTAATTTCATGTAGTAAATAATCAAACTTAGCATGCAAGATTAATAATAATTACTAGTTCATCAACTTCATAGATAACTCATCTTAGAAGTTTCAGCATGGAAATCCACATAACACAACTTTTAATCGCCCTCTTGGCTTATCTCTAATTTAATCCAATCCACATAAAACATATTCATGCATATATATAAAGCATCTAATTCAAGATTAATTACTGAATTTTAAAGAGAGTTGAATAAACTCACCTCGATTGGTTATCGAATTTCCTTCTTAGCTTTTCTCGAGAAATGCGATCTTTCATTCCAATCTTACCGAATCTGGAACAATTAAAAATACAAGTATTTCTTAAAGGCTAAGAATCTTAAATAATCCAAAGTCCTCGTCTAAAGTCGCAACCCATTGTTGAGACTTCGACACTATTCACTATTCCAAGTCTCAATCCACTACTGAGACTTCAACACTATTCACTATTCCAAGTCTCAATCCACTACTGAGACTTCAACACTATTCACTATTCCAAGTCTCAATCCACTACTGAGACTTCAACACTATTCACTATTCCAAGTCTCAATCCACTACTGAGACTTCAACACTATTCACTATTCCAAGTCTCAATCCACTACTGAGACTTCAACACTATTCACTATTCCAAGTCTCAACCAACTGACCTTCAAGCAAGTCTCAACCAACTGACCTTCAAGCAAGTCTCAACCAACTGACCTTCAAGCAAGTCTCAACCAACTAAAAACGTAAAAACCCAGAAATCTTTAGTTTTAAGCCATGAATGTTTATGATATTTTGCAGATATGTTTTATACACTTATCTTAACATATCCTAAAACTCAGATTCTCATAACATCAAGATTTACCCCAAAACCCAACTAAAATTCCATAGAAAACTTTCAACTAAAAAGATGAAGGAATTAATGATGTTTACCTTGGTTTGATTCATGCTTTCCAACTGAAAATGAAACTGATTTCTTCTTTTCTTTACTCGATTCTTTCCTCTATCTCGGTTCTCTTTCTCGTCTCAAAACCGAAACACACACACAAAGGACATACACTCACACACTTAGACACCACCCTTAATCCATGATGACTTAACAATTTGACACCTCACTTTAAACAAGCATGAGTCATAAGACTATATACCAAATAAACCCTTAACTTTAAATAATTACACAATTAACCCTCAATTTGAAAATATACTTCAACCAACACTTTTAAACAATTACCAACTTAACCCCAAGTTAATTTGTAATTCACAAAATAATATAACTGAAAATTTGGGATGTTACACTAAAGTGCCAATTTTCAAAGTTTAGGGGCCTAAACCGTCATTTTTCAAACTATAGGGACCAAACATGTAATTTTCCAGAAAACAGATTTTTTGTCAACTAATGGGACTACTTACCTAGAAAGTTGGGGGAAAATCCAAGTTTAGGGGCCTAAAGTGCCAATTTTCAAAGTTTAGGGGCCTAAACCGTCATTTTTCAAACTATAGGGAAACATGTAATTTTCCAGAAACTTCTGAAATTCCTAAAAAACTTTTTCTAATTTTCCAAATAACTTCTTAGTACGCCTTTTTTTCAATTTCTAAAAAACTATTTCTACATATTTTAATATTAACTTTATAAATAAGTTATGTGTTTAAAGTTTGTTTAAAGTTTAGTATATTAATAATTATATTTTATTATAAAACATCTAATTCATATCTAAAAATATCATGCCTTTTACAACATAATACTAAATAAAATTTAAACAACATTAATAAATAAAATTTAAACACCATTACATAGTCCAAAAACGAACAAATGTTAACAAAAACATTATATTTCATACAATACATACATTAATAAACTTACACAAAGTTCAATACAAACTTAGATTAACAAAAACGAAAGAAAAGCACACAAAAACACAAAAAATCGCAAAAAAAGACTTACCTCGTCCGACATTGCATAACAAATAGCGTGTATCCCACTCTCGTTGACTTCACGTAGACAGAAATGCGGCGTATGGGGGCACTATTGCGGATGAGGAACAAGGGGGACCAATTGTTTTAAAAAATGGGGTTATGGGGGCTCATGGGGTTTTTTAAAATGAAAACGACGGCTAGGGTTATGGTTTTTCTCGGGTCCGCACTTGCGGTGTCGGGTCCGCACTTGCGGTGTCGGGTCCGAGTATTAGGGTTTGGGGTTTAGATCTTGAAACGACGTCGTTTTGGGGTAAGAGTGCGGTCCGCACTGGACCGGGTCGGGTCCGAGTGCGGACCCGTGGCTATTTCGGTGAATACGGAGAGAGTTTGGCTAATTTCTCACTTTGGGTTTAGGATTTGGCTATTTTGGTCAATTTCCCCATAACAATCCCTTAAATGATAATGCAGTATATTTTGACGTGCCAATGTCACACATCAATCATGATAACTAAGTATCAAAGCCAAGAAATATAAACAAAGGTGTCTTAAAAAGTTTGTTCAAAACATGTATTCCCACATGTACCATTTGTATAGGACACTTACCATGTCAACAGTCTTCAGGGATAACAATGTATTATCATGCTTCATATCTACTTTAAGTTGATCCTCAAACGTCTTGTACATCGACGTATATTCCATCCTCAGGGGAAGCATAAACTCATTCTGCCAAATATCAAAAACGGTCCTTAGAATGGTTCCATTTTGTTATTCCCATTATCATTACAAAGTCATACTAATTATTTTACACACCAAATTAATATTCTAGTTTACGTGGTGAAATAAATAAATAAATAATTGTTACCATTGTTGTTGTGCTACAAAACAGCCTACATGGTGAAGATCTACTCCAAAATTGTTCTTCATGGTTCAGAATCCTCGCCCATATATCAATTACTCCATGGTAGATATGTGTGTCATATGACATTATCTCAAAAAAAACTTCTCCTTCCATATATCCCTTCAGAAGTAGTGAATACAGCATCACTGCCATACATAAAGTTAGATAGGATGGTTGCCTTCTTAATTTATCATATATGCTTATTATCTTACATTGTATAATTGGTTGTTGCACATGTAGTCATATATGAGTCTTTTCTTTATCGACACATTAACACATGTATAATCATATATGATTACACTGTTAATCATACATGATTAACACTGTTAATCATAAATGATTACTTCATACTTAATCATGCGTGATAATTTGATAATTTCACTCTTAATCATAAATGGTTTAGCAATGTAATCATATATGTTTAACACATGTAATCATACATGATTTACACTGTTAATCATAAATGATTACTTCATACTTAATCATGCATGATAATTTGATAATTTCACTCTTAATCATAAATGGTTTAGCAATGTAATCATATATGTTTAACACATGTAATCATATATGATTAACACCCTTAAACATATATGATTAACATAGGATATCATATATGATAATACATAAAACCATATATGATTAGCACATCTAATCATATATGACTAACATAGCTTAAACAAACGTACATACCTCTTGCTTCCTTGCATGGCAAAAATCCACTCCGACACCATCCTCCCATCCTTTGTCGTTGGTGCACTCACCTCTACCTTCCTATTCGTGTACGGGGAACATATTTGGTAGCCAACTTTTGCTTCTCTTCTCCTTTCATTATAATCCACCTTCTTCTCATGATCATCTATAACGACACTTGTCCCTTTGTTCGGAATTGAATTCTGCATCTTTGAGGATCGGTCAACAACATTCGTGCAAATGTTGTTATCACTCTCTGTTGGACCCTCTCCTTGATCATCCATAATGATACTTTTCCCTTTGGTCTTTCCTGCCACGTGCACATTCAGAAGTCGATCACCTATATTACCCCCAGTTGCACAGTTTTCTTTAAATTCCCCTCGTGAACCCAAGACTAAAGCTTGGCATCGAGTCTAATTCTAATGTCGGAGGTGGATTTTCCTTCTTCTTAAAGCTTGGCATTGGCTCTAACAACCCTGATGATTTTCCACTTTCCTTCTGTCCGGACTTCTATTGCACTACAGCTTCATCAACAGTTGGGATGAATGCGGGGTTCTCAAAGTACTGTCTGTTTGTTTCTATTTCTCTATGCTCGACCAGCTTTACCCCAGATCCAACTATTATTTGTTCGCATCCTTTGTTGGGTTCATCTTGTGGTTGTGGTTGTACTTGAGTTGAGTTAACATCAATACCGAATAGGACGTAATGTTTTTGCCGCCACTCAGTAATCTCCTTTCCTGTCGGGTACCTCATTGCCGCTGCATCAAGTGTTCTTTCAAATTCTGTTTTCAACGTTGTCAGCTGCTTGTAAGTATCACTCAAATGCTTCACGTACCCCTGCAACCATAGGTAAACAGGTATGACTAATGGACATAATTATGTGTTCCAAACTCTAATCATGTGTGACATGTAGTGGAAAATACTCATTGTAGCCTTAATTTGTCATATACAAACTAGGGGTGCTCACGGGTTGGGTTGATCGGGTTGAAGGCATTTCGACACATCAACCCAATGTTGGCGGTTTGAAAAAATTTCAACCCAATCCAACCCAACCCGTTCGGGTTGATCGGGTTGTGTTTATACAAGGTAAAACCCAAATTATAAACATAAAAATAAAGGAAACGTGTCTTTAAAACAAAACCGATAATTCAGACAATATTTAGATACTACATATAAAAATGTCTAAACCAAATATGATCAAATAACTTGACGTCTCCAATTTGCATATTTCATAAATCTTAAGCATATCGTCGTCAACTGTTTTTCTCAATTTGCATATATATATATATAGAGAGAGAGAGAGAGGTGGGTTCAAACGAGGAGCTTACATATTTAAGAGAATGTGAGGAGCATTCTCAACCACTAATAGTTTTCCACCACTTGCGTGCGCCACATTTCCTTCAATATTGATTTATAATTTGAAATTTACACTTTTAACCCCTATACTTATTTACTAACTTTACTTTATACCTTTTACTTTCCTAATTTTAATTTTACATTTAACACATATAATCGTTTATTAACTAAAATACGTTAAAAAATACGTTTTAATTTTAATAAGTTAAACCATTGTACTCGTCTCTTCGATACGTTCGAAATGAGCTCAATATTGAATATTTTTTGATTTATTTATTTTAATATATATCATATATACTACATAAAAATATTTTTAATATTTACAATTCATACTCTTATAGTTTTGATGAGATTTTTGTTAGGAACACCTATCAAATCATATATGATTAGGAAAAAATAGTAAATCATATGTGATCTATAAGACTGTTATCTAATATCACAAGTTATTAATCATATATGATCTTGTTTTACATTCTGATATCACTTAGTTATTAATCATATGTGATTTTATTTTAGTTGGTAAATCATATGTGATCTATAAGACTGTTATCTGATATCACTAGTTATTAATCATATATGATCTTGTTTTACAATCTGATATCACTTAATTATTAATCATATGTGATTTTGTTTTAGTAAATCATATGTGATCATAGATGATCTTGTTTTACAATCTGATATCACTTAGTTATTAATCATATATGATTTTGTTTTAAGTCGCGACTTTGGTTGCGACTTAAAGTGGAGGGAAAAGTCGCGTAATCATATATGATTTTGTACATGAATCATATATGATTTTATATACATAGCGGTTGTTTTCTTGTTTTCTTAAATATTTAGCGTTCTCATATGAACTCACCTCTTGTCAACTAAATATCAATCAAAATTTATATAAAACGACGATTTTAAATAGTTAAAAAAAATCTAAGAAATTGTAAATAAAAGGATAATTTTTAGCAAACTGTTTTAAAGTTGTTAATTGCGTAAATGCGAAATAATTTCGATCAACACCAAATTTGATTATATGGATGGCTGATTAGAGCGAAGAAAATAAATAATGATATATAATAATTTCGATCAACACCAAAAAATTATGTAGTATATATGATATATAATAAAATAATTAAATCAAAAAATATTCAATATTAGGTTCATTTCGAAGGTATCGAATAGACGATTACAATGGTGTAACTTGTTAAAATTAAAACGTATTTTTTTAACGTATTTTAGTTAATAAACGATTATATGTGTTAATATGATGAATGTGTAAAATTAAAATTAGAAAAGTAAAAGATATAAAGTAAAGTAAGTAACTAATTATAGGGGTTAAAAGTGTAAATTTCAAATTATAAATCATGATTTAATGTGGCATTTAATGTGGCACACGATGGGCTGAGGTTTCGCATGATTTTGTTTAAACTCCTAATTAGTGGTTGAAAATGCTCCTCGCGTTCTCGTAAATAGGTAAGCTCCTCGTTTGAACCTTTCTCTCTCTCTCTCTCTCTCTCTCTCTCTCTCTCTCTATATATATATATATATATATATATATATATATATATATATATATATATATATATATATATATATATATCGGGTTCATCGGGTTGGGTTGGGTTCAAATTATCGTAACCCGATATCAACCCAATACATACGGTTTGAAGATTTTACAACTCGATTGCACATCGGGTTGCTTCGGGTTGGGTTATTACACGTCGGGTTGGGTTGGGTTGATCGGGTTGGTTGGATTGGTCGGGTTTTTGAGCACCCCTAATACAAACATATGTAGAGGAAGGATCATGCCAGAAGTAAAACATTATGCGAGAATGCGAGAAGTGCGATATCATATATGATTACATGTCGTGTGGGTGTGTTTAATCATATATGATTAAATGTCTACGCATTGTAACATGTGCCTAATCATATATGATTAATCTTGTGTATCATATATGATAACACACTTATTGCATAAGGTTTAGCTTCTCGTTTGAACATGCCCCAACATATGTGATGCATTCATATGGTGCTAACGACACAAAGTGTTCTTAACAGGGCATTTAGCATTCTATAACAATGTTAACCTTCTAATAGTCTATCATTACCTGAATACCAGAATATTGCAGGGGTGTACCAACGCTTCTACTTGTTCCACAACCATCATTTTCTTGCGTTACTTCATGTAATGATGTTCCTTCGTTGTCCACGTTCTCTAAATTTTCATCATATGGATCAGCAAATTCTCCTAATCCAAATCCTCCACTAGCAAGCTCTTCCGCCTCTCTAATTCGTAACAGGTCCATGGACCAAGCCTTTATGACTGGGCATGTTGCACTTCACTCGGTCGACATACAGTAGCTACAAATAACGATATGTGATATTATTAACAAACAGATATTGTGTATTATGGCATATGTATTATCTCTTGTGATTACATCATATTATCACATATGATTATTACTAATAAAAAAATAAAAAAATTGTGTTCATAGTACATACCATAAGGGCCGATAAAGGGCCACAGTAGAAAGCATTTTGATTGTCCCCTTTCCATGAGCTCTTGTTGTATTTCAAGCATGACCATACGTACTCACACCAATTTACATCTTTAAATCTCGTTTCTGGTGTCACATGCGATAAGACACTAAGATCGCATACACCATTGCTCCTACATTTTGCCATTGTATTGCAAAATAAAACTATGAAATTCATCTTGAAGTTATCGTCAGCTAGATGAGATGATACGATCTCTTTGCTAACATCAGATGCTCGTATATTTGACCTACTATACTATTTTCTCCAATTCTCAATAACACTGATGCCATAATCTTCTGTAACACTGTCGTCATAGGCTACATCACCCATAGGTATCCCAAGCACATCTCTGATAGATTCTTGATCGACATTTATTACACCTTTCCTTGTTTTGAGTGTCATTGAATCAGTGTCAAGGTTTACAGCCAAGTAATAGCCAAGTTTAGATGGAATGCCATCCAACTTCATACCCACCAGTCCTCCGAAACCCATATACTCTATACATCGTTGTTGTTCCCTCGACAACTTCTTCATAGCAGTAAACAATGGATACGGAGTTGTCTGTAACCTTATCACAGGTGTCTCGTCAGTCATCTCTAATCTGACATCACTCATCTCTGTACGTTCCTCTACCACTCGCTCATTCACCAACAAATCTTGCTTTCTCTTGGTTCGTCTTTCAACAACTTCTTGGACTTCATCTCTAAGCACGTCCTCGTCTAAGAAGTTGTCCCCCACTTGTAAGAGTCGCTTTCTTGCCGTACTTCTCGTATGTTTACTCTCTACACATGAAGGTTTAGAGTCATTTTGTTTTTGATGATTTGTTATTAATCATGTCACATTTGAATTATCATACATATACATATTAACATAAAAGTATGATTTAAAGCCTTTTTTATACTAGTTAATATTTCATTACCAAATATAGTATCACATGTGCTTATTATGCAGTGTCACATATTATTACTTTCATATATTACATATGATTACACACAAATCAGAGCATAATATTATGGCAATGGAACTGGGCACTACATGACCAATTACTATATTCCAAAGGTTTTGGGCATCAAAGGAAGAGAATGCACAAACAAATTTCATAAAAAATGTGCAAAAACCTTACTATACTACCCATTATATCATGTACAATTACCTTAACAAACCACTATATATCCATACATATGTGATATCACGTCTCACATTCAATATCCATCACGTTACACATAAGTTAATATATGTAATCATATATGATTACATATAAATCATATATGATTATGTTCCTTTGCACCAAAAAAATACAGTCTATAAGCAAGAAACTTACGAATGTTAACATTCAATTTTAGGTCGGAGTTTGTTCTCTCGCTGTCCAAACTCACGTTACCTTCTTCCACATCCAACGGATTGTCAGATGTGTTCTTGAAAGTGCAAATTCCATGACCTTTCAGTCTGTTACTTCTCCTCCTCTTTGAATGCAATCAAAAACATATATATATATATATATAATATGCAACCAACTATAATATTTGAAATAGAAACACATATAATGATTAATAGATCACAAGCTACCTCTATCTTCCATTTATCTGTTGGAATCAGTCCCTCCCTTGAACCCGAATGCACACACAATACGTAAATCAACTAACTGATCGGTCACACCAATCAAAACGACAATATGGGATTTTCAATGTGTGTATTATATTAAAATGGAAAACTGATTACATGCAAAACAAACTGTAACCTACCCTATTTATAATTGAAAGTAAACAACTAGAAACAACTAACGTGGGTACTAACTACTAACCGACTAAGCTAGAAAACAGGAAAGAATAACTCAAACAACTCCACTTGCTGGAAACTCGGTCAAACATGGACTATCCACCTGTGACCCGCTGACCCATGAACCGCTGACCCGCTCCATGACAACCCATGATCCATGACCCGACTTAACCCATCAAGATTACCCAACATTCACCCCCGTAATCTTGATGATCTTGACCCGTTGGAAAACGTTCATCAACATCCCGACTTTTCCTGGACACAGACCTCTTCCCCGGTCACGTCCAAAGTCCTCCCGACCTTTCCCGGACCCACGACCTCTTCCCCGTTCACGTCCAAAGTCCTTTCGATTTGAACCTCCAACAAAATTCAGCACTCTTTCAAGCCCGATAACTGGTGTTGTAGAAGTCATCCACGACCACCTATGCCACCGCCTTTTACTTGCCTCCTGCCACCACCAACATCATCCCTACCACCTTCAATCAAGCTTGTTCCGAGAGCCCTTTTCCACCGATCAAGAAGACAAGGTCACACCCGCCTTTACCGTCTTCCGTCATCCGCAAAAACGAACCGAATCAAAGCCACCTGCTTTGATGTCTTCCTGTCCGTTTGTCACGCACCTCCGATTAGTCTCTCGCTATCGTTGGAACAAGCTCGATCAAGAGAAATCGGGGCTGCTGTTGAGATGCTTCAAGCTGCGATAAAAAATGCTCACACCCCCTTCAACCGTACCTGGGTGGTGCTCTGATACCAAATGTTGGAATCAGTCCCTCCCTTGAACCCGAATGCACACATAATACGTAAACCCACTCACTGATCGGTCACACCAATCAAAACGACAATATGGGATTTTCAATGTGTGTATTATATTAAAATGGAAAACTGATTACATGCAAAACAAACTGTAACCTACCATATTTATAATTGAAAGTAAACAACTAGAAACAACTAACGTGGGTACTAACTATTAACCTACTAAGCTAGAAAACAGGAAAGAATAACTCAAACAACTCCACTTGCTGGAAACTCGGTCAAACATGGACTATCCACCTGTAACCCGCTGACCCATGAACCGCTGACCCGCTCCATGACAACCCATGATCCATGACCCGACTTAACCCATCAAGATTACCCAACATTATCAACGTGTATTCGAAGTATATTGTGTTTAATCCTGAAAAATACATAACGAAATTATAAAATCAGTGTTACATAGGACCCTAGTCTCTGTTTAATCAATGTCGAACCATAAACTCTTAAAAGTGACGATTAAGTTGTTTTTGAACTCTAATCGACGTGTTTTTTACAATGTCGATTGTAATTTGTAGAATAATAATAGTTGTAGTGGTAATTTACCGTTTTTGAAACCCTAAAATCGGAATGGAGAAGAAATCAGAGAATTTTCTATCGCCAAGTGATACACAAATTGATCGTCGAGAAGGAATCGATTTGGATGCAAACCTGGTTCACGTGTCGAGAATGGAGAAGGAAGCGTATTCTGAGAATACCTGGTTCACGTTTTGATTTGAAGCACACCTGATTCACCTTTTGATTTGAAGCAGACCTAGAACTTGAAGCGTATTGTGTAGAATTGGGTTTGGTAAAGAGATAATCTGGTTTGATATTGATATGTAATCATTGCTAGATATGTAGATATCTTTTAGATATCTATCAGTAACAAGAAAATCGCGCGGATATCAATTTAATGTTTAAATCTTCTTTTTTTGTTCCATTTTTACCCTTTATGATTAAATTCCAGCTAATTTGTTTAATAAATAAGTCTAAAGTTTTACAAGTTTGCCATTACTAATCATGACCATTAATTTAATTAAGTGGTTGGCTAGGATTCCTTCTCGTCTTCTCGCATATGGTATCCCTTCTCGTTTGAACCTGCCCCTATCTATATATGTACATGTATATATATATATATATATATATATATATATATATATATATATATATATATATATATATATATATATATATATATATATATTGTATACTATACTATTTCTAACTATAGCTATATATGCACATGTCGTATGCATATAAGTGTATGTGTATGTCTATATATGTACGTAGGGTTTGGTTCACGTGAGACCATTCTGTTTTTGTGAGACCGGTGAGACCAAGTTTTTACACTTGAAACTTCACAGTAAAACACTGTGAAGGTAAAAAATGATACGAACCTTCACATCAAAAACACTGTGAAGGTTACCTTCACAGTGTTTTGCTGTGAAGTTTCAAGTGTAAAAACTTGGTCTCACCGGTCTCACGAAAACGTGTTGGTCTCACATGATCCCAAGTCTATGTATGTATCTTTATATATGTTGGTGCAAGTGTACCACATCTCTATATATTTATATATATTTATTTTGATGATTACAAACACACCGCATTATTGTTTATCTAACAATTTAATCCAAGTGTGCAGTTGTTAAAGAACACGAAGATTTAATCTGAAGGGTTCAAGACGGAAGTGTTTACGTCGTCATCATTGTTTATAACTAATAATGATAAACACCCTAAAATAATATACCACTTGGATATTTCTAAAAACCCTAATTGATTTTAAATAAATAAAGTTTTTTTTAGAAGATCTAGCAAGATTTTGCTTTTTCTGACGCAGGTATACCGCGAGGTTCAGCAGGTATACCGCGGCGGCTTGATGTTACCTCTGATTGATTGGTCGTACTTTTTTCTGACGCAGGTATACCGCGGTGTTTAGCAGGTATACCGCGGGTACAGTTGGGCGGTATACCGCGATGTTTAGCCGGTATACCGCGGGTACAAGTTTACGTTTGTTTTTGCAGGGTTGACTTTCTCTTCTGACAGTGTACTTTTTACTGCACGGTATACCGCGTGCATTTGGCGGTATACCGCGAATGCATGTATCCGTTGGAAGAGCTGCTATATAAATGCATGCGATGGTGGAGAAGAAAAGAGAATATACAGATACAACCAACACCATCACTGCTCATCTGATCTCTCTCATCTAATTAATATATATATTTTATAAAACCTTTTTTATAAAATATCCAAGTGATTATTATACAAGAGTGATTACCCATTGTGAGTTATACTCCTCTTGTAAGTATTTGAATAACGGGTGTGTGATCCTGTTTATCTCATAGCAGAGGCTTGAGAAACTATTACAAATTCTTTTGTATTTGGTTTGTGTTCTACCGTAAAGAATACATTTATTGGATCGTGTCGAGAAGTGTCTCGGCTGCTGGTTTATCACAGTTGGTGGTAAATCAGTAAATCTCTGTGTCAAGTATCTCTATCCCTTATCTCTTTATTTATTCCGCTGTGCTTTTAATTATATCTGTTTATATAATTGTTGTATATTTTTTATTTGTATACTCTGATTTATTTTTACTGTTTCAGTACTGTATTTATTTATAAAAGAATTTTTGAAAGTAAATTATTTAAATACAACCTTACCCCCCCCCCTAGGTTGTCTAACAATATATATACATATGTTTGCTTATATGTATATAGTACATATATGTATATATATTATACTTATACATATGTATGCATGTACATACAGGGTTTGGTTCCAGAGAGAAGTGTCAAATTTGGTGAGAAGTGGTTATCAACCGTTGGATGAGAAATGGACAAACATTAGGATGAGATGTACCGAGATGTTTGGATCAACTCCCCTTTAAACCACAATTCATGGGAGGGTATTTGATTAAAAGTGATCAACGGTTTAAAAGTATTTCTCACACTTCTCACCAAAAATGACATTTCTCACATGATCCTATGCATGTATATATATATATATGTAAGTATGTGTATGTCTATATATACGTGTACATATATGAGTGAAGTTGGAACTAAAAGTAATTCTGAATTCAGATCCCTTCTTATATACCTTCTGATCAACTAACTAGTAGTCTTCAATTATTCTCACACAATCATGCATATATATATAGATACACTATATGTGCGTGTATAAGATACTCATGTTATATATATATATATATACACACGTGTGTGTATACGATACTCATGTTATATATATATATATATAGGCGGGTTCAAACGAGGAGCGTAACAATTTAAGAAAACGCGAGGAGCATCGCCCATGTACAAACTCACATGTGATTCACAGTACAAACCACGGGACAAACCGCGCGCTTTGCAAACCGCGGGACAAACCGCGCGGGTCCGAATTTTAATCACATATGATTTTGTATGTGAATCACATGTGATTTTGTACATGGGCGGTGCTCCTCGCGTTTCTCGTAAATTGTTACGCTCCTCGTTTGAACCTTTCTCTCTCTCTCTCTCTCTCTATATATATATATATATATATGTGTGTGTGTGTGTGTGTGTATTTATGGCTATATTCTTATGTTTATACGTATATGTGCATGTACATGTGTTCGTTGCTAGCTAATCGTATGCATGATAGAAGATGTATGTGTGTGTATATATCGATCGTACGTATATGCGTATGAATGTTCGGATTAAGTTATTAAAACTCGAAAACTCGTTTGGTTCTTAATGTATGCCATTTTGTAACACTTTTGGTCCTTTCTCGTACCGACCGTTAGATTTTTTCGTTAAGTCCAGTTAATATCAGGGGCATTTTAGTTATTTTAAATCTAGGTCCTATGATTTAAAAACCCATATTAGACAGGTACGTGGTGACATGAAATAAGGGACCCAATTCACAACAAAATTAAAACAACAGTTATGCTATTATGTAATTAATTTTTTTTGAAGGCACCCAATCCATAATTTTAATATAACCATAAGGATCAAATTTGTAATTCTTTAGGGACCCAATTCATAACACCCTCTTTGGATAAACCACAAAAGTTACTTGTATTAACTTTCCAATTTAACTATTTTGAGAACGTAAATTTCTGGTAAAAATTTGGTTTGATTAACAAACATCCAAACAAAAGCGGACAAAGTTTTTGGACAGGTCGAACTAGTTTAGATATGACGAATAACGTTGAAAAATTTTGTGAATTTGTCAATTTTGAATTGTTAACAAGCGTGTGCGTTAAGTTTAAGCATTTGTTTTTTCAATAATAAGTTAAAAAATAAACTTCGGCTATTTAGCATGGTTCTAAAAGACGTGATGTGTGACGTGACGGCGAGGTCAAGATTCAAGTCTTAGAAGTCACAACGAGGCCAAGATGTTTTTCAATACGTGGCTTATAACGACAAATTTGTATATCATATATATCTATACTTCTATACTACTTTATAATGCATTTAAGAAAAACTCTTAAAAGACAAGTCGTAAAGCATGAGCTACAATTATTTTATACAATACATTCAAAAACTATGAATTACAACTAAAAAAATCATAATGTACAACTTCTTAATACACCTTCCTTCCAAATTTTTCTTCCCCCATTGACATCTTTCTTTCTCTTATTCATGTCAAACCTATTCTTTCTCCTATCAAACTCTAATGGGATAATAATTTTAGCTATTCTCTTAATGAGTATATATATAGGGTTGCGTTCACGTGAGACCAACATGTTTTCGTGAGACCGTGAGACCAACAAATTAACACTAAACCTTCACATTGATTCATTGTGAAGGTAAGAAAAACAACAAACCTTCACAGCAAAAACACTGTGAAGGTTTTAAAGGAAACCCACGTCAGTTTCCTTAGTTGTCTAAGCTATACATATCCTCTCCTAATTTATAGCCTCAACCTTAGTTGTTTCCTTTTATCTTTTCCTGTATTTTGGGTAGGATTGTTGTATAATCTTGTATTTATACCCTTTCTCTCTCGTTGATTGACAAGATGAAATAAACATTCAACTTCAGAAATCTTTATGGTATCAGAGCAGGCTCCATAAACCTGCAACCAAAACCCAGCCGACGACGGAACCATGGCCGGAGACAAATCGGTTGAACCGAACGACGATGGAGGTCATCCTGACCCCAACTCTCCCTACTACATACACGCCTCCGATTACCCGAGGCAGATGCACGTAAACGACGTTCTAACCGACAACAACTACGGCGATTGGGCCCAAGAGATGAAGAACTTCTTGTTCGCCAAAAACAAGATAGGATTCATCGATGGCACAATCAAGAAACCTGAAGAAAAATCGTCAAATTACATGACGTGGATGCGATGCGATGCCATGATAAAAGGATGGCTAACTACGGCAATGGAAAAGGACATCAGAAGCAGCGTTAAATACGCAAACACCGCGACAGAAATTTGGGCAGATCTCGAAGAAAGATTCGGAAAAGAAAGCGCTCCACGAGCGTATGAATTAAAGCAATCGCTCACGATCACGCAACAAGATGGGGCCTCGGTATCGGCCTACTACACCAAGCTACGAAGCTTGTGGGACGAGATCCAGTCCGTGTCACCTACACCCCGCTGTACATGTGGGAATTGTACGTGTGACATTGGAAGAAGGATGAATGAATCCAAGGAGAAAGAAAGATTGTACGAGTTCTTGATGGGACTAGACAACAACTTCTCGACCATAAAGACGCAAATTCTCGCGATGAAACCTACACCCACCTTGGGGATGGCGTATCATCTCGTCGCTGAGGACGAGCAGCAAAGGGCCATTTCAGCCGGGAAGCGTCCAATGACGGAAGCCGCTGCGTTCCAAACCTTTACGTTGAATCGTCGAGAAACATCAACCGATTCCAACCAACAGCGAACAAGGGGCGTACAGAAGGACACAAGACGCAACAACGTAGACGAAACGGAACACTGTAACTTTTGTGGAAAAGGTGGTCACAACAGGGATGGTTGTTTCAAAAGGATCGGCTATCCTGAATGGTGGCCGGGTAAAGGGAAACGTGAGAAAGGAAAGCCAAGAGTCGCATGTGTTGATACAGGACCAAGTCCGATACCGGGACTAACAACCGAACAATACCAGAAATTGCTCAAGCATTTTGCGGAGGATGAGAGTTCGTTCAAGGACGACATGCCCTCAACAGTAAACATGGCTGGTAAGGTTGAACTAAAAGGTGCTTGGATCATTGACTCGGGTGCCACCGAGCACATAACGTGTGAACGTGAGTTGCTCGAGGGTCTGACAAAATGCATTCATGAGACTCCGGTGACTATACCTAACGGGGAGTCCATACCCGTTGAAGGGAAAGGACACTGCACATTACAAAACGGGATAAAAGTTAAAAGAGTCCTTCACATCCCTAAGTTTAATTGCAACCTGTTATCCGTTATCCGATTAACCAAAGATCTCCAATGTGCCGTAACCTTCCTCCCTGATTTTTGCTTTATGCAGGACTTACGCTCGAGGAACCTGATTGGCGTGGGTAAGTGCGAAAGGGGTCTATACCGAATGGGCTTGGTGGCGGATGAAAGAAAAGTTATGACGGCAACTACCGATGTTACGATGTGGCATAAGAGGTTGGGTCATGCTTCTGAGTCAAAGCTACACCAAGTTGATTTTTTAGAAAATATTTCCTGCAAATTAAAAAATGAAGTTTGTGATTCATGTGTTAAAGCTAAGCACACCAAGTTGCCTTTCCCAAGTAGTTCAATAAAAACGAATGATTGTTTTGAGTTGTTGCATTGTGACATTTGGGGCAAGTATCGTACCCCCTCTCTTTCGGGGGCTAGCTATTTTCTGACCATTGTAGACGACTTTAGTAGGGCTGTCTGGGTCTACCTTCTCAAACACAAGTTTGAAGCAAGTAGCCAATTAATTGACTTTCACAACATGGTGAAAAGACAATTCGGTAAAAGCATCAAGAAAATAAGGTGCGACAACGGTGGCGAATTCACGTCGATTTCCATGATGAACTTTTACGCAAAAGAAGGAATCATGTTGGAAACAACTTGTCCTCACACGCCACAACAAAACGGGGTGGTAGAGAGAAAACACCGACACCTACTTGAAATGGCTCGGGCTTTGCGATTTGAAGCAAACTTATCTACCAAGTTTTGGGGAGAATGTGTCTTAACAGCCACATATATTATAAATAGACTTCCCTCCAAGGTGATCAAACAAAAAACACCTTACGAAATACTTTTCAATCAAAAACCCGATTACGATCACATGCGGGTTTTCGGGTGTTTGGCGTATGCTAGAAATACCGAGACGAAGGGAGACAAGTTCGAGGTGAGGGGGAGACCTGGCATATTCTTGGGCTACCCGCAAGGGAGGAAAGGGTATCGAATTTACGACATTGAAGAAGGGAAAATGATTGTTTCAAGAGATGTGAAGTTTGTGGAACACATATTCCCGTTTGCAGCCACAAAAACATGTGAAGACGACGATCAAAGCGAAGATCCTGACTTCTTTTACAAGCCAAGTCAAGAAGATGACAAGAATATCCGAGGTGAAGCAAAAGAGAAAGCCAATCACACACCAGTCAGCTCCACTGAAGCTGAACTGAACACAAACTTGGGACAAAACAGTCCAGGCTACTTGAATGAAGACATGTCAGATCAAGGTGTGGGGTCCGAAAATTTGACCCAACAGGATACTATATCGGACGAAGCTGAAAATGCAAACGTACGGGAGACGCCTTCTATCGATATGCCTAGAGAAAAAAGAAGCAGGTCCCAACCAAAGCGCCTGAATGACTTCGTCGTAGAGTTGCCCCCATCGGTAGACCATGCACAACCTACGACCAATCAAAGGTCCTCGACGGTACACCCTATCGCTCACTTTGTTTCTTATGAAAAATTTTCCGACTCACATAAGGCTTTCTTGGCGGCCATCAGCTCGAATGATGAGCCAAAATTTTTTAGTCAAGCTGTACAGGATATCAAATGGAGGGAAGCCATGCAAAAGGAAGTACGAGCCTTGGAAGAAAATGGAACGTGGACCCTTGAAAATCTACCCAACGGGAAGCGTGCCATAGATTCGAAGTGGGTCTACAAGATAAAATACAAACCAAACGGAGAGATCGAAAGATATAAGGCGCGTCTCGTCGTCAAAGGCTTCACACAGATGGAAGGAGTTGATTTTCACGAGACTTTTGCGCCGGTAGCAAAACTTGTTACCGTTCGAAGCTTACTCGCGGTGGCAACCAAGAAAGATTGGATCATCCACCAACTCGACGTGAACAACGCATTCTTACATGGAGATTTGAACGAGGAGGTCTACATGAAAATCCCTCAAGGTTTCTTGAGGGAAGGAGAGACAAGAGTCTGTAGACTGAGAAAGTCCCTCTACGGATTACGACAAGCTTCGCGTAATTGGTATCAAAAGTTCACGACTGCCTTGTTGGATCTCGACTTCAAGCAGTCAAAGGCAGATCATTCCCTCTTCATTTACAAAAGAAACGGTGTCTATGTTGCTGCCCTTATATACGTAGATGATGTAATAATCGTTGGGAACGACGCCACAAAAATACAAGGAACTAAAACCCACCTGGACGAGAAATTTAGCATTAAGGATCTAGGTCCGCTCAAGTATTTTTTAGGCATCGAAGTAGCTCGCACCCCTGACGGTCTGGTCTTGAGCCAACGAAAGTACACGCTGGACATTTTGGAGGATAGCGGAATGCATGGTTGTCGACCGAGTTCTTTCCCGATGGAGCAAAATTTAAAATTGGACCAATGCATCGACAGCCCCCGCATCGATGCAAACCAATATCGTCGTCTCATTGGGAGATTGCTCTACCTGCAGGCGACGAGACCAGACATAGCATACCCGGTCAACATATTGAGTCAATTCGTTTATGATCCCCGTCAACAACACATGGATGCTGCGACGAGAATACTTCGTTACTTAAAGGCGACGCCCGGGCAAGGTATTTTCTTTCCAAAAACAGAGGGAATGAACCTTGTTGCCTACTGTGATGCGGACTGGCTTGGTTGTTCTTACACAAGGCGATCACGTACCGGATACTTGCTTCTCTTAGGAGGAGCGCCGATCTCATGGAAAACCAAGAAACAATCGGTAGTCTCGCGTTCTTCGGCCGAAGCAGAATATCGAGCCATGGCAACCACGGTCAGTGAAATTTTATGGATGCGATGGCTGCTACGAGACTTGGAAGCAACTCCAATTGGGCCTACACCACTATTTTGTGACAATCAAGCTGCCAGAGACATCGCTAACAACCCAGTCTTTCATGAACGAACGAAACATGTCGAAATGGACTGCTATTTTGTTCGGGAAAGAGTAGAGTCTCGAGAAGTTAAGCCTCTCTACGTTGACACCACTTTTCAAGTTGCCGACTTATTCACAAAAGCGTTGGGTACACAACGACTTCGGTTCTTACTGGACAAGTTGGGCACTAGAGACCTACATGCTCCAACTTGAGGGGGAGTAAAGGAAACCCACGTCAGTTTCCTTAGTTGTCTAAGCTATACATATCCTCTCCTAATTTATAGCCTCAACCTTAGTTGTTTCCTTTTATCTTTTCCTGTATTTTGGGTAGGATTGTTGTATAATCTTGTATTTATACCCTTTCTCTCTCGTTGATTGACAAGATGAAATAAACATTCAACTTCAGAAATCTTTAGGTTTACCATCACAGTACCTTCACAGTCTTTTGCTGTGAAGGTTTAGTGTTAATTTTTTGGTCTCACGGAAATAGTCTGGTCTCACATGATCTTAAGTCTCTCTCTCTCTCTCTCTCTATATATATATATATGTTTTTTTCGTTATTACTCATTAAGTCAATAATTTTAAATGAGTTAAATTACGTTATATACTAAAAATTAAAAAGTAAACACTAAAAATGTAAGAAAACTCAAACATAAAATTACAAAAAACACACGTCATGCCGTAACGTGTCATAGGCTTAACATGATGTGAAACAGAAGTCTTGAATAATCATGTGACACCACAACCTTTAGAATACTGTTAATTGTTAATTACGAAACGAACAAAGTTTTGTCAGTTACAAATTTCCCATATCACCTTCGACTATTATTATGATGTTCAACTCAACCAAACCAAATGTTCTTCCATAAAACGAGTTTACTGAAATTTATTTGAACCATAAATAATCAGTAAATTTCTAATAATTTTAAGAATATCTCCAATAGATTTTTTAAAATTGAAAAAGATAAGGTTTTGAGCATATTTTTTGTTCCAACAAATTTTCCAAAACCTTTCTTTAAAATGAAAAAACTATGTAAACTTCTCCAAATTGGAGAACTCCCTCACTACTACAAATATGACTTTTATAAACGGTTGTTTTGGGCTTTATACGCGGTTCTGGAACCGCGTGTACGGCCGGTGTTTGTAAAAGTATCTGCTTTTACACACGGTTCCAAAACCGCGTATAAAACTCAACTTTTATACACAGTTTCAAAACCGTTTAGAAAATGAATATTAACCGTGTATAAAATTAAGTTACAATCTTACACGATTTTAGATGAAACCGTTTAAAAAAGTTCTACCTAACCGTTTATAAAAGTGTTTATTTTACACGGTTTTTAGATGAAACCGTTTAAAAAAGTCCTACTAACCGTTTATAAAAGTGTATCTTACACGGTTTTTTTGCTAAAACTGTTTACAATTGTAATAACTTTTCACGGTTTTCATTACAAAACCGTGTATAAATGTAACCATTTATAAAAAAATGCATACATTTGGACACAGTTTTTTCACTAGAACCGTGTATGATGAGTTATATTTATAATTTTAATATTTTCCTCGATTTTGTTACCATCCATTATTCCAAATGTTGGTGAAGCTGCACTATATATGATAAGCTACATTTTCAAATACGATTCCAATAGGAATAATAAAACATTTCAAACACAATTCCAAATACAAAAATCAACTAGATACGTAAATGTAGCATCTCAAAGTGAACATTAACCATTAACCATTAAACTTTAAAGATCGTCAACGTAAATGTAACATCTGAGAGTAACCAAACATTCTAATACTTTTTATCGTGTAATCACGTCTAATAATTCTTAAAACAATCCCCTCCATGTATTATCACATTTTACCATCTTTCATGCGCCTCAAACATGGGCGGACCCAAGTGAGGAGATATGGTGGCACGTGCCACCGTATTAATCGTCCGGCGAAGGGTAAAATTTTTTACTTCTATGAAGGGTGCAACCGTATCGTTTTCGATGGTGCAACCGTATTAATTTTGAAACCTCAAGATTGTAACTGAAAACAGAAAAAAAACATTTATAACTTAAAGCCCACCCAAATACCCAATTACCATTTACCAAAAGTTACCGCCTCCCCCCCCCCCCCCCCCCCCCCCCAATTCCCAAATCGATCGGCTTAAAAATTCCTCTCAATTTCCAAAATTTACCGCCTTCCCTAATCCCCTTTACCGCTTGCGCAAATCTTACTGAAGATAAACAGAGGAATCAAAATCGCATTGGAATGGATGTGAAGAACAGAGGAATCGAACGAAGATGTCCGATTGTGTGATGTTCACGTCTCACGTCTGAATCGATCAGGTACTCAATTTACTCGATTTCACTTTGATTTTCTGTTATTTAGTGGATTTTGCTAAGTTGATTAATCTGATTTTGTTGATTAAGTTGATTATTCTCTGTTATTTAGTCGATTTTGTTAAGTTGATTAAGCTGACTTTGTTGATTAAGTCTGATTACTCAGACCTCAGTTTACTTGATTAAGACATTAAGCTGATTTTCTTGATTAAGTTCATTACTTCAGTTTACTTGATTAAGAGAATAAGACATTAAACATTTAAGCTGACTTTTCTTGATTAAGTTGTTTACTACTTTACTTGATTAAGACATTATTACATTAAAACATTAAGTTGATTTTGTTGTTTTATGACATTAAGTTAAGTGTTAAGTTAACTGTTTTATTACATTAAGTTGATTTTGTTGTTTTATGACATTTTGTTGATTAAGACCGATTACTCAGACCTCGTTTACTTAATAGTTTACTTGATTAAGACATTTACTTGATTACTTAGTCATTTACTAAACTGATTAAGAGAATAAGACACTAAGCCGATTTTCTTGATTAAGTTGATTACTCAATTTACTACTTTACTTGATTAAGACACTATTACATTAAGTTGATTTTGTTGTTTTATGACATTTAAGTTAACAAAAAGTTGATTAAGACTTAAAGACATTAAGATGATTACTCAGTTTTGTAGTTTTACAGTTGATTAGTTGTTATGGAAAAAAAAAACGAAAAGCGGTGATGCTAATGCATCCTTTCCACCCAAAAACAAAATCTTGAAATCAACCAAAAATCCAAAAAAACTGTTGAAATCAACAAAAAAAACCCGAAAAGTTCTCTCAAAATCGATAAAAAAAACTTAAAAATCCCTCAAAATCGAGAAAAAAACTTAAAAAATTCCCTCAAAGTGGTGGAATTAGGATAAAACAACATCGGGCGATGTGAAATTTTTTTAGGTTCGTCAAAGGTGCCACCGTATGAATAAATTTCTAGGTCCGCCTATGGCCTCAAAGTAAATGATCTCGCGATATTGCAAGACATCTCTTCTACTTGTGTAATTGCAAAAGGAGTCGTGGTCGTCAATATGTCCTATATATAAGTTTAAAGTAGGCGTTATTATAAACAAAATAAAGTGTTTTGTACAATATATAAATAAAATGAAAAGAATTTAAGAAACACATACCTTGAGAGGGGAAGCATATTGTTCATGCATCACAAATTGGAAGATTTGTTTCACTATATAGTAACCACAGTCCCTAAAGTGTAAAAAAAGTAGCGGTTAAACAAATTAAAGTACGAAATAAATTGTTAGGATATATGAATTATACCTTGTTTAATCTCCACGTAACGATCATGAAATGAGACAACATAAAAACTGATGTAAAACATTCCATATATCAAGGCCCGGTCCTTAAGTTTCTGATGCTCAAGGCCAAAATCCAAAAACTGCCCCTAATATATAAAAGTGAAAACATAATTGACTAATATTTGCCTAGTGGTAATGATAAGCAAGATTGGCGAAAACTTACATGGAAAACCTCCTAACGACCAAACTTTTTAAGTTGTGAACATCTTTCATCATGCTCTGATCGATCTTTAAACTCTTTGCGATTGAGTATCAACCTCGATAAAGAAAACTATGTAACATCCAACAAATCAATTAAATAAGGACACACTATGTTTCATTTAGTGAGCTCATAAACAATAAATCAAATACAATAGAGTACAAAACCAACACCTTTTCCTTCTTACCTTTTGCATATGCATCACTAGCAGGCACGTATGTGTATGCAGGAAGGACAAAGTTGCAAGTTACACCTCTATAAAAGTACTTCTTTGTCATTCACATTCATGTCTTTAGTCTTATCTACAAACACTCCCTTAAACGCCTCTGCAAAATCTTTTTAATGTAACCTAAAAATACTAAACAAATTGGTGCTCCCTAGTATGAATCGGTCTGTCTTTCTTTTACACAAACAGTGAATGAACATAGAACTAACATAGAAAAACAATTCTGGCATATGGCAGACGATTATAGTTAAGACACATAACAATAGCAATAGCAATAGCAAAATAACTATGGTGCAGAGCCCAACTCTATTGACAAACATCTCCCAATAACTCATTTTGATTGCATATTAATTGGGAACTAGAATTGTGTCAAGCTACAGATTTTGAAGATCAAGAGACCACCTTTAAGAACACACTTTGAACACCATTCTTAAGATTTTAAAAACACACTTTGAACATTATCCAAAGAAATCACCCTCATTCTTCTCTACCTGAAATTTTAAAAGATGGTCTCTTGATCTTCAAAAAGCATAAGATTAAAAGCATGAAATTTTAATCCACTTAACAAAATACCTGAAATTAAAGTGGATAAGTAGCACAGAGAAAAGAATCATGTTACAGAATAATAAACAAATCAAAAATTCAAAATTGAAGCCAGTAAACACAAAAACATACTTGTAGGGATCAACAAAAACTACCTGCAAAAAACACATAGCCACTAAGGGCCTATTTGTTAGCAGCTTAACGGGCTTAGTAGGATTCACAACTTATCTATACATGACTATTTGGTAGTGGCTTAATGATATAGAAATTGGCTTATTCAGTAAGCTTCTAGGGAAGCTTTATGTAGAAAGCCAAATTCTTTGTAAACCTGCACTTCCCCGTTAAGAAAAATCTTCTCGATCTATATTGTATGGTTAATCCACAAAGCCAGATTTATACATAGAAGACTTAATGGGAAACCGACCAAACAACCCTTAACATATATAGTTCATGTGAACTAGGGTTCAAGATTTCAAGCAATCAGTAGTCAAAACGTCACAACAGAACTCTCCCACATGCGATGTTCAAACAAGACACCTTAGCCAAAATCGATTTTCAAAACCCAAATCGTTTTTCCAAACCAAAATCAATTTTCAAAACTAAAATCAATTTTCGAAACCAAACCGATTTCATAAGCTAACAAAAACTCGAACTCGTTCATCAAAATCAAAATCAATTTCGAAACATGTAAGAGTGAAGAAGAATAATACCAAGTAAGGTAAGCCGAATCGATCGACAGTCCTGAGCGAGATCGTGAATTTTGAGCACCAATTTGTTTATTACCAGGTGTGTTTCAAAATCTGGTCGGTTAACTTGTGACCACCAATTGGTTTCGTACGGTTGAAGAATCAACTCAGTTTGTTGCGTCATCGAAATCACAATCGCCTTTATTCTGGTTGATTGATCGATGGAACGGTGATGGTTTGGCTGGAGGAAGGCGACAATGGTGGTGTGGCTGGAGGAAGACGACGATGGTGGTGTGGATCAAGAAGATTGGAAGTGAACGACAAGGGTTAATGTAGGTAGATAAAAGAGTAAAATGAAAAGGAGAGGGAAATTAAATGAAAAGGAGAGGGAAACAAAAAAATAAAGAGGGTGAATTTTATTTATGATATTTAATTAGGTTTAGAAAAAAATCTAATAATAACTTTTAAATATTAAATATATAACTTTAAATAAAAAATAATAAACTTTAAAACATAAATAAATTATTCTAAATGATAAATAACAATTGTGACATATCATCGTGTGAGAAGTTGAGTTAACGTGGGAAACGTGATAAGTGGATCTAAACCCTTGATCACTTATAATCTCAAACTCACCCATGAATCGCATCCTAATGTGCATCCAACGATTGATAACCAGATCAACGATATGACGGTAATCAAATGAAAAGGGTTAAGGTGAGAAACGTAAAAAAGGAAGTTACTATGAGAATGGTAAAAAAGGATATTCATCATTTGAACAATTCTAATTGAAGATCAACAATAATGAGGTGCACAAGGATGCACCATATTAACTATGACGATAATCAAATGAAAAAACACAAAAAGTTACGGTGAAAAGGATAATAATGGATCTCCACCTTTAAATAAACACTAATGAGAAACAATGGATCAATTTTCTTCTAAGGCACAATTCATGAGTTGTTTTGAGATTAAAAGTGATCAAGTGTCCAAATTACTTCTTAATGAACTATAATGGGTCTTCATTAGCTTAAGTGATTCTTATTTAACTTGATTAGGCCTTTAACAATTCTTAATGAACTCTAATAGGTCTTCATGGTCTTAAGTGGAACTTAATGAAACGTATTGGGCCTTTGTGGGCTTGAGTAACTTTTAATGAACTTGATTGAGCCTTGATTGATTCCAATTACTCTTAATGAACTATAATGGTCATTGACGAATCATATTTGACTCAATAGTTGTTAATGAACCTTATTGTGCCTTTGTGGGTTTGAGTGGCTCTTAATAAACTTGATTGGGCCTTCATGAGCTTCAGTAGCTATTAGTGAACTATATTGGACCTTGATCAACTTCAATGGCTTAAGGTGAGCCTTATTGGGCCTTTGTGGGCTTGAGCGACTTTTAATGAACTTGATCAGGCCTTGATTGATTCCAATTACTCTTAATGAACAGTAATGGTCCTTGACGAATCATATTTGACTCAATGGTTGTTAATGAATCGTATTGGGCCTTTGTGGGCTTCAGTGACTCTTAATGAACTTGATCGGGCCTTGATCGATTCCAATTACTCTTAATGAACTATAATGGTCCTTGACGAATCATATTTGACTCAATGGTTGTTAATGAATCGTATTAGGTCTTTCTGGGCTTGAGTGACTCTTAATGAACTATATCTGTAAAATATCTTGGACCTTTACGAGTTTAGGTGACTCTTAGCAAAATGTATTAAGCTTTGATGGGTTACATCGACTCTTAAAAGAACTGTAATTGGCCTTGATGGTTGGGTGAAAACCCAATTTCAAGTATTGGACATTCATGGGCTTGATTGGGGCTTGATGGACCTTAGCGACTCTTAATAAGCTTTAATGGGTCCCGATGGGTCGTATCTTATTGTGTGATTGTAAATGAACTATATTGGGCCTTCACGGGTCAAACTTAATGACACCAATGTTTGACTGATTATATATACATGTATGTTGTTATTAGGTCGTATTAGAGTCGGTTGTTGTTATTGAACTATATTGGACCTTAATGTGCGTTAATGAACTATATTGGACATTGATCAACTTCGATGGCTCTAATGAACTGTACGAGCCTACATGGCTATCATCGGCTATTAATAATATGTATTGGCCTTAATTAGTTTTTGTGTGTGGTAACAAACTGTACGGCGGTAATCAAATGAGAACCATAAAGATTGTTAAACTTACGAAAACTGAAAAAATGCATGTGCACTTTTTAACATATGTTTGTGTTTAAATCGTGAAAAATGTATTTTTAGATATTTAAATATATATATATATATATATATAATATTTCGTTTAATTTTTTAATTAATTAATCGATGTGTAAAAGGTAACCTTTGTATGCGGTTTTTAACACACGACTGCGTATTTGGGTTACTTTTATACGTGGTTTCTTACTCAAAACCGTGTGTAAAGGTGTCTTTTGCACAGTTTTTTACATAGAACCGCGTATAAAAGTTACCCCTTTGTACGCGGTTTTTTTAACACACAACCGCATATAAAAGGTAACCTTTGTACGCGGTTTTCTCGATGCAACCGTTTGTAACTGTCGAATACCTTTTATGCACGGTTGTTAATTTAGAACCGCGTATAAAATCTTATTTTTAACAACGGTTTAACCTTTACCGTGTAAAAAGGGTCAAGATCTGTCATTTATACATGGTTTTTGTAAAAACAACAAAAACCGCGTATAATTAAGCACGTATAAAAGTCATATATGTACCGGTGCCTTAAAAGGATTAAAATAAGAGGAAAATAATTTTTTTATATATTCCAATGATACTTTGAAACAAATTTTAGAAAGACAAATAAGGGCATCCACAATCATCAAGTCTTTTATAAAGACTTGAGAAAAATAAAAAAATATGTGGGATCCACCAAAGACTTGAAAGACTTGATGATCCCTCTCACAACCAATACTTCAAATGCTTGAGCTTTCTCAAGCCTTTGAAAAGTAAAGTGAGTTTCAAGTTGTTGCTCCAATCATCAAGTCATCATCAAGCCTTTCCCAATTACCATTGGAGATGCTCTAACAATTTATAGATAATTTAAATATTTTAATAATAAGAGAGATTTTTTTTTGGTGCCAGAGGATTTAGAGGGTGGACGCGGTCGACTACTACACGTGCTTCTCACGCTCTCGTAATCCATTTCTGTTTCACCTCTCTCTCTCTCTCACACACACACACACACACACACACAGCAGATATGGCGCTCAGTTCACTTTCATCACTACCAATCAAATACCTAAATATTTCACCTTCTCAAGGTGCCTTCAATCCAAATCCTCCCTCCAAATCCCTAATCTGTCGATTGAATCCACAAAATGTGACTTCTACCAAAGGTATTCGGATTCTTCTTGTTCCGGATTTTAATTCTTTGAAAACATGTTTGATTTGCATAAAGTATCATCGGATGTTTCAGATGATATAAACAGAGCAGTACCGAAGAGATGGAAAGCTCTGATTTCAACTGCATTGGCAGCTGCCGTGATTACGTTTAGCTCTGATATGTCTGCCCTAGCTGATCTTAATAAGTTCGAGGCAGATATTCGAGGTGAATTCGGCATCGGATCAGCTGCTCAATTCGGTTCTGCTGACCTCAGGTAGATTTTTGAAACTTATTAGCATAAGATGGGTAAGAACGTAAAAACGCATAATCCTGATTAAAATTTTGTTGTATAGTGGAGTTCTATTGAAATTTTTGCAATTTTCTTTGCAGGAAGGCAATTCATGTGAACGAGAATTTCAGGTAAATTGTTGAATTTTGTTAAAGAAGATTTTTTTTTTGATTCCATAGACATAAAATTTGCAAATTCTGGAATGATGTAAAATTGAAGTCTATCCTGCAATGTGTGCACTTTGACTAGGAAAAGAACAGGATACAATTCATGTTCCACCATGGGTAGATTATACATAAAAAAGGTAGATATAATGTAATTTGAAAACCCCATAATGTACTACTTATATGATCAATTGATATTGATATGATTATGAATCTTTTATTGAGCATAAAACAAGCCAATTTTGCAAATTACTGCTTGAATGTCCATTCAGTCATGCTTACTTTAAGAAAATGTATGATACAGGAGAGCAAATTTCACATCTGCTGATATGAGAGAATCAGATTTCAGTGGTTCAACATTCAATGGTGCATATCTTGAGAAAGCAGTTGCGTACAAAGCAAATTTCACAGGTAAAGTAAGCTTCATCCCTCAATATGTGACGCAGTAGGAAAACGCGTGGAACGGATCGACAAGCATCAAATCCAAAAGATGAATGAGTCTACAAGCGTAGAACCCGGAAAATAAGAGAAAACTCTTAAACTAGAGATAAAACTCTAAAAGATTTATTGATCAATAATAATTCAGATGTTATCAAAATAATGAAAAGGAAAACCTATTTATAAGCTAAACTAATTAAAGATAACTATGAAAATAATTCAAACTAATCCTAATCCTAATCCAACTAGAAAACTAAATAATATAATAAATTAACCTTAATAATAATCCTAATAATAATAATTATCCTAAAGATAAATCCTTATTGTAAAAAGAAACTAACTCTTAAAGCAAATCAGAAACGAGAAGGATAGCTTGGGCTACAAGACACGCACGGTTTGGCCCGCGGCTTCAAGTCGCGTGGCTAGCCGCGTAAGTCTCTGTTTGATCTTTCTTCGATGCCAAATTCCAAGCCTTTTTCGAGCTCGTTTTCTTCGTTTACCGAGATAGAAGAAACACCTTGATAGCTCTTGAATTCTCCCTACATCAGACACCCTCACTTGAAAAGAACTCGACCTCGAGTTCACTTGAAGATCAACATTATTTGGTTCCTTAGGGTTTCGATGTAACACTGAATCATTCACGTATAATACTTTCTTCATTAAAGCATGTTGATCCACAACTCAGTCTTTAGGATTTAGAAAGGTTGACAAATATTCAAGTTCCAAAGGATGTTGCCTTTGGTTGCCTCCACAAAAGTGATGTTTTATCAAACCCGAAAGGGTAAGAGGCTAAAATAACTTTACCGGGAACTATTTCGATTTGATCCGGAACCTTGGGTGCTGGGATGATTGAAGCGTCATCTTCAAGATCATCTTTGCGACAATCGTTTTGTGGCTTGGGAATGTCTTCTATTAGCTCGCTTTCGGCTTTTTTGACCACAAGTGGGAAATCTGTGGCCGATGCCTTGGGACCGGTACAGGTTTCTTGTTGTGATTCTGTTACGATGTGGATGATCACTTTATCATCGGATTTGTCGGGAAAGACTTCGTCTTTTTCTGTTGGTTTCTCAGGAATTGGAGGTTGTTTGACTTGAAGAGAATTTGAATTGATAATACGGTGGTCATGGTTACCTTTGCGTGGAACCCTAACTTGATTATTTCTTCTGTCTCTTCACCGATAGTTGTCATTGTTGTTGTTGAAGGCGATTGTGACATCTGCTATCAGATTAGCGAGTGCTGTGGTAACAGCCGCAGTCATCTCTTCTAAATCTGCTTTGGTAGCGGGTCGGTCGGCCATTGTTAATATAAGAGACAGGAGAAACCTGCTCTGATACCAACTGACGCAGTAGGAAAACGCATGGAACGGATCGACAAGCGTCAAATCCAAAAGATGAATGAGTCTACAAGTGTAGAACCCGGAAAATAAGAGAAAACTCTTAAACTAGAGATAAAACTTTTAAAGATTTATTGATCAATAATAATTCAGATGTTATCAAAACAATGAAAAGGAAAACCTATTTATAAGCTAAACTAATTAAAGATAACTATGAAAATAATTCAAATTAATCCTAATCCTAATCCAACTAGAAAACTAAATAATATAATAAATTAACCTTAATAATAATCCTAATAATAATAATTATCCTAAAGATAAATCCTTATTGTAAAAAGAAACCAACTCTTAAAGCAAATCAGAAACGAGAAGGATAGCTTGGGCTACAAGACACGCACGGTTTGGCCCGCGGCTTCAAGTCGCGTGGCTAGCCACGTAAGTCTCTGTTTGATCTTTCTTCGATGCCAAATTCCAAGCCTTTTTCGAGCTCGTTTTCTTCGTTTCCCGAGATAGAAGAAACACCTTGATAGCTCTTGAATTCTCCCTACATCAATATGTCTGCTAGATTATCCCTTTCTTGAAGAAAAGTAACCTAAAACCAAGTTCTATCATCAACCATTGCAATGAAATGAAGAAATTTCTTCATTTAAAAAAAAATGAAATGAAGAAATTGCCTTTACTTTTGCTGGCATTTAGCCTTTCTACCAATTCTCCATGAACAACTTGATGCAGAGCAAAAGTTGACAACCAGCATCTTTATGTTCTTGCTCCTCTAATACCCCACAGTCCCCACTAATTTGAAACTCCTGTTCTGTGCCATATGACATGCAATTCAAAAATATGCTTTCTAGAGCTGGAGGAAAACATCTAACAGCTGAAACTCGTGTTCTGTGAGAATGAAACTATCACAAGTATCTGTGTGTTCATTGGTTAATTCAGTAATAGAACTTTTATGGTACCCACTTTCTGTCGCAGAAGGTTCATCGTCAGTGTTATACTTCACTAAATCAGCAATTGAAAGTGAATCTTCATTTGACCTTGCATTTGGTACCATCTCATTTTTTCTACACTTTCTCCATGGACATATCACTTTTGTGTAAGGGCCCAGCATGACTACCTTAGGTCTTTTATTGCCGGCTTCTGCTAGACGTTGCTTATTTGCTCAATTAGAGGTATGGCATTTCTCCCACATCCTGGAGGGAAGCATCTTACAGCTGAAACTCCTCTTTCAATATAAAGTGCCAATGCGTTGGTATTAATCAAATCAATAAGATCAGTGTCCTCATGCTCTATAGCCATATGCCTTATGTCATAATCTGAACTGAGTATTTTTCTACTAATAGAGCTTCCACCTACCAAAGAGTCCATTTCAGAAGGGTCCAATGCATCCTTCAAATCATCATCACTGAGTTCCTGGGAAATGCAGGCAGTGTCAACTACATCAGTGCTTTTGTATGCTAAGTCAAACATTCCTCTATTAATATAACCTTTATCAGATTCAACTTGGCTCGCATTATCTTTATAACCACCAGCGATGCCCTTTGGAAGTTCCTGAACCAAATGCACTTTCCGTTGTTTAGGCAATTTGGAAACACCAGTATTTTGACTTTCTACAACTTTCAGGAGATCAGATACTCCTATATTATCCAGAGCTTTGGGTTGTTTCAGACAACATATCATGCTTTCTTCTTGAATTACATGAATCCTAGGCTTGGTCTTGTCAGATTCTAATTCATGTGATTCCAAGACATCATTGGGATTGCACAGGATCTCTTGGCCATGTAATGTTGTTTTAGATGCATCAACTGAGAATGGAAGCAGGACTTCTGATAAATTTCTGGCCATAGGGACTTGATGAAATGCTTTTGGAAAGTCCCGTTCTGCAGAAATAGTTCTTTGGCTATGCTTTACCCCTGACAATATCATGAATTCATGATCAATATGCTTATCTGATGTGTTTTGAGGTTCATCAACCAAGACTGGAGGTCGGACCTCTGATAAATTGGTTTGCATAGTGACCTGATCAAATGCTTTTGGGAAGTTATGCTTTGCAGAAAGCTTTCTTGGTTTCCATTTCCACTTGGTTCTACCATAAAAATAAGCATTGGTGCCCTCCACCCGACAATAATCAGAAATAGTATATGAAGCCATTGAGTCATGGCACGGGCAAAGTCGCGAACCCACGTTCATCACCGGTTCAGTTACTGAAACATATGAATAAAATGAGTCAAGTTGGATATTTTAGAGGGAGAAAGTAGAAACATATATAACTTCCAGACGAGGATGTATCTGGTTTTTAGCCCCAATTAAAAACCAATTACTATTATCTCATTACATGCCATCTTTACAAATACCAACACAACAGTAGATTTTAACTACTCTTTAGCTACAAGAAGATATAATGTGAAATATCATATTCATCTTAATTTCTAGACAGAAGTGGAACCATCCCAACTACAACCTGTCCAGTCGTCAATCAAGGGAAACACCCAACCGTCCAGCGAGGTTAAAAAAATGGGTTGGGGACATAATCAAAGCCACAACTCCAATGAACCACACCCATATAGGGGAAAAAGCATTTCTTTTCCATGCAAATCTACAATCCCTAAGAGGCCTTTGCTACCTATTTCAACTACAAGTATTCTCATAATTTACAGTCATAATAGACAATAAATAGTTTAGTGACACTATTTCTAATCAAAACTTGGATCTTGTTTCTTAACAGGGGCAGATCTGAGTGATACATTGATGGATCGCATGGTAAGCCCAGCTCAATTTTTGGCAGCATGCAACTACATTCGTTCAAAAACTTTAACTATATCCAGCAATATTTAATACATAATAAGCCACTAGCTATTGCTATGTTTAACTCTCATTTAAGATATATATGTTGAACTCTCATTTAAGATCAAAACGTGGTTTCAGAAGATATGCTCGATGAAGATACTCAAGAATAACCTTCCATTTTTTTTTTGCACACCAGGTCTTAAATGAAGCTAATCTCACAAATGCCATCCTCGTAAGAACAGTTCTGACCCGCAGTGATCTTGGGCGTGCGGTTATTGATGGTGCTGACTTTAGTGATGCTGTTTTGGACCTTACTCAAAAACAGGTGCATTTCCAGTGATCATAGAAGCCCTTCCATATTAATTCTTGATTACGGTATCAATGGTTAGGTTTGATTAGACCTGAGTGTTTATGATGTAGGCTCTTTGCAAGTATGCAAGTGGAACAAATCCCACAACAGGAGTTAGCACAAGAACAAGCTTAGGGTGTGGAAATAGTAGACGGAATGCCTACGGTAGTCCATCTTCTCCATTGTTAAGTGCTCCACCACAGAAACTTCTAGATCGCGATGGATTCTGCGATGATGGCACTGGACTTTGTGATGCAAAGTAATTACTTACTTATTACTCCTATGATCCCATTCCCAACAAAAGAAGGCCATGTAAAATAGAGACATTTATGTGATTAATTCTGAAAACTTGAAAGAATTATTCTTTATATATATATATATATAGATGGCTACATGGTATTGGACTACAGTACTTGATGCATCATAATGAGTACAAAGAATTATAGTGCCTGTTGCTCTTGAATCATCCAGAAGTAGTCTTCTGTTCACAAGTTTCTTGAATGGTTTTCTTTTATGTAAAGCCCATAAATCTTGATTAATATTCTTTTCTGGAACTGAAATTCACCATATGGGTGTTCTTTGTTTAAGTTCCTGTCAACAAAATTAAGGCACAAAGTTGTGAATCAAAAATCCCAAATTTATGCAAAATGTATATTTGGAGAGGAAGAAATCAGGGTGTTAAGGAAGTTAATGGACAATGGTTAATGACTTAATGGTTATGTTTATTTGCTTATCTTCCAACTTTTATGTTCCTAGAATTCTGGTGATAAAATCTATGGTAAACCTTGGTTTGGTGAAGGATGCTATCTATAAATCAACTAAATATCCAATATAGGCATGCCCCATAAATAAAAATGCATTTTATTTTAAATAAAGTTGTACATTTTTGGATAATAATTGTTATTTGGAGTTTTGGACTATGCAACTCGACTAATCCGATGAAATCTTGAAATTAATATTTAATAGTTAGATAAGCTCTTATATTGTTCTAGGAGGGGGATTCATGACCTCGGAGGACTAAATCCAAGTCCAAACCAGTTGGTACCATATGGTTTGAAACGGGCGTGTCTATACTGGTCAAATCAAGTCAGACCTTAAAATACGCTATGGTCTTATCTGATCGGTTAAGACAGTTTGAACAAATTATGTACTTTGAAGTATAAACTCTAATGAAAAGAGTTAAATACAAATATATAATTTAATAATACAAATAAAAGTCAATAAATCGATAATATTTCATACTCAAGTCAATACTCCATTATATCACATATACCCCTTAATTGATAATTGGTAAATTAAAGAGTAATAATTGAATTGAATGAACTTTTTGATTGGTAATTGGTAAGTTAAATTCAAATTTCAAGTAAACTGTAAATCAAATAAATGATAATTTAAAATTAATGTGAAAATCTTTTGCCTTCAACAGGTTTTATGGCAAGTTTGGAGCTGCCTAAGTAGCGCTGAAGTCGTTTTAGGGATTACTTGGTTAAAACCGACAGTGTCCACAACTAGTTTGATGCTAGTTCAACCAGCTTGAAAGTCGCCCGGATCTGTTTTGATATGGAGCGTATTGGGCCTTTTGGGTCCAACTCTTTTCCGACTCTTATTCCCTTTAATATTAGAATAAGACAAACTTTTTAGGATCAGATTTTTGAAGCTTCCTTTTTGCCCCCTCTCTATCTAAAACTTGGTCTCCAAGTTTCTCTCAAATCTCAAGAACCCTAAAGGGTGTTTACCAAATATTCTATTCAGTTGTGTATGGATAAATTTGTCGTTCTGGATATTTGACTGTCCGAATAATTTGATATTGTTGTTTACTTTTTTATCTGAATCAACAATCTGAATATCAAGAATGACCAATTTACCCCTGAGTATGAATTATACACGGTTTAATAAATTGTTTTTTTAACCTTGGATTATTCTCTTCTTTTTTTGTGTTTTAGATCCGAAGTTAAAGTGAATTGTCTTGGAGGAGGGAAAGTAGAAGATTTGATTTTGACCCGTTCCACTTTCACTCTTAGGAGAACCACGTCGCTCCACTCGCTTAAAGGCAGGAGGGCAACCAGCTCGACCAACGGGAGATGTTACTTGTAATTAGGAATGGCAATGGGCCGGGTTCGGGACGGTTTTTAGGGTCCCCGTCCCCGAAACCGATAAGCAATACCATCCCAAAACCGTACCGATCCCCGTCGGGTCCCCGCGGTTTCCCCGATCCCCATATTGGGGAACCCGTTAAGGAAAAACGTCGCCGTTAACCGTTGGGTTTCCCCGAACCCGAACCCGACCCGAAACAAAAAACACAAGTTTAGACGTAAATTAAAGAAGTAAAGAAGTAGCTACATCGAAATAAATCATGAAAAAAAAGATGCTAAAATAGTTCATTCGGCCAAATACATATAATCCAACAAACATCACGAACAAAATATGCTAAATTGCAATGTAAAAGATAACAGAAGTCTAGACATAATCCATAATATCACGATTCATGATAGATAAATAAAGTAGAGTATCGACTTAAAAGTAGAAACTTTTCAAACGGACAAACTCGTCAACCAAAACTTGAATTTTCCTTAGCTTCCTGCAAAATAAAATATTCGATGTAAAGAACCAAATAGATAAATATATCATAATATTGTCAATAGTAGTATAGTTAGTTAGTTACCTCTTCCACGTCATAATCATACTCAATAGTCCGACAATATGCTTCGGTCTCATCGGAACAAGTTTCTATATAAACACCACAATATATTTATCAATAAAAATAAAATGATTGAAGCATATAACGAAAATAAAATTTATATGGTTACCTCGTATTTCATTCAATAGCCAACTTTGAGCACACATTAGAGCCTCCAACGTTTTTGGATGAAGTCGACTACGATGTGGAGTTACCAATTTTCCACCGGTACTAAATGCAGATTCTGAGGCAACAGTGGAAATGGGAACGGCTAAAATGTCTCTAGCAATCCTTTGAAGTGTCGGGTATTTAAACCCATTTGTCTTCCACCAAAGTAGCAAATCAACCTCTATGTCCTTAGGCAACAGTTTCTCTTTCAAGTAATTGTCCAACTCAGTCGTAACACCTAAGTCATAATTAAAACAACAAATAAATCTTGATAACTTCAATATCCAATTAACAAGTTAATCATATTCAAGAGATTATAAGTTCCACCTATTTTAGTTTCGTGCCTAAGATTGATTAAAAAGATTTTATTGTGTTCAAACAAACATTAACCCTATTATGTTCTTTAATCAATCATATAACTAACTAATTAAGTAAATTGGTTGAAAAAACAAATGTTATTATATAGCTAGATGACAACTTACATAGCTATTGATGACCTACTTTTAAAAACAAAACAAAACATATTATTAGCACCATAGCACCACCAACTTGGAACAAGCACAAAGGAAACCACCGTAAACCCACGTGCTGCAACTAGACAATCACCAAGGACATAAAAAAAACATGCACTCCACGAATTGATTAACAACAGCAGCAGGAACGAATTTCAATAGTTGATTAACAGCAGCAGCAGCCACGTCACGAGAGCAAGGAATGCGATTAATATTTAGTAATTTAGGGATTAATTGGACTTGGTCAATGGTCAATTTGTATGTTGAACTTGATTTGAATTAGGTGTTGGCTTTGTTCTTTTAATACACATATATAACATATTTATCTTATAGCCCAATACAAAATTTTAATTTAAAATGTATACATATATAATATTATATATATATATATATATATATATATATATATATATATATCGGGCCGGGCCGGGACGGTGAGGATGGTCCCCGTCCCCGTCCCCGTTAAAATCCCCGCTATCGTCCCCGATCCCCGCCCCGTCCCCGTTAACAAGTCCCCAAAACCGACCAAAATGTTCGGTTTTCGGTTTTCACCGTCGGTTTCGGTTTTTTTTGCCATTCCTACTTGTAATTAGACCCTTTCAGACATTCTTCTAAATGGAGGCTTCTGAGTAGTTTGTATTTTGAATCATAGTGTCAACGAAGTGTAACAAATATAAGGCCATTAGTGCCAAGGAAATTAAGATTTCAAAGGGGTTCCTTTGACCAAATATTCGAAATTGTGATTTTGATTTGATATTTACATTTTCAACTCCTATACTTATTTACTAACTTTACTTTATACCTTTTACTTTTATAATTTAATTTTACATTTAACACATATAATCGTTTATTAACTAAAATACGTTAAAAAATACGTTTTAATTTTAACAAGTTACACCATTATAATCGTCTTTTCGATACGTTCGAAATGAGCCCAATCTTGAATTTTTTATGTTTTATATATTTTAATATATATCATATATAGTACATCAAAATATTTTTAATATTTACAATTTATACCTTTATAGTTAATTATTTAATTTATGGTACTCTTATAGTTAATGCGATAGGAGTGTAAAACAAAATTAAGAATACGTTAAAAAATGAATTTTCGCAGGTAAAAAATATTTTTATGTAGTGTATATGATATATATTAAAGTATATAAATCCAAAAAAATTCAAGATTTGGCTCATTTCGAACGTATCGAAGAGACGATTATAATGATGTAACTTGTTAAAATTAAAACGTATTTTTTTAACGTGTTTTAGTTAATAAACGATTATATGTGTTAAATGTAAAATTAAATTTATGAAAGTAAAAGGTATAAAGTAAATTTAGTAAATAAGTATAGGGGGTGAAAGTGTAAAATTTCAATTTAAAATCACAATTGGTCCACCGCGGGCTCCTCTCCCCGTGATCGCGGATAATTAAATTATCAAAATGCCACTGCCCGCGATCGCGGGCTCCTATCGCGGGAAAAAAGGGCATTTTTGCAAACTGTGAGAGATTTAGGGCATTTTGATAACACTTGGTCAAACTTAGGGTATTTTAATTAATTTCCACTTTAAATAATCTCAACATGAATTTTTCAATATGAAAAACAAAAAGTTTTAAGGTTGTCTTAAATAAACCATATGCAGTCATCATTGTTAGTAGCATTAAACAAGGTTATTCAATTTGGCCAACAACTCAACAAAAAGCATCATATCAAAGTCATAAGAGTGCTAAATGTTGTTTTATTTATAACAATGTGTACCGGAGTTTTGGTCGACTAACACAACTAAAAGGGATTTTTAATCGCTGGATAGTTACGACATATTTTTCTTTCACAAAAACAGTGGGAAATTATTAAAAGTTAACTTTTCGTTAACTATCGTCACCATTAATCTTTTTAAAATAAAAAATAAACTTCAATTTCTTTTCTGACTGATTTGTGGCGAAATTTGATTTTTACTTTAAAAAAAAAAAAGAATTTCCGCCACAAATCCCATAACTTTTAGAATTAAGAAGAAATTATTTTATTAGTTTTACCAGTAGAGTAGTGGCACATTTTAATTAATTGACTAATTAGTTAAAATCCACCAAATTCACTGATAATATCAAGTAATTAATTTTAAATATTCTTATAAATTAAAATCATCGATAGTTTAATGATGGGCGCCTAGCGCGAGCCTTATTGAAAAGGCCTTTACTAAAAACATAGAAGGTAAGGCCGGCTTTCTGGATTCTTAAATGGTGAAAGATATATATGTCTCTTGTTTTTTGTTTTAAACCTAATATACAACACAATGAAGTTGATGGTTTATTAGAAATATACATAATTTATATATTTTTTTGATTGAACATAATTTATATTTAAACACCGCTCAATATGATAACATAAAAAAGAACCCTAAAATGATGAATAATATTAAAAATATACAATACCAAAAGATAAAAGGCAAAGACGTTAAAATTATTACTTAGTTTACAATTTTATAATTTAACTAATTTTTATCTCTTATAATTTAACTAATTAAATAAAAATTTGGATTTAAAAAAAATAATAATTGCTCACATCATTGTTTTTAAAATTCGGTTATCACCGGTAGAGCAGTACTCATACACCTTTAATCCAAAACTAAAGAAAATGTCTTCAAATTTGAATTATACCAAAAGAAAAGTTAATTTTGAAAATTAAAATCCACTCTAAATTCAATGAAATAAAATTAATCTTGTAGAAGAGTATAATTGCATAAATATGTGAAGATCTAAGAGAAAACCTAATTTTAGCCAATGAATTAAATAAATTCCCTTCAAGTCAAACTTGATCAAGGGAACACAAAACTCTTAAATGATTTAGAACATCTCCAACAACTTCCTCATTTTGGAGAAAATGGAAAATATAAGGATTTTGGGTCTAAAATATGCTCTAACAGCTTTCCCAAACCCATCTCCAAAATGGAGAAAGTAGGAGAATCTCCAAAATTTTCTCCAAATATAGAGATTACCTCAAAAATCATTACCAAGTGTTAGGACCAATAGAAAACATTGAAAATAATTATATAGAGAGAGAAATAATATTTTAATAGATAAATGGAATATTTTAATATTTTAATTAATGTTGGATTCTCTAAAATGAGGAAGCTGTTGGAGATGAATGTATATTTTTTTGGAAATTTTGGCTTTTGATTCCCTATTTTAAAGAAATTATGTGAAAGCTGGGAGATGCTCTTAGGCCTGTGTTAATGTTATATTATATATGTATGTATATAAATACATATGAGCGAGTGCTGTAAGAAGAGCACGCTTCATGATGATGTCTGCTGTGAACTTGGCATCGCGTAAAAGGAAAATTTTGCAAAAAATTACACAACATTCTTCTTCAGTTCAACTCAAGTAACACCACATTATTGTCTTTCTTTCCTCAACATTCAAGATCCAAAAAAACTCCCATCGGATTCAGTGTAAAAACCCCACTTTATTCTTAGATTCTTTCGGTCAACTTGTCATTTTCACCTGGGATCGGAATGAATTGAAGCCAACTTAATTGCATGGTGGTGAGTCATTCTTCTGTCTAAGCATTTCCTTTTATATCTTGTTTCAAACTTTCAGTTCTTTCTTTAGAATATGTCTAGTTTTGGTTCACACTGCATGCTTCACAGCCGGATAACCTGCAACTTGCTAGGAAAAGGCTCCATTTTTGGTTCATAGCATTCTTTTTGCTCTTTTAAGCTATTACTTCACAAGCCCAACAGTGGATTCAAAGCTATGTTCATGCATACAGTGACCAATTCTGCATACACCATATAATATATATATATATATATATATGTGTATATATTATTGGATCTTTGGTACTATTACCTCTTGTTCTGTTTTCTCACAAACATGTTTGGTCTTGCCTAAAAGATATTATGTTGTTTGCCATCTAGTTTACATAATACATACCTGTGTGGCTTCTATTTCCATATGGACTAAGGCCATCATGTATATATAGTGCTCAGCAAATGACAGTTTTCAGTATATATGCATGAAACTTGAAGGTGGTACCTATTAGTATTATTGAAACTTGAAGGTGGTACCTATTAGTATTATTTCTAGAGCTCTTCCCACCCCGAAAAAACAAAATCAATTTCTCTTTCTCCCATGATTAATTATCCATGGGCGAATGGGCGATCCTTTGTTTTCCCGGTACAAGTACTCAAATTGGTAGTATATATATACATAAATTCTTTAAGGTCAGATCAAATATCGAAATCATTAATTAGATCAATGTGGAGGCTCCAGCCTTCAGATTCTTTCAAAAACATGTAACGCTCATGTTCCTCGTTTGCTAGCTTCTTGCTAGCCTTAATAAAAGTACTGGTTGCCATTTCAATGTTTTTTTTAATTAGATCAACTTCTTACAACAAAAGAGGTATGCTCTTGCTGAGCTTTTTAATTCAAGTTGTGAGGCTAACATGGTTTAATATATATATAGTTTTGATTTCGTTGTCTTCCCAATAATCTTGTCATGCTTTCACAAATTAACCGTTACCATGCATGCATCTCATGAAAAATCATGAAATCTATTAATCTTTCTTAACCTCAATTCATCATCTCTACTCATCACTCATCAAGGCACACACTCTCCGCATGTGTTACATTTTATAATTTGCATCTTTCTAACATCATGTCAACTGGAGAAAGAAAAATGGTGGAGGATCGTTGTTCATAAAGGTTAATTATTTCTTGTTCATCTGATCAGGACCTTTCAGAAACCATCAAACTTTTATTGCATCTCCGTTGATGCATCCCAAACAAAATGCGACTCGAATGCAGGATTTGAACTAAGGACCTTTACACAACCCGATCGAGGAATTTCTAACTGCTTGAGTAATTATTCTACAGTGAAATTGCTGGTTCTTTCCTATTTAACTAAATTAATACTTTGTTTCTAGATCATTTCTTTGTCTTCTTCCTGCCTCCGACATCATTGTAACACTAAAAGATAACCAAGGAGCAAAGACACAATTGTAAAAGATATAGAGAAGCAAACAAACAGGAAAAAGTACATTAATATTAATACGGACCAACCCTAGCTTCTCGCTAGTCTTTTTTCTATAATATCTCGCTGTTCCAAAAAAAATATTAATACGGACCAAAATAAACATTAAGTTTGACAAGCTACCTTTTGAGCAGCAATAAGGATAAAACTGTAGATTAATTAAACACTTCCATTCCCTTGTTAATTAGTCTTAACAAATAAAAACAATCAAAATACGTACATACATACATACATACATACATAATTAGAGATATGTTATATGAATTACATGCATATATATCTACTTAACACGTCTTAGTCCGACAAATTTGATAAAACCACACCCATATTACGTTTATTTTGGACAGAAACTAAATCGACTGACACGTTGATATTAGTACATACATTCTAGTCACAATATTAATATATTTGCTTCTTAATTTTCTTCCATTTTTTCACTGATGTAATTAGCAATTGGATTGATGTTTCTTATTTAATTACTTCCAAAGATCAACCTGGCAAGTGGAGGTAGATATCGAAGCACATTCTGAAGCGATTTCATCACTCTTAGAATCACTTAAAAGCAAGTTCATATGTTCCGCCATATGAAGAGATGATGGAGAAGGATTGCAAGGATCTTGATCGTTACTGAGCTGAGAAGCAACAAACTTATCAAGTACTCGCCAATCAGTCACTTGAAGATCCTGTTCACCATGGCTACCATAAAGCAAGTTGATGTTTAACTGCTGAGTTGAGGGTTGAAAAGCAGCAGCAGGCTGTTGAATTTTGGGAGACTCTAATTGAGGAAGCTGGAGGAAGGAATGATCTTGAGGCAAGTTGTAGTGCAATTGATCGAGCTCGGATTTTGCAGGAAACTGGTGATTATATGAACTATTTGATGTGTAAGGGTGGGTTATCCGTCTTGGCGATTCAAAATTTGGCATGAATGAGACTTGATCATCAAACCAGCACAAAGAATCGTGTTCATCCATCCTTCGTACAGTAGTTATTCGCTTCTTGAATACCCTACATACAACCCAACCTTCTTCCTGTTGCAAAGAAAACAAAGTTTTAATTACTTCATCACAAATTAACAAACATGTTATAATAAGTTCTTGATTTTTAAGGTGAGTACCCGAAAATCAGCAAAAGAAAAACAAACTATATCATGTTTTCATATGAACATGCATGTGTTGATCATATGCACACACTACCATCTGTTTTCTTTTGATAAACACCCATATCAGAAGTACAATAATATATAGCTTCTTTTTCATCTTAAAACTAAAATTGAATGCTATATACATGCCAATTTTTTCTTTTGAGCTTTTTTTTTTGGAAGGGTGTCATGCCTAGATTAATCATTTGGTAAATTATGACCGTAAGACATCAGCCATGTTAAACCTCAGTGGTCACAAGTTGTGTACGCCTTGATTTGAACCCTGAGCAGATGGGATATTCCGCCACATCCCCAGGGCCTTAACCGGTACGCCATAACCCTTGTGGTTTTCTTTTGAGTTCATGAAAAAAGTTGTTTAATTTTCGAAGATTCTTCAAATTTCCTCTGGATGGTCATTAAATATCATATTGAAGTAACCTTTTGATAAACCTAAGAAAAAAATATGATAGCAAGGTTACAAATAGATATGAGATAGCTTGCCTGAGTCGTTCCATTTTCGTTTGTTTCTAGTCTATACTCATGCATGATCCAATCTGATTTCTGCCCATTTGGAGCTCGACCTTTGTAAAACACCAATGTCTTTCTCATGCCAACTAGATTATGCTTAGAGTATATGGCCTTGTCTCTTCCAGTTGCTTTCCAAAAGCCTGCTTTCGTAGCTCTATTTGTACGAGTTCCTGTTGGATACTTTTTATCCTTGTGGCTAAAGAAGTACCACTCATTTTGCTCTTCCGTTCCTAGCTTGCATAAATCTGTTCAGATAATATCAAATTGTTAACGAACAAGATTATCCTATGTACAGCAGTTCGATTAGGGCTTGGAAAGTTTTGCATCCATGAAATAAGTAACACATAGTTAAGTTGCATTACACAACTCACAAATGTATCAACAGATTGTTTTGGAATGCAAATTTTCTGGAACCTCTAATTACTTGACATGATGAACTGAAGCACCTTGAAGATCCCATGGCTCAATTCTATATAGATCAATGTCTTTAATAACATCAAGATCAATTCTTTTTGATGCAATCTTTTTTCTGAGGTAGTAATCTACAAGTTCTTCATCCGTTGGGTGGAATCTAAAACCGGGAGGAACATGTGAAAAGTTATTCATATTCTGCAACTTATGTGATTGTTGAAAACCTGCAATGGAGAAAATGTCCATTAACAATTTTCAGTGGTTTAATACATACAAATATTGATCCTGCATGCATGCATCCTATTTTGCAATGCAATTGTGAATAATATTATCATTATCTGCTAGTGTAGAAGAAATCCAGACAAACTTTAGTGAGACACCAGTAGCATGTATATGTATGTATGTACCAACTTGAATTATTAATTCATTGAAGAGCAGAAACTAAAAACACTGAAGGAACAATATAGACTATGAAAATTACCAATTCACATCTGTTTTCATGCTTAATCCTGTTAGATGTTAAATAATAAGAAAGATAATAATGTTAAAACAAGGGGAAAATTTAAGTCACACAAGAACGAAAAGAAATTGTAAAGAAAGAAATATATGAAGAGCGTAAAAGAAAAAACACTAAACTTGACAAGAAAAAATGATGAACTTCTTCCTATCAGCCTAACCCTAAAGTATTTTCACCATTCTGATTCAAAATCTATAAAAAGATCATTTCTTGGTCATATGTCGACAAGGGAATTCAATAAATATCCTCGATGCAAAAAAGTAGCTTTTCATCGAAGATATGAAAAGTCTAGTTTTAATTATCTTTGTAGCTAGGATGCTCTTAATTTCTCTATATACCTTCTGAATGTCATCTTCAACCTAGATTAGTTACTTTGCACTAACCTTGAGGGATCCATGAACTAATCAACTATAGAGCTGGTTAGATCTTCACACCACATCAATTCGAACCATGCATAGAAGCATGTTTCTAATTGTGCTCACATGAGTTTAATCTCCGGTGAGAATCCACAGGAGCAAGAAAATGTGTAGGGAAATAGAAGAAAATGTGTGTACCAATTTTGGCTAGGTCATGAAACTCTATATAGAACATTAGCTTATGAATTTAAGTTTCCTAAAGAACTAGGTATATACATATATATTAGTTTTTTATCTTTAAAAGGATTGGCGAAACCGTGTATGGTAGAACATAGATCTCATATGAAAAATGAAATTCTATGCATTTACCATGCATTCTCAGGAAGAAGAACCCTTTTATTACTTGATAATCAAGATAAAACAACTCAAATGTGCTTTTTCTAGAGGAAGCACTCAAGTTTTTCACCACTCAACAAAAGTGAAAACCTGATAATAATGCACAATCAAGATACAAGAACTTTACTTTGTTTACATGGAAATTAATATGCTCAATGTTACACATATATAGTAGTGATTTTTTTAATACATATATATTAAAAGAGAAGCTTTTAATTTGTCCCCTCCCCCCACCCCGCTAAAAAAACATCTTATGGAGGATCTAACAAGATGAAGTTTCATGAAATTAATATATATATATATATATATATATATATATATATATATATATATATATATATATATATATATAAGTGGCATTCTTGTCATGAAAGAAGATGAAGAAGATGTACAAGAATAACAAGAAAACCTTGAAACTGCCAAATTTCTTCACTTAGATCGATCTTGTTCTTCTACAGGCAAAAGGAGACCAAAAAGGAAAAGGAAGAATATAACAGAAGGAATGTTTGTGGACCAAAAAGGGTTTTAGTTTCCTCGGGAATTGAAGCGGAAAAAACTTGTCTTTTTGTCACTCAGAAATGGCATCAGATCCCAAAGAACTCAAACCCTAATGGTACACAAACACAAACCGAAAGAATGAAGACAAAGGTTTCTCACTTGGTTTATAGTAGTGTATAAAGAGGGATTGATTGGGTATGGAGGAATAGTTAGCTGGATTGTCGGAAAAGCTTCCCGTGAAAAAGGAGAGGAAGATGATGATGCGGCGGTGATGTACAACTCCTCCACACCACCCACCACCAGCTACTGATGGTGATGTACCACACCAATTTATATTGATACACAACTAGATTTAAAAAAAAAAAAATTGACCACTTTCTTACTTCAATTCTTTGAGAGAGAGAGAGAGAGAGAGATGAGTGAGGTTTAAGAATGTGATGGCATGGGATCACTTAAAGAATCCCCACACCCACACACACCCGACCAAAAAGAATGTTTAGGAAGATTTCCTCTTCGGGGGTCTTCAGTTTCAAACTTTCAATTTATAACATGACTATACAATAAAATTTTAATTTTTAATCATATTCTTTTTCTGTGTAAACACTAGGTAATAATTAAAACTTATCCATTTTCATTTTACCATAAATATAGTGGACCTTGTCTCTCACCCCCTTTTTCATCCTCTGATCAATAATTTGTTGAGTAAATTATAAAATGCTTCATACACCATCTCACAACTTGCATTTCTCTTCACTTTTATAAAAAGTGTTGTCACTTGTTTTTCCATTTTACTAATATTGTTATGAGTAGACTGTTAAATATGTATGTGCAATAGATGGAGACATAAATACTTGATATTATGTCATATTGTAATTTTATTATAATCATAAATACATAACAAATTAAGAATAAAGCGATACAAAGTCCTGTATTTTTCACAACTCACAAATAATCACATGCGCAGTGATCATTTCATCTTACTGAAAATTAAGTTGGATTGAGAAAATCTATGCATAATGTGAGTAAAATGAGCAAGAAAGCAAAAATATTGATGGAGACCGACTTCAAGTTATGTTTTTTTGGAACAAAAAGAAAGCTAGCAAGAGACTAGCTAGGGAAGTACATCAAATTGACGCAGGTAAAAGGGGAAGTCCTCCACTCGACAATGTTTTTAAGGATCTTCTTGCATCTAAGAATCACCCAACTAAGCGACTTTTCGACAATGAAATCAAACAAATCATTTAACCTTGGAGTGCAATTTTCAAAGAGAGATTGGTTACGGAAGCACCAAATGGAGTAACAAGCCACCATAAGAATGACCTCCATACCCTTGCGTTGTTGAGAAGTAACATGGGCAACGTCGATTCCGTTAAGAGCCGACTCCGAGGTGGTGAAGTCAGAAAAGGGAAATTTCCACCGGTTGTCGATTTTATTCCAAATCTATTTCGTCCAACAACAAGAGAAAAGGAGGTGGTTGACAGATTCGACGTCAACATTGAAGGGAGGGCTCAATCCCCGTAGTTTTTCTTTTTTGAAAACGGGAATTCAATAAGAAAAAGGATAGGCAGAAGCTATCAACAAGGAGGAATTACATGGGATCGAGACAAGTAGTGGGAGAGGTGCTCTAGTCGACGAAGTTTTTTCGATTCCCCTTACATCTATAGATCACCCATCTAAAGGAGATCTCAACAATAAAAATCGAACATCACGCTAAGACTACGCACCGTCCTATCAAAAAGGGATTTGTTGAGAAACCACCATATGGAGAAACAAGTGATCATAAGAATTTTCCGGACACCCATTCTAAAAGCCTTAGAACCCCGAGAAGAATCAAGAGCTTCCAAAACCCGTCCTGCTGAACGGAAAAGTCCACCATCTTTGAACCCTTTCCCAAATTGCCATTATCCGTGAGCATCGAAAGAAGATGTGACCAGCCGTCTCTATCTCAGACTTGCAAAAAGGACATAATGTGTTATCGAGATCTACTCCATCTGCACCAATCTGTCTTTGGTAGGTAGTTGATTGAGAAGCATTCTCCAAAAGAAGGTATTGATCTTCGCTGGAACCGGATTATTCCATCTAGTCTTATGTGGTCCATGTTAATGCCAAAAATCGCACCAAAGGGACAACTTAAGGTCGATGTGGACTTTAACAACTAAAGAAATGAATCTTTCGACAAAGGTGTGCGACAAAGACAAAAATGTAAATGAGACAAAGGATTTGATGACGCAGGAAAAACCTCAACGAGGAAAAAACCTACGGACGACAGTGGATGTCGTCGCTACACTATGGTCGCCAATCAGGGGCGATGTCCTTGGTGTTCCGGGTGTTGATCGTACAGAGATTACAATACAAATGAAGGAAAGACTTCGAAATGTAAAGTACAAGTGTTTGGAATGTAAAAACAGTGTGCGTCGTGTGCGAAAACTATGTATAAACTGTTGGTCGAGAGCGAGAGTCTTGCGTCGAGAGTGATCTTTTATGAATGATCTCTGTGCTTCGAATGAATATTCTTCGAGTGTTTGTGTTTGCTTCTGTTGTTCGATGCTCTTGTTCTATCTCTCTCTGTGTTATTCGGTGTTGATCAGGTGTCTTGAACTGATGATTGAGCTGGGATTTTATAGTCTTCGGATGACTTTAATTGAATCTTTAAGTGCCTTGAAGATGGTTTGTAACGGTCGTCGTCTTCAATGTGAGTTTAGATGCTCATAACTGATTTCGTCGGTTATAGTCGTTTGTCCATAAATGACTTTGACTCCTGCATTAAACACTTAAACAAATATAACAGTTGTATAACGCGTTAGTCGGTCGAGGTCGTACGGTTTTATGCGACGGTCGTGCGGAACGGGCGACGTCGAGGTTGAGTGTCGTGAGGAACTCTCGACTTACATTTTAGGAAGGATGACAGAGGTTCTTAGGGTCTTCGTCAGGACCTTATCTTAATAAAAGGTATAACTCATGATATGCGTCTTACCTTCTTTGGTCGCGGTCGAGACCTGTGAAATTTTGCCCAAACAGTTTGCCCCTAAAATTTGAAAGTAGGATGGCAAATTCGAATTTTAAATTTTTCTCGTCGGGTGTTCAGGGTTCTGCGTTAAAAATACCTTGGTTGTTTCGGAACCGAATTGGTTTAATTCTAACCGAACGAGAAGTCGAAGAGAAAACGGGGTCGTGACGTCATACTGACGTACGATTGTGCTTACCATCTGTCGTTTGCCAGGTGTCGACGATCCGTGTGGTCATACGAGAAGACGAAGGCATGCGGTGATCATCAAAGGGTTCGACCTGACATGATCGACTGCATAAGTAAAGATTACGATGGATTTTTTTTTTGTTTACGATTTTAGAAGGTTTTGAGCAAAGATTTATTTAGGGGTTTTATGAGATCATATAAGATATGACCCTCTGGTTTGCGTATGCGTCGTAAGTCTATTGCTAGAAAGTCTAGAAAAAACTGGGATATCTGGGGCCTTTCAGAAGTGCAAATCATTTTAACGGGACTGACAATGTCGACAGAGCCTAGAAGCACCATTAAAAACGAAGAAGATCTCGACGACTTTAGAAGTCTAGCAAGGATTCCCATGGGGATTACCGTAAGCAGGGTTGGCAAGGTTCGACCGGAGATGTGCCCCGAGGGGTACGTTGTTATATAGGAATACCCGTTCAAGATAGGCTTTCATTGGCCATATTCGCCTTTGGTCAAAGAGTTCATGTGTGAATTTGATCTTTCGCCGGGGCAACTGATGCCCCAGTTCTGGCTAGTTATCTTGATCATCGAACGACTTACCTCCAGCTGGAATCCACCGATGAATGTGAGGGACCTTCTGACGGCATATAAGGTCAAAAGTGACTGGTACCGTCGCTATAGTTTGTTTTCAAGGTACAAGGGTGATCGTACCCTGGTTTTAAATGCTGTGGTCAACGACCGTGGATGGAAGAAGAGGTATGTATTCGTGCGGGTGTCGACGCTGGACACTGATAGTGACTGGATTAGGGAGGTACGTTCTTTGATTTTAACATATGTCATTGTTTGGTTTTTCTGCTTTTTACTTACTCTCCGCCTTTTGTCGTCTTCAGAGATTCAGTTCGACGCCTTGAAGCCGAACGCAGGTTCCCAAGCCAAGATCGAGAGGTTCCTGGATCATAGTATCGATGATTGATCTTTCGTCGTGCGACAACCGGCGGCCGAGGACGAGGACGTGGCGGTGGGTGAGGGAGACTCTGAAAAAGAAGATGAGGATGAGCAAGAAAAAACGACTGGTAAGCGTACCGTAGTCTTTATTTTTCTTGTTTATTTTGCCTATCTGACGCTTTGTACGTCTCTTCAGCAGTACCGTCTGTTAAAAGGTCGGTGTCTAGGAAGAGAGGGATACAGATTATGCCTGCCCTTCGAGGTGACAGAAAGAATGTTTCGACAGCTGGGTCGAGAATTCCAAAGAAAACCAAGAAGACAATCCCGAGAAAACTGTCTTCGAGGGCTGACGATTCGTCGAGAGTAGCTACGCCTAGGAAGGCGAGGGCGTCATCCAGCCGTCCTAGCGCGATGGACGCGACACCGGAAAGTTCTGCGCTTCCGACGACGGTGACGAAACCGGTGTCCAAGGTGTCGACCCCAACGTGCCGACAGGGGCGAGGGGTCGTCGGCCGAAGTCATGACGGTCAACTTTACGTTGCCGTCTGGCTTTATGGCGGATGGTGTCCTAGACGGGACGGCGTTGTTTCCTCATCTGGGGAAATATTTGCTCCCGTCTTTCCGGGAACGTTTTCAAAGGGCTCCGATCAGGAAAGCAGGATCTCAGGTTGCCGGTCTGGCGTTCTCGGTAAGTCTTTCTTTCAAGACTTGATTTATTTATCGCTGTCGTCATTTGGATATTTATTAACGAAATTTTTGCAGACATTTCAGTCTTCTTTGGCGTTATACGCTGAGATGTCGAGGGTCGAAGATCTGGTGGCGTCGGCTCTCAAAAGAGAAGATGCGGCGCTGGAAAGGGAGAGGTTAGCTATGGACAGGGAGAAGTCAGCCTTGGCACGCGCCGATGAATTGGCCATTCAGCTTTTCGACGCTTTGCACGAACTAGAGGTTGCAAATCGCGTGAAGGAGGCGACAGACGGGGGCCCTCAGGACGGGACTTCGTGCAAGGATGCGACTGACGTTCCTCCCACAGTTTAAAAAAATCATTTTCTTTGTTTTGTCGTTCGATCGTTGGTAGTCGAGTTCTTTTGAATGTAATCGACAGTTTGTAAATGAAACTTTGAACTTTTGTTTGAACTTGCGTTTTATATATTTGGTAAACAAATACCATATCAATTATGAAATTGAATCTGAAAATCATGCGACTAAGGCATTCATTGTAAAACGTCTTAGGACGTAAGACACAATGTATATAACAGCAGATACATGCGACAAAAATCTCTGAAAGAAATGTTAGCTAGAACGCAGATCGTGCGCTTTAAAGCATACACTGTGAGTGTTTAAGTTTAGAAACTTAGGCCATAAGGTCGTTATTCTTCGTGATCGTATGACTGAATCGTATGATGAGCTTGGATTGTGTGTCTATGATCAAGTCATAGACTTGGTCGTTTATGTCGTGCGACTTGGCGAAACTAGAGTCGTTTGATTATTGTCGTGCGATTCTGCAGAATAAACAATGTCAGAGGTTGGTCGTTGGCTAACCAACGACCCTCCGATGCTTAAGTCAGTAATCGTCGTCGTGAAAAAATCGTATGAAAGAAGAAAAAGAAATTAGGAAACGTACCTTCTTAGATTCCTCTTTAATTAACCAAGTATTTACCCCCCGTCATTTAATATCCTATTCTTTCTAGGAGAGGATAGATTTTAAATGACGGATCGACACAGAGATCTTGGAAAATGCCATCTAGGTGTGCATTGACTGTGTTTTCGCGCGACAGGGCCATATGGTCATTTTATTCCTGTAGACAAGGCATAAGTTTGTTTCTAAGGATAGAAAGACGAACCTGTCGTGCCGCATCTGCTAATAGATTTACTTTCGCGGTTTCAGAGTTGATTTATAGCAGTCACGAGCGACTTTCGGCTCACTTTTGATTTCCTGGATGCCCCACGGCGTAGGGAACTTCAGGGTCTGATGATATGTCGAGGGAACGAATTTCATTTCGTGGATCCATGGTCGACCTAGAATGATGTTATAGGCCGACGCACAGTCGATGACGCTGAACTTGGTCTGTTTGTTGATTCCTCCGGCGTAGAATGGCAAGATGATATCTCCATAAGTACTCGTCGCTTCTCCATTGAAACCGACCAAAGTTGTCGAACGTCGGGTGATTTCCGAGCGATCGATTCCCATGGCTTTGATGGTGTTGAGAAAAATGATGTTTGCTGAACTGCCCCCGTCGACCAAGACTCGACGAGTTAGACAGTTACCAACCGTGAGTTGAATGATCAACCCGTCATGGTGCTTCTTATACAAGTCACCGAGGTCGACTTGGTCGAATACGATCTTCATAGCTTCCAACTCCAAATCTCCTCTGGGCCTTGATGAACGCGGAATAGGCCGATCGTCTGGTGCCTGACTGGCGTGACGTTTGGCTGCAGAATACGTTAGACCGCATACGTCGGAACCACCAGTGATACAATTGACGACTTTCGCATCCTCGGGGGTTGACGGTCGAACATCGTTAGCTGGGGTAACGTCGTCGTCGATGATGTCTTTGAGATTGCCCTTTGGGACGTGATACGCCAACTCCTTTTTGAGAGCTATGCAATCATCTGTCGCATGACCATGGTCGACATGGAAGTCGCACCATTTAGATTTATCTTTCTTAGCATCGTCCTGACCGGACTTCGTTGGCCATCGAATAGTCGCCTGGGCGGTCTTCAATGCTTCGACCAAATCTTTAGTGGACCCTTTGAATCCGTAAGAGAATATCTTGGGGTATTGAGGAAATTTGGTCGCGGTCTTAGCCTCTGCTTTTGTCTTGAATCGGACGTTCGAGATCTGGCGGGCGGGCTCTATTTTGGAAATCTCTGTCGTCTTGAACTCTGGCTTCTTTACGCCTAACGACCTCTTGTCGTCGGTATGCTTGCGACGAAAGGCAGCGTCGTCCTCTACTCTCATATATGCTAAGGTTCGAGGACGTCTTCAAAATTCTCCGGGGGATACTTAGTCAGGTCAGTGTATAAACCTGAACTGTCGTCCAGACCTCGCTTATAGGCTTCGATCGCGGTCTTGATGTCACAATTGCGAATGCTGATCATCTCTGCATTGAATCGATTGAAATAACTGCGGATAGACTCATTGGTCTTCTGCACGACGTAATACAAGTCACTGGTCTGCTTCTCCATCTTGCGACTGCTGGCGAATTGCTGGGAGAATTGATTGACTAATTCAGCGAACGACCCGATGGACGTGGGTTTGAGATTGATCAGCCATTGGAGAGCAGGATCAGTGAGAGTTGCACCGAAGCTTTTGCACATACAGACTTCCTGATACATGTGTGGGATTGAGATCGTCCACATGAGCTGCTTATACTACGCGACGTGCTCTGTCGGATCGGTCACTCCCGATTACTTGGGCGTGAAGGCGAGGACATTGTACTTTTTCGGGACCTCGACAGTTGCGATCTCATTGATGAATGGTGACGCCTGAAATCCTGATCAGGGCTCGACGTCGACGGGCACGGCTGCCCCAGGCAGCTTGGCGAGCAAAGATAGGACGCGCTCGTTCTGATCTTCTAGCATTTTCAATCGCTAGGCGATGGGGTCATTGGGGTTGAGATTTGCCCCTGCTTGCGGATTGATTCCTGGGCTGGTGCCATTGACATGCGATGAGCCATTGGCATCTCCGTTGAAAGGAATAAAATACGGTTGCGACCCGTTCTGAAATGGCTGTGATCCATTCTGCATGGGTGGTGGCCTTATATGCTGAGGAGGGACCGTCCCGAACTGGGGATTTGGATTGAACGATCCCGGCTGCTGGTTTTGCATGGTCGGACCTGGATGCTGATTCTGAGCGAACGGACCTGATCCTGGACCTGGATTATGCGCGAATGGTCGAGGACCATTCTGACCGAACGATCCTTGGCCTGGATTCTGAACGAATGGCCTAGGACCACTCTGAGGTCCAAAGGGATTCCTTAACCGTGCGATCTCTTCAGCTGCTCTACGGCTTTGCTCCGCCATGGCGTTGATTTGATTTCGGGCGACTTCAAGCTCCTGGTACATCTGAGCAATGACATGCTGCTGATCTCCAGGTGCTGCCATTTTCCTGAAACAGAGAACAAAGAAAACTCCAAGAAACTATTAGCAAGACATACGTTTGTCGAAGATTTTCTCTAGATGGGGTCCCACGGATGGCGCCAAACTGTTAATGCCAAAAATCGCACCAAAGGGACAACTTAAGGTCGATGTGAACTTTAACAACTAAAGAAATGAATCTTTCGACAAAGGCGTGCGACAAAGACAAAAATGTAAATGAGACATAGGATTTGATGACGCAGGAAAAACCTCAACGAGGAAAAAACCTGCGGAAGACAGTGGATGTCGTCGCTGCACTATGGTCGCCAATCAGGGGCGATGCCCTTGGTGTTCCGGGTGTCGATCGTACAAAGATTACAATACAAATGAAGGAAAGACTTCGAAATGTAAAGTACAAGTGTTTGGAACGTAAAAACAGTGTGCGTCGTGTGTGAAAACTATGTATAAACTGTTGGTCGAGAGCGAGAGTCTTGCGTCGAGAGTGATCTTCTATGAATGATCTCTTTGCTTCGAGTGTTTGTGTTTGCTTCTGTTGTTCGATGCTCTTGTTCTATCTCTCTCTGTGTTATTCGGTGTTGATCAGGTGTCTTGAACTGATGATTGAGCTGGGATTTTATAGTCTTCGGATGACTTTAATTGAATCTTTAAGTGCCTTGAAGATGGTTTGTAACGGTCGTCGTCTTCAATGTGAGTTTAGATGCTCAAAACTGATTTCGTCGGTTATAGCCGTTTGTCCATAAATGACTTTGACTCCTGCATTAAACACTTAAACAAATATAACAGTTGTATAACGCGTTAGTCGGTCGAGGTCGTACGGTTTTATGCGACGGTCGTGCGGAACGGGCGACGTCGAGGTCGAGTGTCGTGAGGAACTCTCGACTTACCTTTTAGGAGGGATGATGGAGGTTCTTAGGGTCTTCGTCGGGACCTTATCTTAATACAAGGTATAACTCATGACATGCGTCTTACCTTCTTTGGTCGCGGTCGAGACCTGTGAAATTTTGCCCAAACAGTCCAGCTTCGAGCTGCAGTTTTTCTATTTCTGATCTCAAACACTGGACCGCAAATACCCCTTCCTGTGTAAGAGTCCATCTCCATTTGTCTTCCGAGTTGGTGATAACAACTGACTCCAAGATCTCCGTCATTTGTTCCACCTCCGTCAACTCTCGACCGCTTCGCAGCGCCCTTCTCCAGTCCCAAATGAACCCGTTGGTGTCGAAATGGTACAATGGTATTTAGGTTTCTATCCAATTCAAAAGCATTCAAGAACCTTTCTTTAAAGAATCCAGTGGCTGTCCAGTTTTCCGTCCAGAAGCATGTGTTTTGCCCGTTTTCCAGCCTGATTGGTGCATAAAATATCAAATGAAATACCGAGATTGGTTAGCTCATTTATGGAAGCTCCAACATTTTGCCACGATCCTTGGCCATCCACCATGACCCCATTCTGTCCTGTGTCAAACCCCATGTTCGGTCCGTGGATCGCTTTAATGACTTTTCCCCAAGTCGCAGTCGGGGTAGTTCTGAACTTCCACGCCCATTTGATAAGCTGGGCAATATTGATTGCATCAATACTACCAATTCCCAGACCTCCGTTGTCCTTACTTCTAATTGTTGAATTCCCACTTAACCCAGGTGATTTTACTTTTCTCGCCCTCGAAACCCCAAAAGAAATCCTTTCGCATTTTTTAAAGCTTAGCAATAACTGCTTTTGGTCTTACATGATCTCAAGTCTATATATATATATATGAAAAAGGTACTTTTGTCAATTCTTATTATTCCATTCTCATGCTTTTGTGAACTAAACAGATAACTCCAATTCAGTTAAGGGATTAAATTTTATTTCCTATCAACTAAAAACTTGATCAAACCTTTGATAATATTTCATTCATATTCCTTCATAATTTTAATTTCTTTAATAAATTTCATTCCTCAAATAAAACATTATCCAAACCAAAAAATTGTTTTAAGGAATTGCAAGAGTTTTAAATTGAGGGTATTGTTTGTAATAATTGCTTAGGTTAAGGCTGCCAACTGACTTTTGGTCATATATTAAGGGAGTTTCACTCTCACCAGCAACTTCACGCGCTGTCTGGTTGGTCGCCCTGCTATTTCTTATTATTTCTTTTCACACGCGCCCTATGCCCCACAAACCGACCAATCAGTTTTGAAGGAGACACTTCTCCAATACGAAAAAAGTAAAATTTTCGAGAAATAAGGGTATACAATTTAACAAATATATTTAAATGCTAATTAAAGTTATCGTAGAATGTGTTTGATACGCAGAAAAGATATAACATGATAGAATGAGATATGACAGAACACTTGTTCACCGTTTGATAGACTAAACTGGATAGAACAGAACATATAACATTAGATAAAATGCAATTAATAAAATTTAAAATAAAAAATACAACGTGTATTTGATGTTTTATAAGAGAATTAGATTTTATTTTGAGATTATATTGGTAAAACAAAAGTATGTTTTACCTTGTTCCTGCTTGTTTCATGGGGTGGAGGTGGAACAAACATATTCCACTTTGTTCCACATAAAAATTCTGCCAAATATGGGACATTGACCCATGTTCTGTTCTGTTCTAGCATGTCCAATGTGCCAAACACACCTTATGGTAAACAAAATTGTATGAATCATAATCAACCTCATAAATATTTTACGATATTTATTAGTACATAAATAAATATTTCAGAAAAATACATTTAAAAAATTAAAATTTTAAAGATTTTATTTAAATGAACAACTTAAAAAAATAATATAAGAATTTTGTCCGAAATTTAAAGTGAAAGTTGTAACTATATTGGCTTAAACGACTCGGCTGTGTTGGCTTGTGTTTATTAATGGAATGCGGACCCCAAAAACAAAATTAATAACGTAATTAAGAGTGTCTTTTTTGGACATGTGATGGCTCCTTGTTCACTTTGTGTTAGCCATTGATTATTAACCCAGTTATATGGTAAAGTAATTTATATATTTTATCATAAGATTAAGAGTAAATTACATGTTTGGTCCCTGTGTTATAGTGATTTTAATACTTTGAGTCCCAAAAATGAAATATCTATGGATTACATTTGCATCCTCGTGGTTTACATTTTATAACATGTTGAGTCCCTAAAACTAACTCCGTCCAAATTCTCTCCGTTAAAGTGTCCATGTGCATGACACATGATGGGTACTTTTGTCATTTTGCTTATTTCTTTAATTTTTTACCTTTTATACCCAACCCCTACACCAAGAATGTAATTTACCCAATCTTTTTCATCTTCTCCGGTAAATCACCCTTCCCTTTGCTTTCTTCAGCCATCTTCCCTGACGACTACCACATCTCTCCATATATTAAATCATACACCAACGTAATTGTAACAACCCAAATTTCTAGTACGTATTGAGAGTTTGGTGGCAAATGTCTGAGAAATAAAAGTTAAGTTAAGGGACTCATTGTGCAATTGTTGAAAGATATAAAAGGATTCAAATCCCTAGGTTTCCAATTATTGAACATTCTTGTGCACTGTGTGTTGGCGGCTGAGAGGAAGAGCAGAAAGGGAAGAAATCAGTTTGGCGTTAAATCCGATAGGAGAAGCTCGATTTTGGTAAGTAATCATTTCCTCTATGAAAATTTCTGCTTGGTAGATTGTTGAGTAAATCCACCTTTGATTATTCTTCATGTTTGAGCTATGAAATCTGGATAAGAACATTAATGGGGTTTAGCTCTAATCTGGTCTGTGTAAAGATTTAAATTAAGTGTTTACATGGGTTTGAGGTTAAAGATTCGTATGTACCAATTTAGGAGAAAGCATGTAATGTTAAAATCACCATGTTTGGATTAATTAGTAAGAATTTTGGTTCTGAGTTTCGGCGAAATTCTCAGTTCCGGAAGTGTGTAATACCGGAACCAAAGGGAATTCCGGGAGTATTAAATACCGGAACTATTAATTCCGGATGTAGTAAATTATGGATCCGGAACTCGTAAAATCCGGAATTACCCAAGAAATTGGATCCGGAACGTATTCCCTATCTGATCCGGAATTTGGCTCGGTTATCATGCAGGATCCAAAACTTCAAGTTCCGGAATTGGGTTTACATCTAGCAGATCGAGAATCCAGTTAGTATGGATCCAAAATGAATTCTCAAATGGACTAGATCCGGGAGTCTTTGGACTTTAGGCTTAAATAGTACAAATCGATCTGGAACTCATGAGTCTTGGGCCGAACGTTTTAAAGTCAGGTTTTGTTTTGAGAGTCCAACCATTCTTGGGCCAAGGGTATGTATACCGAGATATTATGATCCGTAAGCAAGTGGTATTGGGCTTAGGCCTATGTTGAGATTCAGTAATATATAATAAGAGGCCCGGTGTCCAAATTGTTTTAGAATAGATCCGGTATAGATTTAAAAAGGATTCGATAATTAATTAATGATCCGAAATGATTATTTAGGATCCAGATTAGAAAAGGATCTAGGATCAAAAGTTGAATTGCTACTAATTAAAATTGTACGATATGATTTAGGTGTAAGAACGGTTCAGAACGAGACGCGTGATTAGGAAGTTACTACTATCAGGTGAGTTCCCTAAACCCTTTTTACACGAAGTACGATGTTAAATGTTTTATTACTGATTATGGTTCATTAATGAGCATGAACTGTTTTTGCCAACTGTTACGCAAGATTTCCATGAAAAGTATGAATTATTTACAAAGGTTATTTAGCAACATGAAATGATGTATCATGATTTCTCGCTTTGAGATTTACGATAATCTATATGTATGTTATGTAGAGTCGGTCTGCACAGTGGGATCAGGGTACCTTGGGATCTGATGATCCCTTGGGCATTTGTGATGAGCTTATAAGATGGAATTCGTTTCCTTCCTACTCGGATAGAGGGGAGTCCGCTTGGACTCCGATGTGAGCCGAGAGGGTGTCCGTTAGGCCCCGATCGTGGTAGCTAATGCGATCCTTGAACCATGTGTAGAACCTTGAATGAAGTTATGTGAAGAATGTGAACTGTTTTTATAAAATGATTTTATACTGTTGTATATGCTTTATGGAGGGAGTTCACTAGACCTTTTGGTCTAACCCTCGCTTTTCAAAACCAAACCATTTTCAGGTAAGCATGTTGTAGGAGGCTCTGGCGAGCGAGCAGAGCAGGACTAGAGTATAGATGCAGGTAGAAGTTGTGCCACTCATACTTCTAGTAGTAGTTGTTCTCAGTTGTGTATAGGTTATTTCCGCCAACCTAAGTTTTGAGACAGATGTAGTGAAATTTTAGGACCTAGTTTTGAAATGTTATGATTAAATGTTATGCTTGTCCTATGTATTTACGGGCCATTACAAATGGTATCAAAGCCATAGTTTAAGGGATTTAGGTGACCGGACGGGCCTAAACTTAAACTTTGGAAGTAGAAATCACAACCGAGGATTAGGAAATGCGTTAGGAGGGCACTATTGTAGACATAGGAAATGCGTTAGGAGTGCACTATTGTAGAGATGGGACTAATAGGGTACCGAGGACAGTCATGTAAGGTAAGTTTGGGATTACACTTGGCCAGTGTAATTGCGAACTTACAGGTACATGTATGTGCTTAACCTGTCTTATTATTCTGATGTTGTAGTCTTAAGCTAGTTTTTATGTCGTGCTCCAGTAATCTAGAATGTCAGCAAGATCCCTGAGGGATAGATGGAGACCCATTGTTGGGGAAGTATCATAAGAGATCTTTTATGATGTGATGTATGTATACACCATAGAGAAGAAATGTTGTTTGGAATGATATGAGTCGTCTAGAGGTAGATCTTCATGGATTCGAAGAGAATGAATGATTGCCTTTGAATAAGACTCCCGGTTCTGGTGAGTCCCAGTTGTAGAAATCGTGAGGTAGATCAGTTGGGATGTTAAGGAAAGATAGTGTCAAAATCTTGAAAGTGGCAATGGAGCTCTGACTTCTTAGTCGATCTTTTCGATGACAGGATCAATGAAATAAGATGCAAATAGTGAATTGAAAGCATGTAGAGGTAGAATGTGATCAAAACGAAAATAGTATGAAATGGTTGAGTAAGTGGGATGTGGAACGCATGTACATCAAGTTATTGCATGACTGAGAGGGCGACCATTGGTCGAAGGTAGAGTGTCAAGGATAAGTTGCGTGAGTAAAGAGGTTAACCTTGTTAGAGTGAGTAGCCTTCAATTGCAAGTAGAGTTTCATGCATGGCGTTCTTGTATATAACATGAAATTTTCAAGATTTAAGTTAAAAGTGTAAATATCAATTTTGATCGAAAATGAGTCAGAATGTGCAAGCGTATGTTTAAAGAGAAGGTGATTTCACTTACATCGCACAATGAAATTTTGAGCTTAACGATTTGCAAAATATTTCACACTTTTCATGATAAGTTAAATTGTTGCCAAAAAGTCAAGAAAATGTTTGCCAGCAAAACTTTTATAATCAAAATGAGTATTGACATGTTGATATTATAAAAATGAGTATGAGGGCCGATTGCTTTACCCGGTGTCAGTAATCCCTTTTCAGAATTTTTGTCGCACGAAAAGATTTTCATTCAATATATTATTGTCGTAACAACATCGTTGTGGTTAAGTAAGATTGAATCTTACGGAAAGATGCATACAAACGATTCTCGAGATCGTTGAGCAGGGCATTGGAGTCATGAGAATGTGGGGTCGTGTGTACCCAAGTTAGTTCCAAGTGTTGTTTATTTAAAATGATAAAATGTGCGAAATGATTTATTGACCGCGTTGTCATGCATGAAGGCTATGAACTCACTAGGTTGTAGAGTATTACATTTTAAGCTAAGGAAGAACTCCAAGAGTGGGGAGGTGTTAGTTTTAGCAACTCGTTATGAGTAGTGTTGTGAGCCAGAAATGAAATGTCCACGGCGTGGGATATGAGTTTTGAGGTGAGCTTGTAATATTAATGTTACATGAGCAGGTTTTGAAATGAGGGAGACGGATTATGAAGTTGATCATGATATGTTGGAAGGATTAGGTTTCGTAAGGAACCCATGTTAAAGAATAGGTTGAGAAAGTAGTTACAGGTTGACTATTGATGTTGAAGTCGACAACCGGGTAAGATGGTTGAGGCCGAAGACTTGAACCAGAAGAGTGAAAGTTGATAGAACACCTTGTAGGGGTGTTAAGTTAGTGAGAGACTGCTGTTTTGGATAAGGTATGGAGGGTTCGTAGAAGGATAAGGTATGTAGCACGAATGAAGTGAGTGTGTAGGGTATGTCGATCTGTGAGGGATTATGCCCTATCTATGTAATGGTTTGGAATCGTAAAGAGCTAGCAAGAATGAGTATGTTCGAGTCGCTCTGAAACTCGTGAGTTGTAGTTCAACTAGAGTTGGGGAAAGATAAAGTAACGAGGTAGATCCGGCTATTTAGGCGGGAGAATACGAAGGAAAATTTAAATTTTATACGAATGACCATGAGAGACCTAGTCTGCATTGGGATGTTATGGGTGGAGAATGTACGGATGAGTAGTGGCACCAATTGCCAAGGTAAGTGTGCCAGTCAGTGTAGTAGTAAAGTAATGTTAAAAAGAGAAGCATTAGATGGAAGTTTTTCGAGGATTTTGGATGAGGTGTACGTTTTGCTAACCAAGTTGTTGGAGCACGAGGTCTGTAAGTTGGCTTGGGATATGGCTATTATCGGAATAGAATGTCGGAGAGGAAGTGGGTGGTTACCCAGATGGGAAACCAAGTGTTTAGGTTGTGCGAGTCGCTAAGTAAATATATTTTGGAATCATTGTAATGTTTAGTAAGTTTAAAGGAGATGATGAATGGGTTGGTCGAAAAACGTGGTGTAGTAGATGCTAAATCTTTAAAGAATGCGAATTGTTTCTTATGTGTGAAAGAATTATCCGAGAAGGTAATAGTTGGAGATCGAAGAATGGGTAATGACTTCGAACACTGGTGTCATTTCGAGATGACTTGATTGAATGCCTTGAGTTGGAATTTTGATGTAACCGGTTGGTTATGTATAGTAATGAGAAAGGGTTGTCAGCATGTGGAAGGGTCGGAAGAGAGTGGCAAGTAATGTTGGTGGGCGGTGCTCCACGCTAGCGTGAGGAGGTGAATATCGTATGTCGGAATAAGTAAGTAGGCTGGAAGTAGTAAGCTTGGCAGTAACACCGAAAAGTGGAGTAGTGTGTGTAGTTTGTCATCGGTAGGAGTGCGAACTCCTGGAAAGGGTATGAGAAAGAGGATATGTGTATGCTTTAAGTACGGGAAAGAAGTGGAAAAAGGGCAGTTGAATGGGTTGAATTGGTAACGTTGTGAGAAATGTTCAATCGAACTAGTCGTTCAGTGATAGACTATTGAGAATAGATTTGTGTGGCCTTGACTACTCCTCCTAGTTGAGTGAGGGTAACCGAAGTTATGTTTATATGACTGAACGCTCGTGGCAATCAGTGAGGAATTGATGTGTTTCAGGATAAGTTTAATTCGAGTAGGTGAACACTTCAACGATGGGTTTGGAGGTTCCTACTCTTAGTTACGTATAAGTATGGAGTGGTGAAGTGGCAAGGATGTGAGAGATGGTTGATGAATTGTGGTCGAGGTGTTCCGAGAGAAGGAAGTGTTATCTGCTTAGACGAATGTTGGTTAGGAGAAGTAATCTAGAATTGCTTGTAATCGGATGAAGGGACTCTGGGTTGTGAATTTGTCGGGATGTACAGGGTTGGCCTTGTACCAAGCTGTCAGGTGGGTAATTTACTTTTCCGGTAAAAGAATCTCGTGTTGTGGCGGGGAATTACGCCAAGTTCCTCCTTAAAGGAAGTAAAGATGCATGAGAAGTCTTATTTAATCTACTATTGTCATGATTGATCGAGTAGGAACCGTAGCCTACGAGTTGGAGTTACCGTAAGAACTGAAGGAAATGCACCCAATGTTCCATGTTTCGAATTTAATGAGGTGTTTGACTGAGTCAGAAGTGGCAATACCTTTGGGAAGTGTCAGTTTTGGGGTGGGGTTGACTTACGTAGAGGAACCATTGAGAGGGTGGACAGCCATATCCGCAATTTAAGGATCAAGGAGATTAGACTGGTGAAGGTAAAATGACGGCATCACAAAGGTCCAGAGGCGACTTGGGAGTGGGAATAGGAAATGAAGGCAAGATACCCGCATCTTTTCCAATGAGGAATTCCGGGGACAGAATTCTTTTAAGGGGGGGAGTGTTGTAACAACCCGAATTTCTATTACGTATTGAGAGTTTGGTGGCAAATGTTTGAGAAATGAAAGTTAAGTTAAGGGACTCATTGTGCAATTGTTGAAAGATATAAAAGGATTCAAATCCCTAGGTTTCCAATTACTGAACATTCTTGTGCACTGTGTGTTGGCGGCTGAGAGGAAGAGCAGAAAGGGAAGAAATCAGTTTGGCGTTAAATCCGATAGGAGAAGCTCGATTTTGGTAAGTAATCATTTCCTCTATGAAAATTTCTGCTTGGTAGATTGTTGAGTAAATCCACCTTTGATTATTCTTCATGTTTGAGCTATGAAATCTGGATAAGAACATTAATGGGGTTTAGCTCTAATCTGGTCTGTGTAAAGATTTAAATTAAGTGTTTACATGGGTTTGAGGTTAAAGATTCGTATGTACCAATTTAGGAGAAAGCATGTAATGTTAAAATCACCATGTTTGAGCATGCTGATTATGGTTCATTAATGAGCATGCTGTTTTTGCCAACTGTTACGCAAGATTTCCATTAAAAGTATGAATTATTTACAAAGGTTATTTAGCAACATGAAATGATGTATCATGATTTCTCGCTTTGAGATTTACGATAAGCTATATGCATGTTATGTGGAGTCGGCCTGCACAGTGGGATCAGGGTACCTTGGGATCTGATGACCCATTGGGCATTTGTGATGAGCTTGTAGGATGGAATTCGTTTCCTTCCTACTCGGATAGAGGGGAGTCCGCTTGGACTCCGATGTGAGCAGAGAGGGTGTCCGTTAGGCCCCGACCGTGGTAGCTAATGCGATCCTTGAACCATGTGTAGAACCTTGAATGATGTTTATGTGAAGAATGTGAACTGTTTTTATAAAATGATTTTATACGGTTGTATATGCTTTATGGAGGGAATTCACTAGACCTTTTGGTCTAACCCTCGCTTTTCAAAACCAAACCATTTTCAGGTAAGCATGTTGTAGGAGGCTCTGGCGAGCGAGCAAAGCAGGACTAGAGTATAGATGCAGTTATAAGTTGTGCCACTCATACTTCTAGTAATAGTTGTTCTCAGTTGTGTATAGGTTGTTTCCGCCAACCTAAGTTTTGAGACAGATGTAGTGAAATTTTGGGACCCAGTTTTGAAATGTTATGATTTAATGTTATGCTTGTCCTGTGTATTTACGGGCCGTTACAGTAATCTAACATAATAAATCAACCATCTTCAGTCTCCTCCCCATCTCTCTTGACCCATAACATAAATAAGATAACCACCTCCATCTTCGGCTACCCACCTCCATCTCCAACAAAACCTTACCCACTTAAATAAGATAACCAAAAATATATCCAACCGTGTTTCTAGGATCCACACACCAAAAAAATGTGTAAATCAATAACCAAAAATCGAATCCAAACAAAAAACTCTAAAACTAAAATCATCTAACCCAAATTTATGTGCTGTGATGTTTTCCTAAATCGAAATCATACAAAACAAACTTAATCGAACAAAAAACTAAGCCAGAAAAATCCTTTGTGATCTCTGCGATTGATAAAAAAGGAGGAGGTCAAGGGAAGGTGAGGTCGATTGACATCATAAGTTCCATGGCTTCTCAACCATCTCTCAAATGGACCAATGTCATCCTCATTCATGGCTTCTCAACTGTAACGACCCGTCCCATATACATCATATAACATAACATACATATCATTGATTCATAACAAAAAGTACATCATAGATCACATTCGGTCCGAAAGTCTTAAAACGTACATTACATAAGAACTTCCTAATCAACATTAATCATCAAAAGCATCCGACATCTTATCCTTTCCTTTGCCGCTATAAGTTCCTCGACCTGGAATACATATTTTTTAAAACAAAATGAGGGTTAGACCAAACGGTCTAGTGAGATAATCCCTGTCAGTTTAGTAAACCTTTATAAAACCAATTTATATAAAACCATATATCAAAATAGTTTATGTAAAACCTTTGTAAGAACACACATATACCAATCAAGACTCGTGCACTGTGCTCAACTCCTCATCCTCATTCCCCCTGGCCATATTAGTTGGTTGCGAGCCAACAACACCGCTGTACAACAACTACAGCAAACACCTCCGCCGACTATAGTTTCGGCTAACGTATATTCGTGTAGTGCAATATACATATAAATACAATATATATCTCAGTATATCATATTGTCATTTATAAACACTTAATCACACCCTTTGTCACATTCTCAAATCACACATATATGTAGTCGAGTTGAAAATGTTTTAAATAAAAACTCACCTGTTTTGCTTATCACCAAAATTCCTCCGAGCTATAATTAAGCACTTCGATCTTTCAGTCCCAAATTCACAGAATCTGTATCACACAAATACAAATATTTCTTTTAAAGACTAAAATCTCTAAAATCCTCGACTCAAGTCCCAATCAACTATTGAGACATGGCACTATTCAATGTCGCAACCCACTGTTGAGACATGACACTATTCAATGTCGCAACCCACTGTTGAGACATGACACTATTCAATGTCGCAACCCACTGTGTTCATACAAGTCTCAACTAACTGAGTTCATACATGTCTCAACTAACTGAAAAACGTAAAAACCCAGAAATCTCTAGTTTTATACCATGAATGTTTCTATAAACTTGCAGATATGTTTAAGACCATAAATAACAACTATCCATAAACTTAGTTTTCCAAAAACATCCATAATTTATCAAAACCCATTTATAAACTTATCTAGCAAACTTATAACCATAAGAGAACTAATTTAACTAGAAACATACTTTTGATTTCTTGAGTTGATTCCTAAAAACCCAGCTGAATAATCTTGCTTCCTTCTCCTTCTTTCTCCTTCTTTCTCCTTTTCGTTTCTCTCTTTTTCTTTTCTCTCTTTTTCTTTCTCTTGTTCTAACCGAATACACACACACACATATTTACTTGAATTGTCAAAAGTGAGCCACCTCACTCTAGTGTAAGAAAATGGGGCGGTGGTATGGTGACACTTCACACCATACTTACCCATACAACCCTCCAACTATCATCACTTAACAAGTTTAATCCCTCCTTTTATAAATTAAAATTAAAGTCTACCCCTTAACTTATAACTCCATAAAACTAATCCCAAACTTCTCTTAAAATCAAAATAATAAAAATAAATAAACCAATAATATACCCGATTATTACAACATCTCCCCCTTAAAAGAATTCCGTCCCGGAATTCGGTTAGGCGAAAAGATATGAATACTTAGTTTCCACTACTACCTCGAACTCAACCAAAGCCATAGGAAATAGCTGATCAGACATCCCACACCTATCTACACCTCTAACACAGATAAGCAACAAAAGAACAGAAAATACTAATGATCGTTTTGCACCGAAGTCATATAACACTTTAGCACGTATAGAGTTTATTAGAATATACCTGTAACCTCATCCGGAATTTCCTCTGCCTCTTGTGTCGTCATTTGGAAAACTCGACCCTTTGCTTTCGGTACTTCAGACCCTTGTACATCTCCCGACCTAACACCCGTTGGTCTCACTATCATATTACCCTGCTGTGGTTTCCATTGTGGACAGTCCGACTGAATATGATCAGGGGAATTGCAAACGAAACAGAATCGAGTTACCCGACAATCTCTCACGATATAACCAGCCTTTCCACATTTGTAGCACTTTCGAGAATCACCATAGCAGTTTCCTTGATGAACACAGTTGCATTTTGGACATGGTTTTTCAACTGATCTGAAAGGTAGATAACTATCAAGCCTTGGGGATTCGTATTCCTCCAAATCGTACGTCATTTCCTCCAATTTCCTTTTTCCAAAACTTCTGTCACTAGCGTCTCTCCTGTTATCCCTTTCCACATTTTCCGTTGCATCTACTGCGGCTGAGAAGGAATCGGGTCCTTTTGCAATCACTCGCTTTCTAATTTTTGAATTTAACCCGAAAATAAACCTTTCCATCTTCAGAGCCTCCGTGGCAACATAGTACTCCGCAAAGCGAGACTTCTCCAGAAAGCGAGCAGTGTAATCCCTAACCGATAAACTTCTCTGATGTAGGCTCATGAATTCCTCTTCCAGTTGTCTAACTACTGCTTGAGGACAGAACTGTCCTTTGAAAGCTGTTGTGAATTCGTCCCAAGTAAAAGTTGAGTATACATCAGATCCTCTAGAGGTAATATGAACCTCCCACCAAAATAGAGCATCTGACTTCAACATCGCGGTTCCATATAACACTTTATCTTCTTCTGCACACTTGCTGGTCCTGAAGACAGCTTCTATCTCTTTCAGCCACCTCATGGCCTTCACTGGATCTCTTTCTCCTGTATATGTCGGGGGTTTGCAATTTAAAAACATTTTATAGTCACACTTCCTTGGCACCGGTATGACAGTATGTGTAATGGGCATTTCTTCTTCCAGACTAGGATCTGGTATTCCAGTTTCTGTGTGACGAGTTCTATCGAACATAGCTTGTATATTGGCTTGAAGTTTTCCCATTTCAACCGTCAAATCATTTCGTGTAACAAATTCAGTACCTCGCCCCTGAACTCTACCTCCAGTTCTGCCCCTACCTCTTTATCCCCCTCGTCCCCTTGTCCCAACTGTTGGATTTGTTCTATTAGGATTTCCTCCTCCCTGATTCGTTTGTCTAGTACCGCTTGCCATTCTGTAGATTCAAACAAGATTAATATACACATAAGCACATACCCCATATAACAAGGTATTCCAGTTCAAACATGTACCTGTAAGATCACAATTACACTGGCCAGGTGTAAGATGAAATTACCTTACATGATGTTCCTTCTACCTTTTTATATTTAACATCCCAAGGTTCTACAATAATAGGGACATCCTACTTCACATGCAGTTTAAGTCTAGGTATAGATCCGTATACCTAAATCTCTTAAACTAGGGCTCTGATACCATCTGTAACGACCCGTCCCATATACATCATATAACATAACATACATATCATTGATTCATAACAAAAAGTACATCATAGATCACATTCGGTCCGAAAGTCTTAAAACGTACATTACATAAGAACTTCCTAATCAACATTAATCATCAAAAGCATCCGACATCTTATCCTTTCCTTTGCCGCTATAAGTTCCTCGACCTGGAATACATATTTTTGAAAACAAAATGAGGGTTAGACCAAACGGTCTAGTGAGATAATCCCTGTCAGTTTAGTAAACCTTTATAAAACCAATTTATATAAAACCATATATCAAAATAGTTTATGTAAAACCTTTGTAAGAACACACATATACCAATCAAGACTCGTGCACTGTGCTCAACTCCTCATCCTCATTCTCCCTGGCCATATTAGTTGGTTGCGAGCCAACAACACCGCTGTACAACAACTACAGCAAACACCTCCGCCGACTATAGTTTCGGCTAACGTATATTCGTGTAGTGAAATATACATATAAATACAATATATATCTCAATATATCATATTATCATTTATAAACACTTAATCACACCATTTGTCACATCCTCAAATCACACATATATGTAGTCCAGTTGAAAACGTTTTAAATAAAAACTCACCTGTTTTGCTTATCACCAAAATTCCTCCGAGCTATAATTAAGCACTTCGATCTTTCAGTCCCAAATTCACAGAATCTGTATCACACAAATACAATTTTTTTTAAAGACTAAAATCTCTAAAATCCTGAAATCCTCGACTCAAGTCGCAATCAACTATTGAGACATGGCACTATTCAATGTCGCAACCCACTATTGAGACATGACACTATTCAATGTCGCAACCCACTGTGTTCATACAAGTCTCAACTAACTGAGTTCATACATGTCTCAACTAACTGAAAAACGTAAAAACCCAGAAATCTCTAGTTTTATACCATGAATGTTTCTATAAACTTGCAGATATGTTTAAGACCATAAATAACAACTATCCATAAACTTAGTTTTCCAAAAAACATCCATAATTTATCAAAACCCATTTATAAACTTATCTAGAAAACTTATAACCATAAGAGAACTAATTTAACTAGAAACATACCTTTGATTTCTTGAGTTGATTCCTAAAAACCCAGCTGAATAATCTTGCTTCCTTCTCCTTCTTTCTCCTTTTCGTTTCTCTCTTTTTCTTTTCTCTATTTTTCTTTCTCTTGTTCTAACCGAATACACGCACACACATATTTACTTGAATTGTCAAAAGTGAGCCACCTCACTCTAGTGTAAGAAAATGGGGCGGTGGTATGGTGACACTTCATACCATACTTACCCATACAACCCTCCAACTATCATCACTTAACAAGTTTAATCCCTCCTTTTATAAATTAAAATTAAAGTCTACCCCTTAACTTATAACTCCATAAAACTAATCCCAAACTTCTCTTAAAATCAAAATAATAAAAATAAATAAACCAATAATATACCCGATTATTACATCAACCGTCTCTCAAATCAACTTTTGGGGATTTTGGATACTGGAGCGTGACCGGAGAGCAAGAACTTTGACCGATGGCAGTGGAGTAGAGGCCGGAGACGACGAACGGGGTCGGGATCTCTGACATTTCAAGGTTCTTCCTGTGTTTCATTCTCCGCCAACCCTACAGAAGGAAATAGCCTCGGCCTCAAGGTGGTCGGAAGTGGAGTCATCTGAGATGCGAAGAGAGGGTTTGAGTAGACCCTTGGAACCGGTTTCATCCGATGCCCAACAAATGAGTCCATCGGAGGAACAAATGAGTGAAAACCCAGGTGGGATCAATGGAAAGACGAGACGGTGCCATGAGAGAGTTTTTGGATCAAAGACATAACCTTCCTTAACGTTATCGGTGGCAATGGCAGTGGCAGTGTTAGTGGTTGTTGTTTTAGGAGGAGTGGTTTTTTGTTTGAAGATGAAAAAGTAGGCTTAGGGTTGTTGATTTAGAGATACATTTGCAGGAAGGTGTGAGTGGGGGACGATGAAGCCAAGGTGGGGATATGAAATGAAATTATAAATTTACATTATTGGTCCCTGTTATTTTAATGAAAATGAAAAAGGAATACAATGACTAAAATACCCATCATGTACCGTGCACATAGGTACTTTAGCAGAGCAAAATTGGACGGAGTTACTTTTAGGGACTTAACACGATATAAAGTGTAAACCACGAGAATGCAATCCATATATATTTTATTTTTGGGATTCAGAGTGTTAAAGCTACTATAACACAACGACCAAATATGTAATTTACTCTAAGATAAAAGTTTATAACATGATCTTTTTATTGTTTATTATGAATTATCCATTTATATTTCTTTTAGGGAAATTAATTAAAATGCCACAAGTTTGAAAGGGACTTACCAAAATACCCCAAAAAATTAATTTCTTACCAAATTGCCTTTTTTCCCCGCGATCGCGGGCAGGGACCAATTGTGAAATTTTTTGCAAGATAAATTTACACTTTCAATCCCTGGCCCCCGCGATCGAGGCCCGCGATGGCCCGCTATGGGGACTGAAAGTGTAAATAATCTTGCAAAATTTTACACTTTCAGTCCTTGCCCGCTATAGAGGGCTTCCTCCGCGGAAAAAATGGCATTTTGGTAAGAAATTAATTTTTTGGGGTATTTTGGTAACTCACTTTCAAACTTGTGGCATTTTAATTAATTTCCCTTTGTTTTACTATAATAATAATAAAAAAAATATTTAACCTAAAATATAGTTTGTATATATATTAGTGGATTAAAAATCTTGTGAATATCTGATTGTAATTGTAGTGTCTACCGTGGGAGCCACCGCCTGGCCATGGTCCAGGTTCCTCCCAGGCCGCCACGTGTAATATTTAAGAAGTTAATGGTGTAGCTTAGTTAGTGCGCTGTGCTTCTGCGTGCAGATAAGTTAATCAACCCTTTACTTTTGGGAAAAGTTCGATTTTTATATACATCTTTATGTTATCTTTTACTTAAATATTTTGATAAAAAAAGATTAGATTTAAAATAGTAAATTGAAGAAATGTATGGATGTAAACACAATCACTATAAAACAAATGATTTTTTTTATAGTAAATATTATAGAATTCTTGTAATGATTATAATAAGCATAAATACAAAAGTTGTTTAAATACTTGTCCAATATAAATTTCTTTTCGTCTCAAAGAAATAAAGACAAAATAATATTTTTTATGGATAAAAAAATGAAGTTTAGATAAAATGTGTATTAATTAAATATTTATAAAGATGTTTTAATTAATTAAAATAAAATAAAAACATTTTGAGGACTAACATCAATAATTTTATAATAACTAAAAAGGGATAATTTACAACTCATTTTTCTTTATAAGTTCATATATTAAGAACATTTCTTCTGTTTAGAGTTTTACACTAGCTTTTTAAAATGGGTTCTTCTTTTTTTTAATTAGATTAAATATATGTTACATTATTAGAAGTCTTTTAAGTTATGGGGACGTTAGAGAAGACTCTCCATAAATATAAATGCTAATTATTTAGTTAATATCAAGTTTTTACAATATTATTCACTAATCACTAGGGTGGATGTTGTCAGACTCTTATTCATAACTCATAACGAGTTGTTAACAAGTATTTCGTTAGTCAATTGGAAAACAATATGAATAACCGATTTGTCATCAACAAGTGCTATAATTTATAGACTGATTTGCATCCAGAGAGTGGTGTGTACAAGCTTTGAGATCTCCTATGCCTTTCCTATAAAGCCGATCAAAATGCCCTAGCTAGATAGTTTAGCCACTAATATTGGCGATTGTAGTGTCATCAACGGTCAACCATTTGTGAAATTGCGATTTACTTTGTAGTGTCATCAACGGTCAATCATTTGTGAAATTGCGATTTACTTCAGATAGATTAAGGTGATAAGACAAACATAAGTAAGCTAGAAGGTGTGGAGTGCATATACTCATAAATGTTGTCCTTTATCACCTTATGTGCAACAAGACTTTGACACCGTAGAGTCAGAGTAATGCTTTGTAGAATCAGAGTTTGGCTCTGTAGAGTCAGAGTTTGGTTCTTGGAACTCTTATCCGATTGTAACTGCTCTTCGATCTTACCCATTAATGTTATTACCTTTAGCCACGTGTAACTGTCGATCTCTCATATAAATGAATTAAAACGTGATATGATGAATATATATATATATATATATATATACACATACGAATTCGGTAGTTACTTCATGTATGGATTTTTTTATTATCCCAATACTAATTTCGTATAACCCAAGGCATTAGATGATTGAAATATAGTATTTGGAAAGTGATTTCCACTTCACTACCCAGAAATTTATCCAAGTACGTACCACAAGCTTAGATTCCCTAACAGTTACAAACTAGCAAGTGACTAAGAAGGGTGTACAGTTGTTTGTTTGGCATGCGGAAAAAACATAACATAATATAATAACAAAATAAAAAATTGTTGCTCAATATTTAGTATGACATTTGTTAAAATATACATTGCATAAGGACCAATCTTGACATATGCTATTTATCTCTTTATTTATAGTTTGTGTTTTAAATATGTGTGAGGGTTGTTTATGACAACTGGAAGGAACTTTTGGACTGCGCTGCAACACATGAAGCCGATGAGGGTAGCGGTACAAATATAAACACTTCTAAGGACTAAACAGAAATTAATGGTCAATATAAGAACAATGCAATTAGGGTTTCAGTTCATTAAGTCTCATTTTACATTTTCTAGAGAGTTCTCCTCTCTCTCTCTCTCTCTCGTTAGCTATAGTTAGAACTCTGATATTTTAGATCTTCAATTCTCTTGAAGATCATGAGCGTGAGTGATCTTGTAGTGAGATTTCTTATGTAATAGTAATTAGTGTGAGAGTATTGTAGTGAGTTTTCAGTTGTATTTTGTTGGTTGATTTACAGAGTTAAATAATAGAGTAAACTCTACTTTTGGTCCTTAAGGTATAGTGATTTCTTTGAAACAAGGACCTGTGGTTTCATAAGTCGACTTTTGGTCCTCATGGTTTTGATTTTGCTCTAGAATCAGGACTTTGCCACTAACCCCATTAAAAAATTCAGTTAGAGGCAGGGGTATTTTTGTCCTTTCACCATTTTGTCCCATTTTTGTAATTCTATTTGTTTCTTCTTATATTTGTAAAGTATATCAAACTTTAGGGACCAAATAGGATTACTTCATATATATATATATATATAATTCTATTTGTTTCTTCTTATATTTGTAAAGTATATCAAACTTTAGGGACCAAATAGGATTACTTCATATATATATATATATATATATATATATATATATATATATATATATATATATAACACTGGTTAAGCTCATCACAGGACCAAAATCTCTCTCTCTCTCTTGAACAATCTCCATTTTGATTTCTCTTCAAATTTGCCCTTTTCTCAGCTTCTAATTCCATCAGTTTCTTCAATAATTTCTCCGCTGCATCTCTCAAGAACTTGAATGTTGGAGGTGGTGAAGATCTGACTTTATTCAACTCAAACTCATTGGAATCAGAATCATATAATGGATTCAAATAAGCTTCCAAATTAGGAGCTTGTAGGCCCTTCAATGGAGATAAACAAGAAATTGGTGTTTCTGGTGTGCAAAGAAACTCACTCAAACTTCTTGTTCTTGAACCCTTTCTGCTATCAGACTCCAAATCCTCTTTGGTTTCTTCATTGATTGTGAAAAGAAATCTTGGTTTCTTCCTTTCTTTCTTCCTGTTTCAAAATCAGATTACAATTTCACTACTTTTGCTGCACCCATTTCGCCCTTTTTCTGTATTACTTGCTATGTGATGCAATCCAAACATGAATCCCTGAAGCCCAGATCAAGAAATCTGCTTTTCTCAAATGGGGTTTCTCGATGTTGGATGTTGTAGGTATGGATTACCATTCGTATAAAAAAACAACACCCTAGTTACAGTTATCAATGGCACAGGAGCAGGAATTGAAACAATATATGTGTTGGCCGGAGAAATGTTATATATATATATATAATATGTATATAAAAGAGTCAATTACAAGTTGGTCCCTATAGTTTTATTTCTTGACAGAATTAAGAAAAAACAAAAAAGAATGCAAAAAAGGGACAAAAATGGGGTTGAACAAAAATACCCCTGACTTTAACGGTTGTTTTTAACGGAGTTAATGGCAAGGTCCTGATTCTAGAGAAAAATCAGAACCATGAGGACCAAAAGTCGACTTATGAAACCACAGGTCCTTGTTTAAAAAAAATCACTATACCTTAGGGACCAAAAGTAGAGTTTACTCTAAATAATATGTTAGATTTTACATTTTGTACATGGTGTCAGAGCTTATGGTGAGATCTTCCTTTGTAGATTCATCACCGACGTTTCGAAACTGGTATGGTTTCTGTTTTCTTCACATCTGAAAATCTCTTTCTGTTTCTTTAAAAACATGACTCATGAGGTTTTTGGTGATTCTCACCTTAATCCAATGACCTTAGTCATTTTCTCCTTTAATACTCTCGTTCTACTTCAGATCTGTTAAGTACCTTACAGTGTGTGAGGATTCTTTGGTGTTAATCATCATTAATCCGATGACCTCAGTTGTTGTTTCACTTTATTTGGTTTAGATCCACTTATTTTAGATTTGTTAGTATTTTCTTCATATCTGAGTATTGTAGGTATCGTTCTTTTTTTTGCGACTCTCGAGGTTTAGGTGTTGTAACCCTAATCCAATGATCCTAGTCGTTTTTCTGTGGTTTGTTTAGATCTGGATGAGTTAAATGTCATGATATTTAGCTTCTATCTTCCGATCCTATTTTTCAAATCAAACACTGATACATAGATCTTGTCTAACTCATAGACAAGGTCGGTTATCTTGTGTTTTTTTTCATCACTTGTTTTTCAAAAATGATTTGTAAAACAGATCATATCATCGCTTTGATCGGTAGATCTTGCTGTCGCATTGGGTCTATTTTTTTTGTTAAGTGCATATTGTACTATTTGTTGACACCAGATCTGTAGAAATTTTTCTTTCATGTTCTGATATTAGTCTAGTTCTTATACTTCAGTGTTCTTAGGTACTACTGTACAGTACCAGCTCTACTCTTTCTATGTTAAACTTGGTTTTGTATCCATCTCCTTCGAGATCTGACTATCAGAATTTTTTTGATACATCTGTTATGTCTTGTATAATAGTAGATCTATTATTGTTCGGGTTAGACTTATCTTATCTAGATCTGCAATCTTCATACTCAGATGTTTTTCTGTTCATACTTTAGTTGGATATTGGTTATCTCATGTATGTGCGATCTCTTTAGATCCAGTTGCATACACTCCAATCTTGTACCACTCTTGAGATCTATGATCATTTCATGTTTTCTTTGGTAGACTGTTGTGAAAAGTAGGTGTGAACAGAACTAAGGTTCTGATTCGCTCTACATCCTGATCACTGCAGTTTCTGATGGAAGACGTCTTCTGTGTGAGATCGGTTGTTCTTCTATACTGTTTGTCTTTGTGTTTGCATACTGTGTTCAGGTTAGTATCCTCTCTATATTGTGTGCTCTAGACCTCAGTAGTTCACTGAGGCCACATACTTCCGCTGCATCGTTTGCATACACACTCACTGTAAGTCTCCTTCATTTCTTTTGTGTGTGCTTCTTTTTCCTTGTCCTGTATTTGGGAACCTAAGTGTTTGGCTTGACCTACCACTTCGAGTGGCAAGGAATCCTGTCATCTATCACTTGGAGTTTCTCCCGTGTGTGCTTTACTTTCTATACTCATCATGACTAGTACAGTTGATCCCAAAGGTCCAGAGGGGCAATCACTGATTGCAAAACTGGACTTTGGGGACCCTCTCTACCTTCATCCTAGTGACACCTCTGGTGTGTCCATTCTCAATACGAAATTTACTGGTACAGACAATTATAAAGTATGGGCATGTGCTATGACATTGGCTTTGGAAACTAAGAATAAACTTGGTTTCGTTGATAAAACTGTTCTTCGGCCCACCGATAATGAAATCCTAGGAAAACAATGGGATAGATGTAATTCTGTTGTGTTTTCCTGGATCCTTGGTTCTGTATCTGAGGAATTATTTGCTAGTCAAGTTTTTTCTAAGATTGCTTCTGATGTTTGGGTGGAATTAAAAGAAACCTATGATAAGGTTGATGGGTCTATAACCTTCAATCTATATCAAAAGATAAATTCTCTTACTCAGCATGGGTCTTCTGTTTCAGATTACTATCACAAATTAAATGCCCTATGGAAGCAATTTGATGCATTAATTAAACTTCCAACATGTTCTTGTAATGCTTCTCATGATTTCACTAAACATAATCAACTGATAAAACTAATGCAATTCTTAATGGCACTGGATGATGTGTACATGCAACTTAGGAGTAATATTTTAACAACAGATCCATTACCAACAGTTAAAACTGCTTTTTCTTTGATTTCTAGAGAAGAGTCACACCGTGGTGCGACTCGTCCTTCTTCAGAATCTAAAACTCAGAATACAGTCTTTTTCAGTAAACCACTCGACAATAAGAAAAAGCCAGAAAAATCACCGTTAGTTTGTAAGCACTGTGGTGTGACAGGTCACACCATAGAAAGATGCTTCAAACTAATAGGGTTTCCAAAAGACTTTCAATTTACCAAAACTAAAACAAATCAATTTTCAAATCAATTCTCAAAAACTCCTTCTAGTAATGCATGCAGCACTGAAGGTCCTGTTAGTGCTTCTAGTTCCAAGTCTCTTACAGAAGAGCAAATCATCAAATTACTTTTCTTTCTGGATCAAAAGAAAAATGAAGGTGTTACTGCCAATATGGCAGGTAAGTTGTTTGCCAATATGGCCCATGTTTCAAAGTTTACTCAAAATCAATGGATTATTGATTCTGGTGCTAATCAACACATGCACATGACATCATCCATTTCTCATTTAGAAAATGTTGTTGACATATCAGACTTGAACTTAAGAGTGACTCAACCTAATGGGGAAGAGGCACAAATTAACAACATAGGAAATTACAGATTAAATGATGATGTGATGTTGTTTGTTGTGCTTGTTGTACCAGATTTTCATGTCAATCTTCTATCTGTCCATAAACTTGCTAGGTACAGTAAAATTTTAGTGGTTTTTGATGAATTCAAATGTTACTTGGTTCAGGGTTTACGTCCCATGAGAGTAGTGGGAACTGGTAGTGAAAATGGAGGCTTATATTTTTTTGACCAAACAAATAAGGGTGAGATGTTTGACTCTAATCTGTTAAAGAATAAACATAACACCTCAAATATGTCCATTTTCTGCTATGTTTCACGACAACTTTGGCACAGTAGGCTAGGGCATCCTGCTGAACAGGCTTTATCTTGTTTGAAGAATAGACTGAACTTAGGTAATAATTCTCAACCATCCCCTTGTGACATTTTTCACATGGCCAAACAAACAAGGGAAAAATTTAACCTTAGTAATCACACTTCCAAGGTCTTGGGTGATCTTGTTCATCTGGACCTTTGGGGTCCTTATCGTGTTCCTAGTAGGGATGGATATAGATACTTCCTTACAATAGTTGATGACTTCACTAGATCTGTTTGGGTATATCTGTTGAAAAGTAAAGATGAGGTGTTTGATAATGTTGTTTCTTTTCACAGCTTGTTGATTAATCAATTTGGGAAACATGTTAAAGTTTTTCGAAGTGATAACGGGACTGAATTCGTAAATAATATATTTAGTGAGTTTTTTTAAATCAAAAGGTATTTTACATCAAACAAATTGCATCTATACACCCCAACAAAATGGGGTTGTAGAACGCAAACATAGACATCTTTTGAATGTGGCTAGGGCTTTGATGTTTCAAAGTGGTATTCCCCTTAACATGTGGAGTGAGTGTATCTTAACTGCAACTTATTTGATTAATAGAACTCCTTCCTCCGTGCTAAGTGGGAAATGCCCGTATGAATTGGTTTTTGGCTTTACTCCTGTTTTATCACATTTAAGGAATTTTGGTTGTCTGTGTTTTTCTGTTAAACCTAATAACCTCGATAAATTTACTTCACGCACCGAGAAGTGTGTGCTTCTCGGATATGCTAACTCTCAAAAGGGGTATTGTTAATGCCAAAAATCGTCCAAAAGGATAACTTAAGGTTGATTGTGGAATTTAACAACTAAAGAAAGGAATCTTTCGACAAAGCGTACGATAAACGAGACAGAGATTTGGCAACGCGGGAAAAACCTCAACGAGGAAAAAACCCGCGGACGACTGTGGAAGTCGTCGCTGCACTATGGTCGCCAAACAGGGGCGATGTCCTTGTGTTTCAGGTATCGATAGTACAGAGATTACAATACAAATGAAAGGAAATACTTTAAATGTAAAGTAACAAGTGTTTTGAATATAAAAACAGTGTGTGTCGTGTGTAGGAACTGTATGTCACGTGCGAATGTCGTGCGTCGAGAGCGATTCCTTGAGAGAAAGTTCTTTGTTTCTTGTGTTCTTTGAGTATGCAATGTGTAGTTCGAAGTCCCCCCCCCCCCCCCTTCAGGATGTCTTTGCCTTTGTATTTATAGTATTCAAATGCATTTAATGACTTCATGAATTCTTCGAGTAACAGTCGCAACGGTCTCTGTAGTTTTAATGCCCATAACTGCTTTTGTCGGTTTCGTCCGTTGGCCATAAATGTCGTTGGCCTGTATTAAATGAAGAAAACATAACTGAAGAACCATACGTTAGTTGGTCGAAGTCGTGTGCTTCTATACGATGGTCGAGGTCGAGAGGTACGTTCGACTTCGGCTTTGGTCAGAGGATAAAATTGCTTACGTTTTGACTTTGATATGAGAAAAGTGCAATAAATGTTCTTAGTGCCTTGGTCGTAGTCGAGACTGGAGATTTTTTGCCCAAACAGTTTGCCCCCAAAATTTGAAAAAGTGAAGTGGCAAATTCAAATTTCAAAAGTTTTTTAAATTTTGCTAGTCGGACGTCTAGGGTCGTGACACGTGTAAAAAACCTTTTTAGTTGCCTTGGAACTGGATCGGTCCAATTCTAACTGAATGGAAAGTCGAAAAGGGGATAAGGTCGTGACGTCATGCTGATGTGCGATCGTGCGTAACAGCTGTATTTTCCAGGTGTCGACAATCTGTCGAGTATTCGAAGAGACAGGGGCACGTGTCGATCATCGGAGTTTCGACCTGACATGACCTTTTGCATAAATAGATGCCTTCGACGGATCTTTTCCTTTTACGATTTCGGAGAGATTTTAAGAGAGTTTTTCCTTGATTTGCTTGCTGTTTCTTCGCCGAATCTTTTCCAAACTTGCGAGAGATCTTCGACTTGTTGGAGATTCGAGGTTTAGAGAGCCTATATAAGGTACGACTTCCCAACCTTTGTATGCATCGTAAGTCAATTGCTAGGAAACTTAGGAAGAACTGGGATATCTGGGGCTCCTCAGAGCGTCAAATCTGGTTAACCGGTTTATCAATGTCGTCTGAGCCTAGGAGCGCTATTCAAGATCAAGATGATCTTGATAGTTTTAGGAGTCTAGCCAGAATCCCTGCGGAGATCGTAGTGAGTAAAGCTGGTCGGATTCGGCCGGAGATGTGCCCTGAGGGGTACGTTGTAATATACGAGTATCCTTTTAAAATAGGATTCCATTGGCCATATTCGCCTTTAGCTAAGGCATTTATGTGTGAGTTCGACCTGTCGCCAGGGCAACTGATGCCCCAGTTCTGGCGTGTGATTCTTGTTATCGAGCGACTTACTTCGCATTGGGAATCGCCGATGGATGTAAAAGATATCTTGGCCGCTTATTAGGTCAAGATGGACCAGTACCGTCGTTATAGTTTATTTTCCAAGCATAGGGGCGATCGTACTCTGGTCCTAAGAACTACGGTCAATGACCGCAAATGGAAGACTAGTTACGTTTTCGTACGGTTAGCGACGCTGGACCCTAACAGTGATTGGATTAGGTCTGGATGGAATATGTCGGGTGAGATTTTGTAACTTACTTATCGTACATCCCAGGTGTTTATTTTTTGACTAATCTTCTTTCTCTGTCTTTTCAGATATTAATTTTGACGCTGTAGAGCCCAACAATGACTCTGGGGATAAAATCGAAAAGTTTCTGGAGATTAGTCCCGACGATCGATCGTTCATCACACATTTTTTGGTCGACGAGGATGATGACACGATTTTCCTGAGCGACAGGCTACAGAGAAATCGGAAGGAGGAAAAGAAGGAAGAGAAAGAAGAAGAGAAGGAAGAGGAGACTGAGGAAAGAGAGTAGGAGGAAGAGTCAAAAGTGGTCGAGATGACTGGTATGCATACCTTGCTCCACGCTTCTTCCCCTGTTTCAGCCGACTAATTTTCCTCTTTTTCTTTGTTTCACAGGAGAATCCCATCAAGGATCTCCACAGGAATCTCAGCAGAAGTCCCAACAAGAAACCAGCAGTCGCAGCCGAAAAGTCGTCTGTGATGGCTAAGAGGGCGGCTCAGGCCGAACTGGCTTGCCTGGCGAAGGAGAGGAGGATGGAGACCTTGACAGCTGGGTCAGGGGTCCTCAAGAGAAAAGAGGTTCCGATAACTGGGTCGGGAGTCCTCAAGAGGACGAGGACGTCCGTCCGGAGGGAACCGTCTTCGAAGACGGATGGCTCATCGAGAGTCGTTTCGCCGGAGAAGGTGAAGATGTCGACCGCATCTGTCGAGAAGACTCCCGACGTGATCGACGTGACACCCGTCGATCCTGCACATCCGGCGAAATCGACAGGATCTCCAGCTGCCGCATCAGGTCCTGCGTCGGCCGACAAGGGCAAAGGCACGTAGACGGGCTTTGGAGAGGAAACGACGGTGAACTTTACGTTGCCGACTGATTTCATGGTGGACAATGTCCTAGACGGGACGAGTTTGTTTCCCCACTTGGATAAATTTCAGCTCCCCACTTTCAGGGAGCGTTTCAACGGGTGTTCTATCGAGAGCTCGGGGGCTTATGTCGCCGGAATGGCGTTTATGGTAAGTCTTTCTTTCAAGACTTTCTTTCTCGTTATTGTTGTCGATGTCGTTGTCGTATGTTTTTACTAACGAGCTTTCATATGTATTTCAGACGTTTCAGTCTTCATTAGCCCTGCAAGCCGAGACGGTGAAGCTTGAGGGTCTAGTGTCTTCTGCCACCAGGAGAGAGGATGCGACGTTGGTGAGGGAGAAGTCCGCTCTGGCTCGCGTCGAAGAAATGTCGGTAAAACTCGACGATGCCTTGGACCAGCTAGAAGTTGTCAGTCATGCGAGGGACGAAGTGAATTCTCGTCTACATGAGTCCTTCTCTGTGGTCGCAAATCAGAGAAAGGAGTTGGACAGGATGCGAGCGTCCTTGGTCACGAAGGAGAAAGAGGTCAAGGAGTCCAAGGCCAAGGTGGTGGTCCTGGAGAAGGAGGTGAGGGAGCTCAAAGATGAGGCTGCATCTACCTTTGCCCTGGCTCGTCTAACAGCTCGGGCTGCAATTATGAGGCAACATTTGTCGGGGAAGAATCCCCTTGCGTCTGCAGCTGAAGAGTTAGCCTTTTTCAGGTCTAGGGTCAAGACCGACAGGGAACTCGACTCCGACGATGAGAAGGAGGCTGAAGAAGAGGAGGTTGCGGTCGAGGGCATCTAAGGCGAAGCTTCGAGCAAGGATGCGAGTGTCGACCCTCCTTTGCCTTAGGAAAGTTATATTTTTAGTCTTGTCTTTGGACGCTTGACCGTTGGTGGTTGAGTTACTTAGATGTAACCGTTTGTTTCGTAAATGAAATCTATCCTTTTGTTGAACTCGTGCATTTATTTCGATCTAGACATGTCGTGGATGAATATAATATCAACTGTGGAATTCATTAAGTATTGAACAAACAAGGGATCGTGTGACTTAGGCACCCATTGTAATTATCAAGACTAACACACAAGCCATAAGGTTTTTCATACTTGAATATTATATAAGTACATGCGACCAAAGCATTCATTCGAAACATGTAGTTTGTCTAAGTTTAGAAACTTAGATCATGGATCGCTAAATCATATGATCATACGATTAGATCGTATGGCGAAACTTGAGTCGTATGCTCCTGTGGCAAAATAGTCAAGTCATAAACTTAAGATGCAAGTCGTATGATAAATTCAGTAATATCGTTCGATCCTGCGGGACTAAAGTCATATAGAAGACTTAGTAGCCAATATCGTGTGATCCTGCGTTAAAACGATGTCAGAGGTTGGTCGTTGGCTAACCAACGACCCTCCGATGCTTAAGTCGATATTCGTCGTTGTAAAAAATCGTATAGAAAAGGGGTTTAGAAGACGTACCTTTTCTGATGCGTCGTACCCCACCTACGTGGGACGTCTTGATTATTGCTACTATCTTGCCCCCTTGTGGTGATTTTAAGACGATACACTAAATGTCGTCGTTAGTCGCCACAATAGAAGGTCTATTTCCGCGGCTTCAGAGTGGTCTTATAGCAATCACGAGCGACTTTTGGCTCACTTTTTATCTCCTGGATTCCCCACGGAGTAGGGAACTTCATGATCTGGTGATACGTCGAGGGAGCGGATTTCATTTCATGGATCCATGGTCGACCTAAGATGATGTTATAGGCCGACGCACAATCGATGACACTGAACTTGGTCTGCTTGTTGATTCCTCCGGCATAGACTGGCATGACGACCTCTCCAAAGGTACTTGTTGCTTCCCCGTTGAAACCGACCAAGGTTGTCGAACGTCGGGTGATTTCTGATCGGTCGATTCCCATGGCCTTAACGGTATCAAGGAAGATGGCGTTCGCTGAACTGCCTCCATCGACCAAGACCCGTCGGATTAAACAATTACCAATCGTGAGTTGAATGATCAACCCGTCATGATGTTTTTGATACGAGTCTCCGAGGTCATCTTGGTCGAACGAAATCCTCATAGCTTCTAGCTCTAGATCTTCTTTTGGTCTCGATGAATGCGGGATAGGCCGATCGTTAGGTGCTTGACTGGCATGACGTTTGGCTGCAGAATATGTCAAACCGCATACATCAGAACCACCAGTGATGCAATTGACGACCTTAGCATGCTCGGGGGTTGGCGGTCGAACGTCGCTAGTTGGGGATTCGACGTAGTCGATGATATCTTTGAGGTTTCCTTTCGGGACATGATACACTAGCTCCTTTTTTAGAGCTATGCAATCGTCTGTCGCATGACCATGATCGACATGGAAGTCGCACCACTTCGACTTATCTTTCTTGGCGTCGTCCTGATCGGATTTCTTTGGCCAACGGATGGTTGCCTGGGCGGTTTTCAGTGCTTCAACCAAGTCCTTAGTGGACCCTTTGAATCCATAGGAGGATATCTTGGGGTACTGAGGGAATTTGGTTGCGGTCTTGGCTTCCGCTTTCGTCTTGAACCGGACGTTCGAGATTTATCGCGCGGGCTCTGGCCTGGATACTGCCTTGGTTTTGAACTCTGGCTTCTTCACCCCTAATGACCTCTTGTCATCGGTATGTTTGCGACGAAAGGCAGCATCGTCCTCAACCCTCATATACGCTAGGGTTCGAGCTCGAACATCTTCGAAATTTTCTGGGGGATACTTGGTCAAATCAGTATACAAACCTGAACTGTCGTCCAAACCACGTTTGTAAGCTTCGATCGCGGTCTTGACGTCACAATTGCAGACACTGATCATCTCTGCATTGAACCTGTTGAAATAACTTCGGATAGATTCATTAGCTTTCTGCACGACATAGTACAGGTCACTGGTTTGCTTCTCCATCTTGCGACTGCTAGCAAACTGCTGGGAGAATTGATTGACCAACTCAGCGAATGATCCTATGGACTTGGGTTTGAGATTGATCAACCATTGGAGGGCAGGACCAGTGAGAGTTGCACCAAAGCTTTTGCACATGCACACTTCCTGATACATATGTGGGATTGAGGCTGTCCACATGATTTGCTTATACTGTGCGATGTGCTCCGTGGGATCGGTCACCCCAGAATACTTGGGCGTGAAAGCGGGGATGTTGAATTTTTTCGGGACGTCGACTGTCGCGATCTCATCGACAAAAGGCGACGCTTGATACCCTGAGCGAGGCTCGACATCGACGGGCACGGCTGCCCTGGGCAGCTTAGCGAGTAGGGACAGGACACGATCATTCTGATCCTCTAGCATCTTCAATCGCTGGGCGACGGGGTCACTAGGATCTGGACCGGTCGGGGGAATGACTCCCGAATTGGTACCATTTCCATATGACGGACCATTAGCGTCCCCGTTGAAAGGAACAAAAAATGGTTGGGATCCACTCTGAAACGGCTGCGACCCATTCTGAAATGACTGCGACCCATTCTGAAACGGCTGCAACCCATTCTGCATGGGCGAATGCCTAATATGATAAGGAGGCACATGCCCAGATTGAGGATTTGGATTGAATGCCCCCGGCTGCTGAATCTGCATGAATGGACCTGGTCCTGGGTTACGAATGAACGGAGCTGAACCAGGGTTATGGACGAATGGAACGGATCCCGGGTTCTGACCGAACGACCCTTGACCTGGGTTTTGGATGAATGGCCTTGGACCGTTCTGTGATCCGAAGGGATTTCTCAGCCGTGCGATTTCTTCCGCTGCTTTTCGATTCTGCTCAGCCATAGCATTCATTTGGTTTCGCGCAACTTCCAACTCTTGATACATCTGAGCAATGACTTGCTCTGGATTTCCCGGGGTTGCCATTTTCTTGGAACAGAGAATAATAGAAACTACAAGAAACCGTTAGTAAAAACGCACGTTTGTCGAAGATTTTCTCTAGATGGGGTCCCACGGATGGCGCCAACCTGTTAATGCCAACAATCGTCCATTAAACTAAAACTTGTGGAATTTAACAACTAAAGAAAGGAATCTTTCGACAAAGCGTACGATAAACGAGAAAAACGTAAACGAGACAGAGATTTGGTGACGCGGGAAAAACCTCAACGAGAAAAAAACCCGCAGACGACTGTGGAAGTCGTCGCTGCACTATGGTCGCCAAACAGGGGTGATGTCCTTGTGTTTCAGGTGTCGATAGTACAGAGATTACAATACAAATGAAAGGAAATACTTTAAATGTAAAGTAACAAGTGTTTTAAATATAAAAACAGTGTGCGTCGTGTGTAGAAATTGTATGTCGCGTGCGAATGTCGTGCGTCGAGAGCGATTCCTTGAGAGAAAGTTCTTTGTTTCTTGTGTTCTTTGAGTATGCAATGTGTAGTTCGAAGTTCCCCCCTTCAGTATGTCTTTGCCTTTGTATTTATAGTCTTCGAATGCATTTAATGACTTCATGAATTCTTCGAGTAACAGTCGCAACGGTCTCTGTAGTTTTAATGCCCATAACTGCTTTTGTCGGTTTCGTCCGTTGGCCATAAATGTCGTTGACCTGTATTAAATGAAGAAAACATAACTGAAGAAGCATACGTTAGTTGGTCGAAGTCGTGTGCTTCTATACGACGGTCGAGGTCGAGAGGTACGTTCGACTTCGGCTTTGGTCAGAGGATAAAATTGCTTACGTTTTGACTTTGATATGAGAAAAGTGTAATAAATGTTCTTAGTGCCTTGGTCGTAGTCGAGACTGGAGATATTTTGCCCAAACAGGTATCTCTCTTTACAGTTTGGATACTAAACAGATTGTCATCTCAGGAGATGTAAAATTCTATGAAACTGTTTTTCCTTTCAAAATGAAAACCAATGATCAACATCACAACTCTAGTGACATCAACTCTTTAAATTTCTTTGACAATATTTTTCAAACTAATGATTTTTCTGTTGAAATACCCGATGATGATTCAAGGGACAACTCACAAAATGAAAATCGCAGTCCCTTTCGTAGTCTTAATCAAACTGAGAACAGTAAGCGTGGTCATTCTGGTAGCCTAAGTCAAGCTACTAGTTCACGTAAGGCTAGTAGCACTAGTGGAATTAATTCCCAAGGTGTGCCTACTGGTTCAATAGATCCTGGTAATCACACTAGAGAAACTAATTCCCAATATATGTCTACCGGATCAGTAGGTTCTGGTAGTCAAACTGTGGTTGCCAATGACCAACGTGCTGCTGAAAGTGAAGTTCATTTGAGTTTCCCTCCTGAGGGTGATTTAGTTGAACCATCTACTAGGAAGTCTAATCGTGTGTCTAATCTTCCTAGAAAATTTTCTGATTATGTGGTAGAAGGTAAGGTCAAGTATGGCATAGAAAGGGTAGTAAATTACTCTTTCCTTAGTCCAAATAATTTTTGTTTTGTAACAACTTTAAATAAATTTGTAGAACCAATTTTTTTTATGCTTGTAAGGATCAAAATTGGATTTCTGCAATGAATGAGGAAATGGAAGCTTTGTATCGAAATAACACCTGGACTATTACTACACGTCCAACTGGTCGAAAGCCAATTGGATGTAGATGTATATATAAAATTAAATACAAGTCCACCGGTGAGATTGAGAGGTACAAAGCTAGGTTAGTTGCTAAAGGATATTCACAGCGTGAAGGTTTAGACTATGATGAGACCTTTTCTCCCGTAGTTAAAATGGTCACTGTAAGATGTGTAATTGCTTTAGCTATTCAAAATAATTGCCCCTGTGTCAGTTAGATGTCAACAATGCCTTCTTGTACGGTGATTTAGCCGAAGATGTTTACATGAGTCTTCCCCCAGGGTATTTTTCTGCTAATGACAAAAGGGTCTGTAAACTAGTTAAGTCCTTATATGGTTTAAAACAGGCCCCTCGTCAATGGTATGTAAAACTATCCTCTTGTTTGATTGATCATGGCTTTGTACAAAGTACAAGCGACTATTCTTTGTTTACTAAGATTAATAAATCTGTTTACTTGGTTTTACTTGTGTATGTGGATGACATAGTACTTACTGGAAATTCTATTGAAGCAATTAATAAAGTAAAAAATCATTTACAATCAAGTTTCAAAATCAAGGATCTTGGAGAGTTAAAGTTTTTCTTGGGTATTGAAATTTTGAGAACTGACAAGGGTGTCTGTATGTCACAGCGAAAGTATTGTCTTGAACTTCTTAGTGATTTTGGGTATTTAGGAAATAAGCCAATAAGTACTCCTATGGATATGAATTTGGTTGTCACTGACTCAACAGGGTATCATTTAAAAGATCCTCCTTTGGATAATTTCATTGAATATCAGAAACTAATAGGTAGATTAATTTACTTATTAGCAACACGCCCTGATATTGCTTATGTTGTACATATTTTAAGTCAATTTATGCATTCACCAAGACAGTCTCATCTCAAATTAGCTCTTCGTGTTTTAAAATATTTAAAAGGATCTCCAGGAAAAGGTGTAAACGTTACCTCTTCTGATGTTTTTAAACTGAGTGCTTATGTGGATGCTGATTGGGGTAAGTGTCTTTCTACTAGGTTCTCAGTTACTGGTTATTGCTTATATTTGGGTAATTGTATGGTGTCTTGGAGGAGTAAGAAACAGTCTACTGTTTCACGCTCCTCTGCGGAATCAGAATATAGGGCAATGGCATCTGCCCTATGTGAGATTATTTGGGTTCTTAACATTTTAGCAGAGTTAAAACTGGAAAACTTACTTCCTGTTGAGCTTCATTGTGATAACAATTCTGCTATACAAATTGCTAATAACCCAGTTTTCCATGAAAGGACAAAACGTATTGAAATCGATATACATCAAGTTAGAAACAAGATAACCTCTGGATAATCCAGCTGATATATTTGACAAAACCACTTGGTGTACAACAACACAATTATTTGTGTTCGAAGTTAAATATGTTAGATCTTTTCAGATGTCAAGATTGAGGGCGGGTGTTAAAATATACATTGTATAAGGACCAATCTTGACATATGCTATTTATCTCTTTATTTATAGTTTGTGTTTTAAATATGTGCGAGGGTTGTTTATGACAACTGGAAGGAACTTTTGGACTGCGCTGCAACACATGAAGCCGATGAGGGTAGCGGTACAAATATAAAAACTTCTAAGGACTAAACAGAAATTAATGGTCAATATAAGAACAATGCGATTAGGGTTTCAGTTCATTAAGTCTCATTTTACATTTTCTAGAGAGTTCTCTTCTCTCTCTCTCTCTTGTTAGCTATAGTTAGAACTCTGATATTTTAGATCTTCAATTCTCTTGAAGATCATGAGCGTTAGTGATCTTGTAGTGAGATTTCTTATGTAATAGTAATGAGTGTGAGAGTATTGTAGTGAGTTTTCAGTTGTATTTTGTTGGTTGATTTACAGAGTTAAATAATATGTTAGATTTTACATTTTGTACAACATTTAAATTGTTTTTTTGTCCTACCAAAACTGATGGGATACAACTATATTAGGATACATTAGAGATGGCCATTCGGTTCCGAGCCGCTCCCAATTAGTAATCTCATAACCAGTCTCGGTCCATATCCAAATACAAAAGACCAGTTAAACTTTAGAAGGCCTGATTATGAGAACCAACCCCACTTAAACTTTTTAATTTTTAATTTATAAAAAATATTTTTTAAAGAATTTGGTCATTAAAACATTAATTAATTTGTCTTCTATTTTTTGTATTTATATATGTTTATTGACAGATTGTGAAATCCTTCATCCTTCCATTGATCATCACACCCCAATATATAGTACAACAGATTACAATCAATTAAGGATAATTACAAGCTAATCATGCCTATCTATTAGGAAGGGATTTTTATTGATTTCCTTCTATCCAAGGTAGTTGCATAATTATAGGGATGTGATTTGGTTTCCGATAATACTCCCCCGCAGTCTAAACCTGGAGGGTTGTGAACGTTGAGACTGGACCGAAACTCGTCAAACAGAACCCGAGGGAGTCCTTTAGTAAAAATATCGGCAAACTGAAAGCGTGAGGGGACATGATGAACCCGAACTTGACCCAACGCCACCTTTTCGCATACAAAATGAATGTCGATTTCAATGTGTTTCGTTCGTTGATGCTGAACTGGGTTGCCGGATAAGTAAACGGCGCTTACGTTATAGCAATAAACCATAGTCGCGGTCGTTAATGGGCAGCGTAGTTCCAACAAAAGGTTGCGGAGCCAACATGTCTCCGAAACAACATTAGCGACGCCACGGTACTCAGCTTCGGCATTCGTCCGTGAGACGGTAGGTTGACGTTTGGAAGACCACGAGTGCAAGTTGTCACCCAAGAAGACGCAATACCCGGACGTGGATCGACGGGTATCCGGGCACCCCCCCAGTCCGCATCAGTGTAAGCTACGAGGCTCTTCGTGTCTGATTTACGAAGATGAAGGCCAAGGTGAATAGTGCCACAGATGTAACGAAGAATGCGGCGGAGAGCATTCATGTGCGGCTCTCGGGGATCTTGCATGAACAGGCAGATTTGCTGGACCGCGTATGCAATTTCCGGTCGTGTGAATGTAAGATATTGCAATGCCCCGGCTAAACTCCGATATAACGTCGGGTCTTTGACAGAAGGACCGGAGGATGCACTTAGTTTGCACCCGGTGTCCATAGGAGTGGAGGAGGAGTTGCACCCGGTCATGTTTGCCCGTTCGAGGATTTCCGCTGCATACTTTTGTTGAGACAAAAATAGACCTGTAGCATGTTGATGAACCGAAATCCCCAAGAAATAATTGAGAGGGCCAAGGTCTTTCATGGCAAACTCCTTGCTGAGCTTAGAGATAATGGCATGTCGAAAAGTCTCGAACGATGCCGTAAGTACAATATCATCGACGTATAATAATAAATACGCAATATCCCGACCATTATTAAAAATAAACAAGGAATTATCGCAACGACTATGAGTAAATCTCAGCGTAGAAATAAACGGGGCAAAGCGATGATACCACGCCCTTGGGGCTTGTTTCAGCCCGTATAGCGCTTTCTTGAGGCGACAAACGTGATTCGGGAACCGGGCATCCCGAAAACCTGGAGGTTGATGCATAAACACGGTCTCATCTAGCGTTCCATGAAGGAACGCGTTTTTGACGTCTAATTGGTGGATTGACCAATGGCGAGATAATGCAATAGAAAGCACGGTTCGGATCGTCGCCGGTTTCACCACCGGGCTAAACGTCTCTCCACAATCCAAGCCAACCTGTTGAGACCTGCCATAAACAACCAAACGGGCCTTATGGCGCTCGATAGTGCCATCCGATCGAAATTTGTGAGTAAAAATCCACGTGCATCTAATAATCTTGGCATCGGATGGTCGCGGAACAAGCTCCCAAGTCGTGTTTCTAATAAGTGCCTCATATTCGTCAAGCATGGCCGTTTTCCAGTTAGGATCAGTAAGAGCGGCCACATGAGAGGTAGGAATGGGAGAGATGCGATCGGTAGAAGTGTGAAGAGCATACCGTGGGTTTGGTTTTGTGACACCCACTTTACTACGGGTGACCATAGGGTGAGGGACGGAGTGTTGTGGTAGTGATGTGGGCTGTGGAACCGGAGGTATGTGGGAGAGTGGGGGGCTGAATAGGAGAGGCGGTGTTAGGCTGAATAGGGGAAGCTGTGTTGGGCGATGAGGAGAGGGGGTGGGAAAGGACGATGCATGCATAGGAGATGAAATAGGGGACGATGCATGCATGGGAGATGAAATAGACGTAGAGGGAGGAAAAGAAATAGGATTTGGGAGCATGGAGGGGGATGGATCGAGAAAATCATAAGTGGGAGATGTGGGTTGTGCGTTAGCGGTGGCGAAGGGAAACTTGGATTCGTCAAATGTGACATGGCGCGAGAAGATTATTTTGTTGTGAACGGTGTCAAAGCACGTATAACCACGATGATGTGTCGGGTAGCCAAGGAACACACAGGGGGTAGATCGTGGTTGGAGTTTGTGGATGAGAGATGGAGGGTTGTGAGGAAAACAAAGGCACCCAAAAGTACGAAGGTGGTTGTATGAAGGTTGTTTTTGGTAAAGGATATGGGTGGGCGTGAGGTAGGATAATGTTTGGTTAGGGAGAATGTTGTGGAGGTACGTGGCGGTTTGGAGCGCGTGAGGCCAAAAGGTAGCGGGGATGGAAGCGTGAAGGAGGAGCGTGCGGGTTATTTTGTTGATTGTTTGAATTTTACGCTCGACTTTACCTTTTTGGGAGGATGTGTATGGGCATGAAAAACGAAAACGGATGCCTTGTTGTTGACAGAAAGTATGGAATGTACCGTTATTAAATTCTCGGCCATTATCACATTGAAACGTTTTTATTTTCCTTTCAAATTGAGTAAGGACGTATTTATGGAACGATTGAAAAAGTAATAATGTTTGTGATTTGGTTGCCATTGGAAACGTCCAAACAAAGTTGGTGTAATCTTCAAGAAAAATAAGATAATACCGTGAACCACTCGTACTAACAACCGGAGAGGTCCAAATATCGCTATGAATAATATCAAAAGGAGCACACGACAACGTAGTTGAATTATGAAATGGTAATTTATTAGGTTTGCCAAGTTGACAAGACGCACATAAACAAGAAGAAAAACGTTTAATATCTAAAGAAGAAAGCATATGACTAAGTTTATTAAGAATGGGAAAAGCCTGATGACCGAGTCTATCGTGCCAAAGATTAGAGGAGACAGCGGTGAGCGCGGAAGGTGGATGGAAGCTTTGACTCGGAAGAACAGGATATAGGTCCCCTTGACTATCACACCGCATGAGGGGCTTGCCCGTCCGAAGATCCTTCACACAAAAACCAGTAGGATCAAATTCTATAGAAGCTGAATTATCCCGGGTAAATTTACGGACAGATATGAGGTTTTTAACGATATGCGGAACAATTAGAACTTGAGATAAAGATAAAGGACGTGAAGAGGGAAAGATAGCCGAACATGATCCGGTAACTGGAATAGTCGTGCCATTACCAACACGAACATGATTAAATAAACAATTATTAGAAAACGAAGAGAGCTTACCCGGAGTCGAGGCCATGTGACTTGTCACCCCCGTATCCATGTACCAACTGTCGTCCGGTGGGGTTACGGTAAGAGTATGGAATGCCGACTCGATATCGGTAGGAGCATATTGTGAGGGAGCGGTTGTAACACCCCCCTTACCACGACACAATATTGTCCGCTTTGCCCCACTGGCTCACGGCTTTGTTCTTGGCGACCTGACAAGGACTTCCCAGGAGGTCACCCATCCTGGTACTACTCCCACCCAAGCACGCTTAACCACAGAGTTCCCAAGGAACCCGCATGCTTGTGGCCCCAAAACGCGTTGTGTCTGGTAAGGCCAAGGTTTACTAATATACCCAGCATCTCTCCTGTCCACGATCGATGTGGGATATGCCTAAGGTGTTACACACACCCCCCTCAGGGACTCATCGTCCTCGATGAGGTTTGCCCCACATCTCGAACGGCACAGGAGTGGCTCTGATACCATTTGTAACACCCCCCTTACCACGACACAATATTGTCCGCTTTGCCCCACTGGCTCACGGCTTTGTTCTTGGCGACCTGACAAGGACTTCCCAGGAGGTCACCCATCCTGGTACTACTCCCACCCAAGCACGCTTAACCACAGAGTTCCCAAGGAACCCGCATGCTTGTGGCCCCAAAACGCGTTGTGTCTGGTAAGGCCAAGGTTTACTAATATACCCAGCATCTCTCCTGTCCACGACCGATGTGGGATATGCCTAAGGTGTTACAGCGGTCGCGTAATGCGCTTGTGGAGGTCGAGGACCAAGTAGACCGGGGCCTGGAGACGGGCCGTGAGGTTGCGGATGTTGCTGTTGAGGAGCCGGGTACGGTGGAGCCGAAGTGGGATACAGACACGGTGGTGCGACCCAAGGTGGGTGCGACCATCCATTCCATCCCATGCCATACGATGCCCACGGGGGGCGGTACCATGCGTCGCGTCCCTGGCCAGAATTACGGCCCCCACGACAGCCACGATATGAGCGTCCTCTTCCGCCCAGACCCCGTCTCGGACGGTGATTGTATTGGCCCTCAGATTGTTGGTGATCCGGGCGGGTGGAGTCGAAGTTGCTAGTGGATGAACGTGGCTGAGAACTTGGTTGGACGACCAGGGCGGATGGAGACGAGAGAGAAGCTGATAACTCTATTTTTAGAGTTATTATTTCTATTTATTTTCCACTTTATTTTGTCAATTTTAGCCATTTCACTTCTTATAACCCCCATTCTTGGTATATTTCACGAAAACGAGCAAAAGGAGTGAACCATGGTCTTTAATAAATTATTTGGTAGAATTTGGGTGTTTTTCACGTTTTATCCTGCAGTGACCACTGTTGTGCCCACTCCGGGTCCCCACTCTTCGAGCAGATCAAAAAGAAGAGAAAAAGAAACTATTAGTTGAGATCTAATTTTCTGGAGGAGGAAGGTTCATATGGCAGAGAAATGGCTGGAGAAGTACAAAGTAGTTTTCATTGGAGATAGCATCAAGTACACCTCCTTGTACTTGGAGATTGACTTGGAAAATGGACCATTGGGTAAAAGGATTACCCATAAGAGCTGAATTCTGCCACAACACATCAGTCTTTACCCATTGGAAGACCCACCTCTTTTGTGTAATACCCAATTCCTTCTCCTAGTATATAAAGGAGCACTTGGGTGCCATTAAATGCATGCTTGGATATCATCCTTGAGTTTTTGCTTAGGTTTAAATCCTCTCAACTACCACATTAGCTTTAGTCTTTTATTTACTGCAGTAACTAGTTTTAATTTTCAGTAATTTACTCTCTTAGTTTAATTGTAATTCGAACTACACAGTGCAGGGACGACTTCTCGTTCCCCACTGTGAGCAGTCTATTCAATCCACTTTCAGTTTTATTATGTGCAAGTCTTCATCTTTTGTTTTCTTTACCTCGGAAATGTTAGGCTAAACATCCTTTGGGATGTAGGAAGGAGAAGTACCTGGATTTTATTAAAAATGCTTGAGTAATCTTTATACTTAGAATATTTGTTATTTGGTCATTCATTCTCGATATTTACCCAAAGATGCGAACAAGCCGATCACTTGCAAGGATCTAAAGTCTAGTTCTTAACTTAGAAATGAGTAGAACGCAGTGACACGAGCTTGAATGATGCTAGGGGATTCGAAAGAATTATTATGACACTCACGAGAGTGAGGTCGGCATAGTGAGCTAATCTCTGCCCACTTGAGTAGTAGGCAAGCTAATTTGTGTATTAAAAACACTTAGAGTATTTGTCTCTACACATTCCATCGAGGCCTGAAAAGGTCCATTTAGAGATTACCATTGGCAAAACAACAAGTACTAAGAGTATGGGATTTTTATCTAACGGTGTGAGTATTTTGTAACCGGGCTTTTCTAGCGAAAATGTCCACCACGAATACGAGGATCACTTCTAAGGACCGAGTATTTGAGATAAAATCTAGGGAAAATCCAACCTACATTCCTCCTTTTTAAAACCTTAGTAAAATCGTTAAAGTAGCTATTTCACCAAACCAAACCAAAGTATTATTTTCTTCTCTAATTGAAACTTGTAAAAGGAGCTCATGAGAACCGTATTGTCTTGATTGTCCAGTCCCTGTGGATTCGATTATGGTATTTTACCAACTATTACTTGTTGTGACGATCATAGTGGACAGTGTACACATGCACTTCCCACTGTGGACAGTTTGCAACCCACTGCGATTAAAACACATATTTCGCACGTGACAAGTTTTTGGCGCCGTTGCCGGGGACTGGCGTGATTTTAAATCTCAAGACATTAGTTTTTGTTCGAGCCCGAGTAACTCGTTTTTCTAATCTTTTCGTGTTGCATGCCAAGGCAACAACACGAACCTTTGTTACCAATCGATCTTGAAATAGAGAAAACTTTTCGAAGAAGACGCAGAAACAGAAATCGACAACCCCCTGTGATCCCCACTGTGAACATGGCTGCAATACCGCCACCTGTAGTGGAGACCACAATCACGATTGCCGATAGCAAAGATCGAAAAATACGGGACTATGCTACTTCCGGAGTTGGTGATTTAGGCTCCGGGATTCGAAGGCCCGTCCTTGAAACAACGCATTTTGAACTCAAACCGGTGATGTTTCAAATGATCCAAGCCATGGGTCAATTTGGAGGATCGCCATCTGAGGATCCGCACTCGCACTTAAAATCTTTTTTAGAAATGACCGATTCCTTTCAGTTGCAAGGTGTTAGTGATGAGGCATTAAGACTAAGGCTTTTCCCTTTTTCATTAAGGGACAAGGCGAAGTCTTGGCTGAACGCACATGCACCCCACTCGATAACCAGTTGGCAAGAGCTTGCCGATAAATTTTTGCAAAAATACTTTCCTCCAACAAGGAATGTAAGGTTTCGAAATGATATAATTTTGTTTAGGCAAGAGGAAGACGAGGCTGTTTCGGATGCATGGGAACGATTTAAAGATTTACTTCGAAAATGCCCACATCATGGCATCCCACATTGCATCCAATTGGAGACCTTTTACAATGGTCTTTCCAATGCAGCCAAAATCATCTTAGATGCAACAGCCGGTGGAACATTCACGAGTATGACTTACAACGAAGGATATCAAATCTTAGAAAAAGTGTCCAACAACAATACCGAATGGTCAAATCCGAGAGCACCCATGTCAAAGACCAACACCATCGATTCCGAGGCACTTAAAACCATGAATGCGCAATTAGTAGCCTTGACCAAAATCGTTTTAAATCAAAATAGAGGCCAAGTCAATTCCGCAACGCATCTCCCTGAAAACTGTTCCCTCTGTGGAGAGGAGCATGTTTTTGATTTTTGTCCAGCAAATCCCGAATCTGTTAATGTTATAGGGACCAACCCGAGGAACAACCCTTATTCGCAGACTTATAATCCAGGTTGGAGAAATCATCCGAATTTCTCTTGGTCTGGTAATCAAGGACTGTCAGGATCGATTCTTAACAAGAATTAAACTTCTTAGAAACACAATTTAGAGAATCTTGCGGAATAGAACTCTAAATCAATTAAAGAACAATCAATAGAATTCAACACACTGTATATATCAAACTGTTTTACTCACAAGCTTTACACCAAACCTCAATCTTGATGAACAAATCTCACCAAGACGACTTCTACTTCTCTAGAAATAGGATCTATGATCTTGAGGTTAATTCTCTCTGAATGGCTAAACAAACTTTGTAAAAACTGTTCTCTCTTTGATGTATCGTGTATCTTCTGTCTTCTATTCTAATAGCTATCAATACTATTTATACAAAAGTAATTACAAGATAACTATCAAAAGTAAATTGATCTTCTGAATCTTCGTTAAACATATCTTGATCAATTCCTTCTTTGTCTCCAAAAGTATCGCATACCAAACTTATCAAGTCAGCAGTATTAACAATGATTTGGCTCAGCAGCATTAACGACCTTCATCAGTATTAACCTTCACAGTCTTCTAGCAGTAGTATCTCAGCTCAGCAGTACTAACCATGTCTTGCAGTAGTAATTTGCTCTAGCAGTACTAACCGTGTCTAGCAGTAGTAACTTCGTCTAGCAGTAGTAACCTTGCATAAGCAGTAGTAATGAAGAACTGGCAGTAGTAAAATTGTCTTGGCAGTACTAACCATACTTAGCATATCTTCAGTTCCCAACAATCTCCCCCTAACTTGACTTTTAGGAAAAGAAGTCAAGTTCTTCAGATGATGCTTCCAAAACTTAATCATACATGCCTAGATTAGGATTCAATCCCAGACTTTGATTGAGAATCCTTTTTACCAAGAATCTACCCATTGCTGAATCCTTGTTGCAGGTCAACTTAGCATGTAGCATTCCTTTCAGCCTCTTCATGCTGTGATTGTATATTTCATCCACCAGATAGTATTCTTGAGTCGCAGAGTCAAGGGAGATGACATATACTCCACAATTTTCATAGAGCATCCAGTTGGTAATGGATTGAAACTGTGTGTTTATCCTATACTGAACTGCTTCAGGTTTGAACATTTGGCACAAGAATTCAAGTACCATTTTAGAGATTGACATCCCTTGCTCAGTCAGCATTTTTTCATATAGCCTCATCCCAACTTTGAACATCTCTTCTAAGTCTGATCTTGAGCAAGTTCTGACAATTTTTCCCCAAGTTGAAAAGACTTCAAATTTTCCATCTGCTCTTTTTATCCTAATGAACTCCTTTCTACCATCTTTCAAAGTGTCCCAAAAGATGATTTCAGGAGCCTTAGATGATATTGGTTCAGCCTGAATTGGAATTGGGTTAGAGTCAACACCAGTAATATACAAATCACATTGGGCATCAGTTTGTGATTGTACATTGCTTGATTGCCCTGATGGAGTTGCCACTTCTTCTTCAGCAACTTTTGGATCAGATTTTTCTTTCACTGTTTCCTCCTGGGCCTCTTCTGCAGTTGGTTCCACCCTTGGCTTCTTTTCATTTTTCTTCTGTGAAGTTGTGGGCTTGGTTCTTGGTCTTTTCTTTGACATCATCTTGGTTCTTTTAAGAGTTTTAACAACTTCAGGAGTTGGTTCAGCTGTCTTAAGTTTTTCAGCAGCAATAACCATTTCTGCTGCTATGGCTGTTACTGCTTCTCTTAGAACATGTAATGATGCTGCTTCAACACTGTTCTTCACAATCCAGTATACTTCTTCATCAATTTCAGCTTGAGATGTAGTTACTGCTTCCTTCTCAGTTTCTGCTGCTTTTTCTGTTTGGCCTTCAGCAGCATTAACTGTTTCTGCTGCTTGTTCAAACTCAGCAGCATTAACAGTTTCTGCTGTGGTTTCTGCTGCTATTGTAGTTTCTGCTTCTTTTGGAACTTCAGTTACTGCTGCCTTTACAGTTTCTGCTTCTTTAACAAGCTCTTCCACCTTTTCTGTCTCCCCCTTATTCTGTGCACTGGACTCCCCCTTAAACTGTGCATTATCAATTTCCATCTCAGTCTCCATCTGAACTGTCTCCCCCTCAACTTGTAGACCCTTCATATTCAGTTCTGCTTCTGATTCTGACTCTGACTCCCCCTTTTTGGGAGCATCATCAGTTGGAATTCTTCTTCTCAGCACAAATCTTGCCTTTTTCTTTCTGTGCAACAACTTGGTGACCATCTTTTTGAGCTTCTCAATTTGAGACTGTTGGTAGGTGACCACAGTCTTCAGTTGCTCAATCTCCTTCTTTTGTGCCATAACATCCAAGTTGACATTTCCAATGGTGTCCATCAATTCATCATAGTTATATCTATCCTCACCTTGTTTAGAAGTGTTTACCTTCTTTACAGGATCACTGGAAGTTTTAGCAGAAGCCTTCTGCCTAGCAGAAGCACTAACTGCCCCCTTGGTTTCTTGGCACCTGGGTCCTCCTAATGATTTCTCATTTAGAGTTGCCATGGGGAAGGTCTTATTTATGTTACCACTGTCCTTCTCTGTGCTAGCAGAAGTAGTGGCAGCCTTAGCACCCATATGCTCATCCTTCTCCTTAGAGAGCACCTTCTTGGGGTTGGGAGACACCCCTGTGGTTTCCCTGTTGATATTCTCAATTGGAGAATGCTCCAACTGAGGGCTTAAAGGCTTAGGGCTCTGAGTAGGTACATCAAGGGAAGGAACCTTGTGCACCTTTCTTCTTTGAAACTTGTTGGATAAAACAGGGGTGGGCTTTTGAAGTATGTGCTGAGGGATATTTATAGAGAGTGAAGGTAGGGTGTGGCCATCAGTGGGATGATCTAATGAGGGCCTTGATCCTGATGCCATACCTTCAGAGGGGTGGGACACAACCATCATTGTAGAGAACAATGGTGTGTCAACTCCTTCCGAGTCCCTAGGAATTCTTCTCATATTTGAGAAAACCTTCCCTTTAGGGGGTTTGGGTACATATACCTCAGTAAACTGAGGTAAGTCCATCAATTCCTTGTTAATAACTTCTTGCACAAACCTTGGATACATGTAAAAGCTCTTTTTGGATTCCAAGTTTGATACAAGATCATTAAAGATCATAGCTGAAAAATTGTACTTTCTGGCAGTGGATAAGCAGACCAAGGCATATGCAATGGGACTGCTGAACTCACTCCATCCAGTAGTTTTCTTGGAAATACAGTGCATCAGGGTATGAACAAGAAATCTCCATTGGTTGAAAATTTTTGACTTGTAGAATTTAAAAACACCAATGGGACCTTCATACCCCATTCTTTGTAAAGTCGAATATAGGTCATCAGAAGATAGAGAGGTTATACCTGAGGCATCATCCAAGTGAAGAGAGATGCGAATAACCTCCTCTGTGACTTTCAAGGGTTTATCACAAACCCTTGTTCGAATGGTTTTCTGCCCTTCTTCGAAACAAACAGTGGTATTCTCCCAAAATTGCGTCTGATGTTCGATATAGATGGTTGGGCTCACCGTTAGGGCATAAGAGATGTGCGAGGATTTAAGAAAATCGACGATATCGTGGAATCCCGCAGCTTGTTTCGGCTTCTGAAGCATGGCTATTTCATTGTGCTCATCAACAAACTCCATGATTCCTGAGGATTCTTGAAAGAAAAACACAAAGATTCTGGGGAGAATAGGTTCGAACGAGAGAGAAGAAGTTAATGCGAAGAGTCGTTATGAACTTTGGCGGGCAAACAGGGGTATTTATTGCAGTATTTGCCCTAGATTATCAAAAGCAGTATTAATGACATAAGCAGTATTAACGACTTAGCAGTATTAACTACACAAGCAGTATTAACTGCACAAGCAGTATTAACTGCTGAGCAGTATTAACTACACAAGCAGTATTAACTGCACAAGCAGTATTAACTGCAAAGCAGTATTAACTGCCAAGCAGTATTAACTATCTAGCAGTATTAGCTACCTAGCAGCATTAACTACCAAGCAGTATTAACTACATATGCAGTATTAACTACACAAGCAGTATTAACTACACAAGCAGTATTAACTGTGCACTAGCAGTATTAACTACTGAGCAGTATTAACTGCAAAGCAGTATTAACCACACCTGCAGTATTAACTGCAAAGCAGTATTAACTGCAAGGGCAGTATTAACTACTTAGCACACTGGCAGTAGTAACTCTGCACAAGCAGTAGTAACTACACTTACACTTTTCTGCACTTGGTAATCTTAGGGAAACAGAGGATCCTGAGAAAGGAAGTTAGTAGCACCAAATATATGAAGAAATACAGGTATAAAAACAGAAAGTCATAAATTTATTCTAGGTTGATCATGCCCACACTTGTTACCAAAGGGGTGAATCTACCCACATCAAAAGCTTTTGTGAATAGATCAGCAAACTGGTCATTTGTATGAACTTTAGCAACCTGAATCAATTTCTTTTCATTGCAATATCTTATAAAGTGATACATTATCTCTATATGCTTTGTTTTTGAGTGTTTGACTGGATTATTAACAATGCTAATAGCACTGTTGTTATCAATGAAGATTGGAGTGTGAAGAAATGTTACCCCATAGTCCAACATCTGATTCTGAATCCATAGAACCTGAGAGCAGCAGCTTGCAGCATCTATGTACTCAGCCTCTGTGGTAGATAAGGACACTGTGGTTTGTTTCTTACACTGCCAAGATACTAGTCTTGTACCCAAAAACTGACATCCACCTGAAGTAGACTTCCTATCCATGTTGGCTCCACCCAAATCACTATCTGAATATGCAAGCAAGTCAAAAGAGGATTCATAAGGATACCAGAGACCTAATCTAGGTTGCCCTTTTAAGTATCTGAATATTCTCTTGACAGCATGAAGGTGTGATTGCTTAGGAGAAACCTGAAATCTGGCACATACACATACTGGAAACATAATGTCAGGTCTAGAGGCTGTGAGATACATGAGTGAACCAATCATGGATCTGTAATGATGGACATCCACATCCTCCCCCTCAAGATCTGCAGTGATCTGTTTATGTGTTTCCATTGGTGTGCTTGCTGGCTTTGAGTCTGATAAACCAAACTTGTCCAGGATGTCTTTCACATACTTGGATTGGCTAATAAAAATCCCATCTTTCCTCTGTTTTACCTGAAGCCCAAGAAAGAATGTAAGTTCTCCCATGGAACTCATCTTGAAGCTCTTGTGCATCAATTCTTCAAACTCTTTACACATTTGATCATTGGTGGATCCAAAGATGATGTCATCCACATAGATCTGAACAAGTAATGTACCTCTCTTTCTCCTCTTGATAAACAGGGTCTTGTCAATTACTCCTCTTTCAAAGTCATTTTTCAAGAGATAGGTAGACAGAGTGTCATACCATGCTCTTGGAGCTTGATGCAAACCATAAAGAGCCTTCTTCAGCTTGTATACTCTGTCAGGGTGCAATGGATTCTCAAATCCAGGGGGTTGACAGACATATACTTCTTCCTCAATACTTCCATACAGAAATGCACTTTTGACATCCATTTGGTACACTTTGAATTTCATGTATGAGGCATAGGCTAGAAATAACCTGATTGCTTCAATCCTTGCCACAGGAGCAAAGACTTCCTCATAATCTATTCCTTCTTCCTGAGTGTACCCTTGTGCAACCAGTCTAGCTTTGTTTCTGATCACAATCCCTCTGTCATCCTTCTTGTTCCTGAAAATCCACTTGGTGCCAATTGCTCTATGACCTTTTGGAAGGTCTACCAAGTCCCAAACATCCTGTAATTTGAATTGTAGCAGCTCCTCTTGCATTGCCTCTATCCAGCTTGGGTCTTTCATAGCATCATAAGCCTTCTTGGGCTCAATCTGGGATAGAAAGCAAGTAAGAACAGTATTAACTGTATTTTGCTGCTCTTGCAATTCTTGGAGTCTGCTTTGCTTTCTAGTCATCATGGGAGATGCAATATCTCCAATCACCAACTCAGGAGGATGATTTTTCTGAGTTCTTGATGGATGACCAGCTTCCTCTTGTATGTTCTCATCCAGATTTGATTCATTTAATTCTGGATTTGTTTCTGCTTCTTCAGTCACCTCAGATTCTCTGGAATTTGGACCTGAAGACTGATTTTCCTCTGCTCTCCTCTCTTCTTCATTCTGAATAGGTTCAGTCTCCTCTTGGTGTTCACAGAATTCAACAGGATCAATGGAAGGGAGTGGAAATATCACAGATTGAATTCTGTGTTCTGATGATGGTGTATCCCTTTGTCCTGCATATACATCACTACTGAAACCCAAAGAATTAGTGAGTGAATCAATGTCAAATAGCCAATTAGGACCTGAACCAATAGGATTTGGTGTGTTCTCATTGCATTTGACATTGTCACTTTCTTCAATTATTCTAGAAGAGGTATTAAAAACTCTGTAGGCCTTACTTTGAGATGAATACCCAACAAGAAAACCATCATCTGCTTTGCTATCAAACTTGCCTAAGTGAGATTTGGTATTGAGAATAGTACAAGGACATCCAAATGGTTTGAAAAATCCAATATATGGTTTCCTTTTATGGAAAAGCTCATAAGGTGTCTTGTTTTTAGGCTTTACAACTAAAACTCTGTTTTGAACATAGCAGGCAATATTAACTGCTTCTGCCCAAAAAGTAATTGGTAACTTTGAATCAGCTAACAGAGATCTAGCAGCCTCAATCAGTGTCCTATTCCTTCTCTCAGCAACACCATTTTGTTGTGGAGTCCTAGGAGCACTGTATTGTCTCTCAATTCCTTTTTCTTCACAAAAGGTGTTTAGATCAAAATTTTTAAACTCAGTTCCATTATCTGATCTAATGACTTTCACTCTTTGATTTGATTGGTTTTCAATTTTGAGAATAAAAGATTTGATCAGTCCACTTGTCTCATCTTTAGTTCTCAGAAAATATACCCAAGTAAATCTAGAATAATCATCAACAATAACTAAGCAGTATGATTTCTTGCCAATACTCATCACATTGGTAGGACCAAACAGATTCATATGTAACAGTTGAAGAGGATTTGAGATAGTGTTTATCTCTTTGGTCTTATGAGAAGTTTTGTGTTGTTTGCCTTTGAGACAAGCAACACAATGATCATCACATGAATAGACTTTGGATGGCAAACCTCTTACAAGGTTATTCTTAACAAGTTTATTCATTGTTTTAAAGTTCATGTGACACATCCTTCTGTGCCAAAGTGATGATTCATCCAAAGAAGCTTTTGAAACTAAACAATTTAGGGATGAATCAGATGATACACTTTCCAAATCTAAACAATAAACATTATCCTTCCTAGGAGTTCTCAGAAGTATCATGTTTTCATCAACCACTTTGTATCCTGGAGCAAGGATAATACATTCAGAATCAGTAAACAATATGCTATGCTTCTTGTCACAAACCTGTGATACACTTAACAGGTTGTATCTCAATTGTTCAACATAGTACACATCTTCAAAGGTCATCTTACCCTTTGAAACATCACCCTTACCACTTATCTTTCCACCAGCAGGATTATCCCCAAATGCAACATGTCCTCCATCAATCTTTTTGAAATTTTTGAGGCAGGCCATGTTACCTGTCATGTGCCTGGAGCAACCACTATCAACATGCCAGATGCTCTTCCCCTTGAGCTGTTGGTTGCCCTGCACATCAAGATAAATCAGTTAGTTTTATTGGGAACCCAAGCCGAAGTGGTCTTGGGTCTCCCTTGCTCATCAAAGTACTTGCACTTGGTTTTGATGAGATTTTCAAATTTAGGTACTGCAGTACTGGAGTACTTTGTCAAAATTATTGGTGTAGCAGCACTAGCAGCAGTATTAACCTCAGAAGTACTAACAGTGCTAGCAGTACTAATACTGGGAGCAGCAGTATTGTTAGCAGCAGTATCAGCAGTACTAACAGAGGTAGCAGTATTAACAGAGTTAACACTGCTAGAAGCAGTATTAACAGAGTTAACACTGCTAGAAGCAGTATTAACAGAGTTAATACTGCTAGCAGCAATACTATCTGAAGAAGAAGCACTAAAAGTATTAGCAGCACTAACATTGGACTGATTACTAGCAGTATTAACACTGCTAGCAGCACTAACTTTGGAATGATTACTAGCAGTATCAACACTGCTAGCAGCACCAACTTTTGAAGCAGTACTAACAGTGTTAGCAGTACTAACACTGCTAGCAGCAGTATTGTTTTTAGTGCCTTTTGGAACCCACATAGTACCACATTCCTTTTCAGCCGTTTTCTTTATGTGGCTTTTGGGTTTATCTTGTTTCTTTGCCACATTTTTATTTGCAGACTTTTTATAGCCACCATTCTTTCTGTAACCACCAGGTTTTTGAAAAGATCTTTGAGCATTAAACCTTTGGTTAACAGGATTGAAATAACAGTGTTTGGCTAAATGATTTAGCTTACCACAGATGAAACAAGGTTTTGGCCTGTTAATTCTGTTCAGATCAACTCCTTGTCTCATAGCCCACTGGTTATTCCAGTTCCTTTGATTTCCCCTCTGATTATCATGTTTTTGGGGCTTGTTCTCTTTAGATTTCCTGCAAGAACACTGTTTACAAGTATTAGAGTTCACAACTTTGGGCTGTGTGGAATGAACTCCCTTTTCCTTTTCAGTCCTTTTGATCTCAGTGTTCTTAACACATGGACTTTCAGATTCCTCATCAGAGTCTACTTTGTCAGTCTCATCCTTAACAACTACTGTTTCTTCACAAGGATCCATATTAATCTTTAATTCAGGATCCTTCCTATCTTTGGTCTCTAACAAATCAGACTTAGGAGGTATGTAGTTGTTATTGTAGGGTGGAGGTGTGGCATTGTACCCTATCCCTACTTTCATCTTGTCATGGATTTGAGCCTTAATGATGGTATCCATGGTTTTAGAAGCACAGGTAAACTTTTCAACATCAAGTTTAACCTTCTTAAGCTCTTCTTTTAATTTCTCATTCTCCTCCCCAGACACTTTCAGCTTAATCTCATACTCATTCTTCTCCCACTTCCAATAGTTAGTATCATAGTGGTGTTGAAGTTCATTAGCTTGAAAAGCTCTAATCTGTTCCTCAAACCTTTCTACAATCCTAACATAATCTTTCACATCTTTCTCTAGCCTCTTAAGGTTATCACACATACCCTGATTGTGATCCTTATATCTTTTAACAGCATCAATGCAAGCTTGAGAACAGAGTTTAGATTGTACCTCAGTGGGAATATCAGATACTTCTGCCATAAGAGCTTGATTCTGACAGGCTTCCTCAGCTTGATCACTCCAATCAAATCCCATTCCTTGTTGAGAAACAAGGGCTTGAGAGGAGCTTCTGTTTTGGTTTCCATTTGGAGCCTGTTGATGTGATCCTCCACTTCTGCATTCTCTGGCAAAGTGTCCCATCTTGTGACACTTATAACACTCAACCTTGGACTTGTCAAAGCCTGCACCATCTTCTCTTCTCTGGGAAAAGTTGTTTCTCCCAGTCCTTTTGATGAATTTCTTCACCCTCATTGATAGCATAGCCATCTGCCACTTGATGTCCATCTCTTCCAGATCATCAGCATTAATCTGCTCTAAATCATCATTGATTAGAGAAGAGTGAACATGACTAGAAAAGAATGCTTCTAGTACAGAATCTGTAGTCTTCTCTTGATTAGTTCCACCAGCAGCATTAACAGAACCTGCAGTATTAACAGAATCAGGGTTAGCAGCATTATCAGAGGATGAAGATAATAAAGCAGCATTATAAACAAATCCAGATGGCCTTTTCTTGGCTTCAATTTCAGCCTCAAATACTCTCAGATCATTGTAGAGGTCATCTAGCTCTTTGTCCTCCAATTGGTCATTCTGTCTGAATGAGACTGTGTACATGGTCCATTCTTCTCCCAATGACCTAAGGAACTTTCTATTGACATCATCAACATCCATGTGTACACCCACAGTAGCTAATTCTCCAATCAACTTGTTAAATCTGTCAAAAGTTTGAGTCATAGACTCATTCTTTGCAGACATGAAGTTCTCATATTGTTGCCTGAGAATAGCCTTTTGATTTCTCTTTGTGCTCTTTGTGCCAGTAAATCTTTTCTCCAGAGCATTCCACAACATCTGTGCATCTGTGCAGTGTTGGAATTGATGTTGGTACTCATTAGGAATAGCCAAAAGCAGAGTGCTTAAGGCCTTCATCTCTGTTTGTCTGACTTTCTTTTCAGCATCTGTCTTGGGAGGAGGTCTCTTTCCATCTGCTCCAATCTTTCCTTCATTACATGGGCCATTTTCTATGATGTCCCATATTGCATAATCAGTAAGAAGAATGTACTGCTTGATTCTCAGTTTCCACATGTCAAATTCATTGGGTTTGAGCATGGGAACCTTTGAAACAAGAGTACTGTGAGTATCCATTGAATTGTCCATAGCTACTAAGATACCAAGGCTCTGATACCACTTGTCAGGATCGATTCTTAACAAGAATTAAACTTCTTAGAAACACAATTTAGAGAATCTTGCGGAATAGAACTCTAAATCAATTAAAGAACAATCAATAGAATTCAACACACTGTATATATCAAACTGTTTTACTCACAAGCTTTACACCAAACCTCAATCTTGATGAACAAATCTCACCAAGACGACTTCTACTTCTCTAGAAATAGGATCTATGAACTTGAGGTTAATTCTCTCTGAATGGCTAAACAAACTTTGTAAAACTGTTCTCTCTTTGATGTATCGTGTATCTTCTGTCTTCTATTCTAATAGCTATCAATACTATTTATACAAAAGTAATTACAAGATAACTATCAAAAGTAAATTGATCTTCTGAATCTTCGTTAAACATATCTTGATCAATTCCTTCTTTGTCTCCAAAAGTATCGCATACCAAACTTATCAAGTCAGCAGTATTAACAATGATTTGGCTCAGCAGCATTAACGACCTTCAGCAGTATTAACCTTCACAGTCTTCTAGCAGTAGTATCTCAGCTCAGCAGTACTAACCATGTCTTGCAGTAGTAATTTGCTCTAGCAGTACTAACCGTGTCTAGCAGTAGTAACTTCGTCTAGCAGTAGTAACCTTGCATAAGCAGTAGTAATGAAGAACTGGCAGTAGTAAAATTGTCTTGGCAGTACTAACCATACTTAGCATATCTTCAGTTCCCAACAAGGACTCCAACCCCAAGGGCCGAGTCATATCCAGCAAAGACCACACAACCCCCCTGGGTTCCAATCACATCACAGTGGGCAATCCTCACATCACAGTGGGCAGCACCCACAGAACTTTCACCAAGGGCAGTCCTCACAACCATACCAACCACGATCCAACCAACCAGCTGAGGTTCAACAATCGATTGAATCAATTCTCAAGGGTTTTATGAATCAAACTCAAGCAGCCATTAGGAACATAGAGACTCAAGTAGGACAATTAGCCGTTGAAGTTAAGAATAGACCACCAGGAACGTTACCTGGTGATACCGAGCAAGCTAAGGTGATAGGAAAAGGACCTGAACATATCAAGTCCATAACACTAAGGAGTGGAAAGGATCTGCAAGATATCGTTTTCGAATCTGATGATTCGCCTCAAATACCCACTGTGGTTCCCACAGTGGGCACTCCTCAGGTCACTGTGGTCCCCACAGTGAGGACCGACATCCCTGACCTTCCCACTTTTGGACCTGTTCCAAAGCCTACTGTTCCAAAGCCAATACCTCAGCAAACTCAAATTGACCCACGAAGTATCCCTTTTCCTCAAAGAATGAAGCCTAAAAATGTCGATGTTCAATTTAAAAAATTCTTAGACATTTTTAAACAACTTCATATTAACATACCCTTGGTAGAAGCTCTCGAGTAAATGCCAAGCTATGTTAAATTTTTAAAGGATATTTTGAACAAAAAGAGAAAGTTGGGTGAGTTTGAGACTGTGGCTTTAACCGAGGAATGTAGTGCACTCCTTACTAGCAAGATTCCACCGAAGTTGAAAGACCCGGGTAGTTTCACCATTCCATGCATTATAGGAGGACAAGAAGTAGGTCAAGCACTTTGTGATTTAGGAGCCAGTGTCAACTTGATGCCGCTGTCCATTTTTAACAAGTTAGGTATTGGAGAGGCTAGACCCACAACCGTGACATTACAACTAGCCAACCGGTCCATTGCCTACCCCAAAGGGAAAATAGAAGACGTTCTGGTCCAAGTGGATAAGTTTATCTTCCCCGCTGATTTTCTAGTTCTAGATTATGAGGCCGATAAAGAAATCCCAATCATCTTAGGGCGTCCGTTTCTTGCAACCGGACGTACCTTGATCGATGTGTACAAAGGAGAACTCATGATGAGAGTTAATGACCAAGAGGTGACATTCAATGTCTTCAAGGCCCTTAAGTATATGGAAACCGAAGACTGTTTTGCTTTGAGTTCGATTAATGGAACCCACAGTCTTGGCACAGTGCCCACAGTGGGGAGTGAGAGTGAGCACTCCGAATCTGAGAGTGATAACACTTTTGAGGATGAGTGTAACGAGATCTTGGCAGCTTTTGAGCAGCTAGATTTCAAAGATAGACATGTCAAACTACCATCCAAAAATCCCCCTGACTTGAATTTGAAGCCATTGCCTTCCCACTTAAAATATGCCTACCTCAATGAGTTAGAAGAACTCTGTCATCACTCCAACATAAATGCAAAAACCAACAAGGAGAAGATCAAGTGGTGGCCTGACCAAAAAATCACTCATGGAGAGTTTGGGGAGGGACAAAAAGTGCTACTTTTTAATTCAAGGTTAAGGATGTTTCCGGAAAATTTAAAATCACGATGGAAAGAGCCTTACACTGTGGTCAAGGTAAGTCCTTTTGGAACTCTGGACTTAATGGCTCCTCAATCCGGACAAATCTTTAAAGTCAATGGGGAGAGAGTGAAGCATTTTCTGAGTGAGAGTGCTCACATTGTACCCCACTCTCCACCCCACTATGGTTAAGAAACATCGGGATCACTTGTAAATATTTTATTTCAGTTATTTGCTGTCTTTTTATTATTTTTGGTCTTTTTAATTCTGCATGGTAGTTTGTTTTAATGTGTGTAGGAGAAATTGCCGCTTCTTGGAGGAAAAATCAAGAAAAAGCTTCGCAGTGGGGAGATGCATGTCCCTGCGTTCCCCACTCCAAATCTGAAGAAGGGTAGGACGGTTTTTGAGGGGCCCAAGGCTGACACACATCAACTTTTTCTTACAAATCAGTCAACTTTTGCTGCCATCTTACACCCATTTCTCCATTTTTCAAGAAAAGCTATCATTATCACTCTCTCTCCAAAAAGGACCGTTTCCCTCCATTTTATTACCCAAAAGATAAACCCTTTCCATTCTAAATTCCAAAAACCACCTTTACTCCAAATATTCAAAAACACACATACTCTTCTTCTCCATTTTTCTCTCTCGAACCGCACCAACCCAACCCTACAAAAAAAAATCATTGCGCTTAAAAAGAAGAAAGAAAAAGTTGAGAGAAAGAGGAAGGAAGAGGAAGAAAGGCTGGCATAGGAAGAGGAGGAGAGGAAACAACGAGAGGAAGCCGAACGGTTGGCAAGAGAGGAAGAGGAAAGGATTAGGGTCGAAAAGAAGATGATTTCGAGGAGGAGAATTCTGGCGACATGTCACCGCAACAAACCCCGACCCACTAATGGTTTGTTAAAACTTTGGTTTCCACTCATGATGCTCCCAAAAACAATTTTAGTTTCTGTTTGGTTTGATTAAATTGTTAAAAATGACAAGAAAATTTAAATTGTTAAAAATGACATTTCATTAATTAAACTCGTTAAATAACCCAAAACGTTTCGTTTGCAACCCAAGAATAATTATTCTCTAAAAACAGTAAACAGCGGAATAAATAGTTTAAAAATGATAATTATAAAACGATATAATAATCAGCTCTTCACGCGCGCCAGTGTGTACACGTCACGCCTTGGAGCCACTCGTACCTGAAACAATGATTTATTGGGAAGGGGTAAGCACGAAGCTTAGTGAATTCAACCACCATAGATAACACAGTTATTCCACACTACCCCTATAACATATAGTTGCACATAAACAAGCATACAAGTCTACGAACAAATCATAAACATGCATACCTACCCCTACGCCACCCGCGTATAACATCTTGGGCCCCACCGAGATTCTACGCCACCCGCGTGTACAATCTTCGGCCCCACCGAGTTCCTACGCCACCCGCGTATACAAACACCGGCCCCCGAGTCCCTACGCCACCCGCGTATACAAACACCGGCCCCCGAGTCCCTACGCCACCCGCGTATACATGACAACGCCACCCGCGTATACATGTCAACAAAGGTCTAACTAGCCACCCCACTATCTAGCCCCGCATCACAAATAATTAAGGCTACCACACACGAGCTACAGTAATGTAAAATGACTGATATTAAATATAGTGAGAGAACTCACCTCGTAAGCGCGCCTAGCTCACAATTAATAATTCAAGCTCCACAAAACCAAGATCACTTCCCAACACCTAAACGAACGTTAAAAAGTATTAACACGAGACCCGGACCCTAAAATACGACGCACGCTTAAACCGTCACTTAAACGACTTTTCGGTCTAACCAAACAGGTCTGTTCGGGACCTGATCCGACCTCTTTAAACCCAGAAAATCCTCGATTAAAATACATAACTAGAAAGTACTCTGAGTTAGGGTTCCAAGGACATATTATACACCTCCTAACGATTTTTCTACCTTTTATTACGGATTTTATAAGAACAGTTCGCAGAACAGCGAAAAACAGCACTTATCAGTATAAAACGACGATTTGGCCTATGCTACATTCCGAACTGGATTTCGCACGAAACATAGAAAAGTTACTAGACTCGAAAAGGGAACTTTTGGCACCGGTTTCACCCCAATCCGAATTACGAGTAAAGAGTTACGGCTAACGCAAAACAGTGGCAGAAAAGGACGTTTTTCACATAAAATGATAACTTTATAAAACGGTTTACGCGTTCGGTTTATACGATTCGGGTTTCGCTACGGAGGTTTAAGGTTACGGCCAGAGGTGGTTTTAGGGTTCCGCCACGGGCACCACCCACTGCCACCTCCGGCAGCGGGGCACGGCGGCGGCGTCGCGGTGGTTGTTTTGCCGGAAAAGAAAAGAAAAGGAAACGAGACGAAGGAAACGACTTACCTCGCTACAACACCACACACCCGCCCTGCTCCTCTCTCTCTCGAAACCTCCGACGAACAGCAGTGGTGGCGGTGGTCTCCGGCGACAACATCGGCGAATGGCAGCGGCTCCGGCGATCTCTACCACTCTCTCTCGCGTTGTTCTCTCTCTCTCTCCGGCCAAAACCAGCAGCGACGCTGGTTGTGGTGGTAGGGGGGGGGGGGGGGTTCACGGCAGCAGCAAACAAGGCAAGAAGAAGAAGATGCTAGGGTTGTGTGGTTTACGTGAGAGAAAACGAGAAGGGAAGGGGATAGCTTAGGGTTTGTTTACTAATTCCTTTGTGTGCAAGGCAAGTAAACGAGAAGAAGAGAAAGGGGGTCTCGGTCCCCTTATTGCATGGGCCGAACCCATGCCCATCTTTTGTCTAAGTCCAAGATTAGCCCCTCCAAAATCCAACATCTTACAATAACCCAACTTAACTTAAGAATTAACAATGAAGGCTAACGGTGCTACTCTCGTTAAACGCAAATATTACAAAATACAAGCAGTTATAATAACTGAGCAGAAGAGAAAAATAAATTAACGAACCATACCAGGACATGGGCTTTATAACTCTCCCCCGCTTGAATCAGACTTCGCCCTCGAAGTCTACGCCTGCAAACAGCTCCGGGTAGTTCTCCCGCATCTCGGCTTCTGGTTCCCAAGTCCACTCGGAGCCTTTTCGGTACTGCCACTGAACCTTCACCAACTGGAATCATTCCTAGTCAAACGACTTTGGTTGTCTCCCAACCTTAGATATTCTATACATCCCGATTCAATTTCAAGCTCTAACCATCCTAAAGTTGCTCACCAATATACCTTACAGGATACTCGGATCCGATCATTCTTACCATTAACTGTCGATTAACTTCCACGAGTTCTAATAGACTCCCAAAATTTATTTCACACGAACCATCAAACCAGCAGTTCTATAAACACACACGAAGGTCATTCCACCATAACTATTCATCACAAGCGAGCATTTTAGGGTTACTACTACCATTACCATAATTATCTTAAAATCGGCTACAAATCCTCATATCGAAAGTATCCATCCAGTCTATACCCACAATCACGCACAACTCATGCATAGCGATAGGGAACAAATCAATAGGGAATCTCACACCCAAGATTTCCAGGGTACACCCACGACACACTACAGTAACCGTCAAGGTTCTAACATCAGCAACCTCCACCATAAGTGGACAACTTAACCGTCCTACACTACGGCCCAAAAGCTCGCTAAAAGTATAAGACACGAGATAATTAGTAGCCCCGCTATCAAACATCACTACAGCAGACACCGAGTTAACTAAGAACACACTTAATCACACAGTTTAATCCAAAAATGCAACTACATACGACAACCAATAAAAGAAAACAACCTGCCACCACTTTAGGCGTAGTCTGTGCTTCCTCCACCGTCAGCTGATGCACTCTACCTCGGGCTGCCTCGGTTCCAGCCTGACCTATACGACCATCTGTAATACGCAAAGGGGCAGCCGCAGGAGCCCCCTGTGCCACATTCCCATCAGCTACCCTTGGGTTCGGGCAATTGGCCTTCACATGGCCCGTCTGCTTGCAGTTAAAGCAGACCATAAATGGCATTTTACAATCCCGGCTGACATGACCGGACTGTCCACACTTGAAACATCCATCAGTCCACTTTCCACTAGTATCCCTGGGCTTAAACCCATCGCTCCTTGAACTCGCACGTGAATCCGTGAACCTCGACTTCATCGGTACCGAAGTGATTGGCGTCACCTCCTGTGCCGCCTTTCTGTTCTTTGCTTGAGTCTCCAACTCCAGTTCCCTCCTCCGGGCCGCGTCCATCATCGCCGATAAAGAAGTGTACTGCACCGTGCTCACGAATTCCCTAATCTCAGTACGTAGCATGTCCTTGTACCGAGACATCTTCATTTCCTCCGAGGCGGCATACTGGGGACAAAACAATGCCATCTCGGTGAACTTCTTATTCATCTCTTTCACCGTCTCTGTCGTCTGCGTGAGCTCCAGAAACTCCTTAGCAATCCGCTCCATCTCTACCGGAGGCACGTACTCTGCACGAAAACGAATGACAAACTCCTCCCAGGTCAAGGTAGTGCGCTCAGTAAGCGTCAACGCCGTAGCACACCAATCTTTCGCTCCGTCACGAAGTAAGTTCACAGCGAAACGAACCTTCAGGTTGTCGGGGCAGCCACTTGTCAAAAATGCACACTCCATATCCGATATCCAACGCATGCTGAGGATCGCATTCGGGTCTCCCTTGAACTCAGGCGGAGAACAAGCAGAGAGGTCTCGATACTGAAACTCCCTAGCACGCGGTTGTCCACCCGCCGGTGGTGGGATTGCCGCAATGCGTTCCTCCATCAGAACTACCACCTCGTTGCGGATGGCGGTGATGATCTCGGGGATCGCCTCCCCGATCGCATGTGCCACCTCGGCAGCAACCATCTCTGGGATCTGCTCCACAGTGATCCCGGCGCCAGTCTCTGGCTCAGCAGTGTTGTTTCTCCTAGTGTTGACCATCTGAGGTAGAAGTTACAACGAATTATTAGCAAATAATAACTCACACTACAACACTCACGCTCAACTCCTTGGATATCTCGTGACTTTCCCCGGCTCGAGCATTGATCCTGTGCTTTCGGTAGTAGGAGCTCTACTACTACCATCCACACCTATCATTGCCTGTTCCGAGTCCCATCCCGAAGCGCCCAAGTAGTTTCTCGCCGATAACTATACCCATATGCCCACACCAGCATATGTACACACTCTTCCTAGCTCCCTAGGAATTCCACCCCAAACACTACCCTAGCTACAACGAAATTCCCACTAGTCATGACGAGTCGCCTCGCGAATGCACAGTCGCACACAGTGTAAAACCAGATAGACATTCGAATATAAGATTCTATCCTACAATGGTTGGACTCAAACAAGAGCTGCGCAATAGAACTAAATCCGACATTCTAGGGCTATTCGGTTTCTACCGCATACAACCTATGGTGCATTCACTTAACAACCTATCAAGGCTAGCATAAACTTCTATTAGCAAGCAACAAACATGCCGTACAGTGTAATAAGCACCAAGCAATCTAACATACCTACTCATATGTAAACACTCTTCCCAGCTCCCTAGGAATTTCATCTCATCCCACTACCCTTGCTACTACGGAATCCCTACTAGCCATAACGAGTTGCCTCGCGAATACCCAGTCGCATGCAGCGCGAAACAAATAGACATTCGAATACGAGATTCTATCCTAGAACGGTTGGACTCAAACAAGAGCTGCGCAAAAGAACTAAATCGAATATTCTAAGGCTATAAATTTCTTACTGCATACAACCTAGAGGGCATTCACTTAGTAACCGATTATAACTAGTATAAATCCCTAATAGCAAGCAGTACAAACTACAGCATAGTATTAACAACAGGCAATCTAGCATGCATACCCTATGATCTAGAAAGCAATATAACACTAAGTACTGTACCTTTCCCTTGGCTCCGGCTGACTGTACACACTGCGCCCTTGATCACCGTTTCTCAAACAGGTTTTCCTTTCTTTTATTTTCCAAAAACTTTAAAGAAAATTTTATAGCCGCAAACTTGAGACCAAACACACCGAGGTGCGTTTGATTCACTCAAGCTGTGCTCTGATACCAAGTTGTAACATCCCAAAAATTACAAGAAAATTTAAATTGTTAAAAATGACATTTCATTAATTAAACTCGTTAAATAACCCAAAACGTTTCGTTTGCAACCCAAGAATAATTATTCTCTAAAAACAGTAAACAGCAGAATAAATAGTTTAAAAATGATAATTATAAAACGATATAATAATCAGCTCTTCACGCGCGCCAGTGTGTACACGTCACGCCTTGGAGCCACTCGTACCTGAAACAATGATTTATTGGGAAGGGGTAAGCACGAAGCTTAGTGAATTCAACCACCATAGATAACACAGTTATTCCACACTACCCCTATAACAGATAGTTGCACATAAACAAGCATACAAGTCTACGAACAAATCATAAACATGCATACCTACCCCTACGCCACCCGCGTATAACATCTTGGGCCCCACCGAGATTCTACGCCACCCGCGTGTACAATCTTCGGCCCCGCCGAGTTCCTACGCCACCCGCGTATACAAACACCGGCCCCCGAGTCCCTACGCCACCCGCGTATACAAACACCGGCCCCCGAGTCCCTACGCCACCCGCGTATACATGACAACGCCACCCGCGTATACATGTCAACAAAGGTCTAACTAGCCACCCCACTATCTAGCCCCGCATCACAAATAATTAAGGCTACCACACACGAGCTACAGTAATGTAAAATGACTGATATTAAATATAGTGAGATAACTCACCTCGTAAGCGCGCCTAGCTCACAATTAATAATTCAAGCTCCACAAAACCAAGATCACTTCCTAACACCTAAACGAACGTTAAAAAGTATTAACACGAGACCCGGACCCTAAAATACGACGCACGCTTAAACCGTCACTTAAACGACTTTTCGGTCTAACCAAACAGGTCTGTTCGGGACCTGATCCGACCTCTTTAAACCCAGAAAATCCTCGATTAAAATACATAACTAGAAAGTACTCTGAGTTAGGGTTCCAAGGACATATTATACACCTCCTAACGATTTTTCTACCTTTTATTACGGATTTTATAAGAACAGTTCGCAGAACAGCGAAAAACAGCACTTATCAGTATAAAACGACGATTTGGCCTATGCTACGTTCCGAACTGGATTTCGCACGAAACATAGAAAAGTTACTAGACTCGGAAAGGGAACTTTTGGCACCGGTTTCACCCCAATCCGACTTACGAGTAAAGAGTTACGGCTAACGCAAAACAGTGGCAGAAAAGGACGTTTTTCACATAAAATGATAACTTTATAAAACGGTTTACGCGTTCGGTTTATACGATTCGGGTTTCGCTACGGCGGTTTAAGGTTACGGCCAGAGGTGGTTTTAGGGTTCCGCCACGGGCACCACCCACTGCCACCTCCAGCAGCGGGGCACGGCGGCGGCGGCGGCGGTGGCGTCGCGGTGGTTGTTTTGCCGGAAAAGAAAAGAAAAGGAAACGAGACGAAGGAAACGACTTACCTCGCTACAACACCACACACCCGCCCTGATCCTCTCTCTCTCGAAACCTCCGACGAACAGCAGTGGTGGCGGTGGTCTCCGGCGACAACAACGGCGAATGGCAGCGGCTCCGACGATCTCTACCACTCTCTCTCGCGCTGTTCTCTCTCTCTCTCCGGCCAAAACCAGCAGCGGCGCTGGTTGTGGTGGTGGGGGGGGGGGGGTTTCACGGCAGCAGCAAACAAGGCAAGAAGAAGAAGATGCTAGGGTTGTGTGGTTTACGTGAGAGAAAACGAGAAGGGAAGGGGATAGCTTAGGGTTTGTTTACTAATTCCTTTGTGTGCAAGGCAAGTAAACGAGAAGAAGAGAAAGGGGGTCTCGGTCCCCTTATTGCATGGGCCGAACCCATGCCCATCTTTTGTCTAAGTCCAAGATTAGCCCCTCCAAAATCCAACATCTTACAATAACCCAACTTAACTTAAGAATTAACAATGAAGGCTAACGGTGCTACTCTCGTTAAACGCAAATATTACAAAATACAAGCAGTTATAATAACTGAGCAGAAGAGAAAAATAAATTAACGAACCATACCAGGACATGGGCTTTACATTTTATGCCTATGGCTAGGCTTTTGACACTTTGCTGAATTCTTATTTTGGTTCGTAATGCATGAAATCCTATCGCTCGGTAGGTACTTTTGGGTACTAACGTATTTGTTGTTTGAATGCTTGTTGATCTCGTTTCCATTTCAAGGTACAACTTTCGGCTTCCGACTTAAAAAGGTCACTTTTGTAAGTACAAATCTCAACTTGTCCCGTGAAATGATATAGGCCGTTTTTCGCATCCAAACACGACTTTTTTTTTTACCCACAACCACCTCCTTCGGTCCATATTTCCATGTCACAGTGAGGACACTGTGAACTCTTAAGTTTGAGGTGGGGATATCCAGAGTGACTTCCAGTCTTCCCATAGTGGGGACACTGTGAAGTCTAAGTTTGAGGTGGGTAAACCATACCCACCTCCAAAAAAAAAGATAAACACAAAAATACAAAAACAGAAGAAAAACGGAGTGTCACTAACAAACTTGATGGTGTGCCTTTCTGGACCATCAAAGTGTTCACTCCCAGAAAAAGATGGTGTGCCTATTCTGGACCATCAGAATACCCACTCTCACAAAAATAGTCATACCCAAAATAAAGCCTGAAAGTGTACGTACTTATCCTTGCAAAATATACAACACCCACTTCTTGAAATAAAAATCTCAAAGCGAGATTTTCGGTCCATGTTTGGAAATACTTGCCAAAAATCCTTGGGAAAATATTCAAAGCCACAAACCCATCGAACCCAAGAAAGCCCTATTGATTAATGAAAAACAAGGGAAAGATTTCGTCAAACACAAAAGGGAAATTTTCAAGTTTGGAACCGAAGGAAGTATCAAAGGAAGAGATCAACGCCCATTCAAGTCAAGAAGTAAGTAGGTCCCTAAAAGTTCTCTTGCATTTTGTTCATTTTATTTCTCTCTTTTTATTACTTGGGGACAAGTAATGGTTTAAGTTTGAGGTTGTGATAACTCTATTTTTAGAATTATTATTTCCATTTATTTTCCACTTTATTTTGTCAATTTTAGCCATTTCACTTCTTATAACCCCCATTCTTGGTATATTTCACGAAAACGAGCAAAAGGAGTGAACCATGGTCTTTAATAAATTATTTGGTAGAATTTGGGTGTTTTTCACGTTTTATCCTGCAGTGACCACTGTTGTGCCCACTCCGGGTCCCCACTCTTCGAGCAGATCAAAAAGAAGAGAAAAAGAAACTATTAGTTGAGATCTAATTTTCTGGAGGAGGAAGGTTCATATGGCAGAGAAATGGCTGGAGAAGTACAAAGTAGTTTTCATTGGAGATAGCATCAAGTACACCTCCTTGTACTTGGAGATTGACTTGGAAAATGGACCATTGGGTAAAAGGATTACCCATAAGAGCTGAATTTTGCCACAACACAGCAGTCTTTACCCATTGGAAGACCCACCTCTTTTGTGTAATACCCAATTCCTTCTCCTAGTATATAAAGGAGCACTTGGGTGCCATTAAATGCATGCTTGGATATCATCCTTGAGTTTTTGCTTAGGTTTAAATCCTCTCAACTACCACATTAGCTTTAGTCTTTTATTTACTGCAGTAACTAGTTTTAATTTTCAGTAATTTACTCTCTTAGTTTAATTGTAATTCGAACTACACAGTGCAGGGACGACTTCTCGTTCCCCACTGTGAGCAGTCTATTCAATCCACTTTCAGTTTTATTATGTGCAAGTCTTCATCTTTTGTTTTTTTTACCTCGGAAATGTTAGGCTAAACATCATTTGGGATGTAGGAAGGAGAAGTACCTGGATTTTATTCAAAATGCTTGAGTAATCTTTAAACTTAGAATATTTGTTATTTTGGTCATTCATTCTCGATATTTACCCAAAGATGCGAACAAGCCGATCACTTGCAAGGATCTAAAGTCTAGTTCTTAACTTAGAAATGAGTATAACGCAGTGACACGCGCTTGAATGATGCTAGGGGATTCGAAAGAATTCTTATGACACTCACGAGAGTGAGGTCGGCATAGTGAGCTAATCTCTGCCCAATGGAGTAGTAGGCAAGCTAATTTGTGTATTAAAAACACTTAGAGTATTTGTCTCTACACATTCCATCGAGGCCTGAAAAGGTCCATTTAGAGATTACCATTGGCAAAACAACAAGTACTAAGAGTATGGGATTTTTATCTAACGGTGTGAGTATTTTGTAACCGGGCTTTTCTAGCGAAAATGTCCACCACGAATACGAGGATCACTTCTAAGGACCGAGTATTTGAGATAAAATCTAGGGAAAATCCAACCTACATTCCTCCTTTTTAAAACCTTAGTAAAATCGTTAAAGTAACTATTTCACCAAACCAAACCAAAGTATTATTTTCTTCTCTAATTGAAACTTGTAAAAGGAGCTCATGAGAACCGTATTGTCTTGATTGTCCAGTCCCTGTGGATTCGATTCTGGTATTTTACCAACTATTACTTGCTGTGACGATCATAGTGGACAGTGTACACTTGCACTTCCCACTGTGGACAGTTTGCAACCCACTGCGATTAAAACACATATTTCGCACGTGACAGAAGCCTGCTTACTTTTACGTGATTCTTCGAGCGTGAGCATACTCCGGGCCTGATAAAACATCGGTAAAGGGTCCGATTGCTGAATGAGAGTCGCAATGCCATCGTAATTTTCTGACAGGCCGGCCACGAGTTGGAGAGCCAGACGTTGATTCGAGACCGGAGAACCTACGTTTGCCAACTGATCAACAATCATCTTTAGGTTTTGGCAGTAAGCGGAGATGCTCGGGAAATCAGACTGATGTAGGTTGGAAAATTGATGCTCAAGATGTAGTGCCCGAGAGTTTTTATTGTCTTGAAAAATGGCCTTCAAGTGATTCCATGCAGATTGAGCATCGGAATCGGGTTCGAGTATCGTATGAAGAAGATCACTCGAGATTGTACCGTAAATCCATTGGAGTACGATGGCATCCAATCGTGTCCATAAGCCGCGATCGACAGAATCGTCTCGGGGGGGGGGGGGGGCTGAATATGATCGAGAACCTGGAAGGCTTTGGCATGAATTTTGAATAATTCAGCCCATGACGCGTACTGTCCTTTTTTCGATTTCGAGAGTGATGGGGATGAAGGTACGTATATTAGAAACAGTGAGAGCCGGATGATACGAAGAGCGTGTGGTTTCACGATTGGTATCATCGTTTTTGGGAGAGGAAGGTTCGGCGATTGCCATGGATGGATTTCGACAGCAAGGTAGAGAAAGATGAAAGAAAAGTTAGAAGAGAAACATGTATGGCTCTGATACCATGACAGATTGTGAAATCCTTCATCCTTCCATTGATCATCACACCCCAATATATAGTACAACATATTACAATCAATTAAGGATAATTACAAGCTAATCATGCCTATCTATTAGGAAGGGATTTCTATTGATTTCCTTCTATCCAAGGTAGTTGCATAATTATAGGGATGTGATTTGGTTTCCGATAATATTTATAAATAATGAATATTAGACACAAAAAAAAGAACAACGTTTGACAACAGTTCATATATTTGATGTCAAATTTCACATTTGATAAAATTAGTGTACAAAAAATATACGTTGATCATTCAACTTTGATAACATGAAACCTTCATACCTGGAAAACCATGGTTTTTGTTTTTCATCTTTTCTTTACCCTAACGCGTTTTAGTTTTATAAACAACTAGTGTTGGGCCCGTGCGTTGCACGGTGGCTATAATTTATTTTTATAGATAATGAGCTGAATTAAATGAAACGTAATTCATCAATTAATATATGTGTATATATATATATATCAAAAAATAAACCAAATCTTCATCATTGATTACTATTTTATTTTGCACTATAATATTTACCATTTGGTTGGTTTTGATTCCAACCATGGTTATACATAACCATTCATCCCTCTTTTTTATACCCACCATTTTTTCTTTCAAATTATCATATTACCGCTAATGTGGGGTAATTAAACATAACCTTATTTCAAGATTGTGGAATACCCAAACCTCATTGTTTTGAAGTCATCATCTTTTTTTTCTCTTTTAAATTTGCGCCACACTTTTTACCATTTGATTGATTTTGATTCCTACCATGTTTATAAATTTCAAAACCCTTCATTCCTCTTTTTTATATTCATCATCTTCTTCCAAACTATCATATTTCCACCCGTGTGGGATGATAAAAATCAACCTTATTTCTAGATTTGAGGGATACTCAAACCTCATGTTGTGAAATCATCATCATTGGTTTCCCCGCTGATCTCGCACTCTAATTTTTACCATTTAGTTGTATTTGATTTCAACCAAGGTTATAGATTTCACAACCTTTCATCCCTCTTTTTATACCCATAATTTTCTTCCAAACTATCATATTACCACCAATTTGAGATGATGAAACTTAACGATATTTTAAGATTTGAGGATTACTTAAACCTCATGGTCCCAAGTCATCATCGTTGGTTTCTCTTTAATTTTTTACTATTATTTTTACTATTTGCTTGGTTTTGATTGCAACCGTGGTTATAGATTTCAAGTCATTCACCCCTCTTTTAATACCTATCATCTTTTTTTAAACTATTATATCACCACCAATGTGGGATGATGAAACTAATCTTATTTCAAAATTTGAGGAATACTCAAAACCTAATGGTCCAATGTCATCATCCTTGGTTTCTCATTTAATTTTTCTTAATAAATTTTACCATTTGGTTGGTTTTGATCCAACCATAGTTATATATATTGATTGATTGTATATTGTAAAATGAGTCGACTTTATTTGTTATAAATAAATATTTTTATTTTTTTTGCAAAAATAAGGTGGCTAAATTGAGTCAACCGTAGGAGTTAACACAAAAACCTTCACCCATCCTTTCTTATACTCACTTTATACTTCAAAACTTGCATCTTCTCACCAATGTGAGATGATGCAAAAATAAGGTAAGCTAAATTGAGTTGACCACATGAATTAACACGAAAACATACATCCTCTTTTTCTTATAGCCATTCTTACTTCAAAACTTTTATCTTTTCACCAATGTTGGATGATGAAACTCAACCACACAAAAACATCCATCCCGCCTTTTTTAGACTCATCTCATACTTCAAACTTGCATCTTCTCACCAATGTGGGATGATACAAAAATAAAGTAAGCTAAATTAATCCAAGCACATGAATTGACACAAAAACATCCATCTCTCCATTCTTATAGCCACTTCCTACTTCAAAACTTTCACGTTTTCACCAATGTGGGATGATAAAACTCAACCACATTTCAATGTTTGTGGAATACTCAACTCTCATGATGCCAAGTCATTCTTGGTGGTTTCTCCTTGGGTTCTCTTTTTAAATTTTGCCTAATTATTTTTACTATTAGGTTAGTTTTGATCCAACGATATTGATTGATATTGATATATTGATTGATTGGGTATTGTAAAATTGGTCAACTTTATTTGTTGTATAAATATAGAATTTTTTGCAAAAATAAGGTAGGCTAAATTGGGTCAATCGTAGGAGTTGACACAAAAACATTCATCCCTTCTTTCTTATACTCATACTTCAAAACTTGCATTTTCTCACCAATGTGGGATGATGCAAAAATAAGGTAAGCTAAATTGAGTTGACCACATGAATTAACACAAAAGCATTCATCCTCTTTTTCTTATAGCCATTCCTACTTCAAAACTTTTATCTTTTCACCAATGTGGGATGATGAAACTCAACCACACAAAAACATTCATCCCTTCTTTTTTATACCCATCTCATAATTCAAAGTTGCATATTCTCACCAATGTGGGATGATGCAAAAATAGGGTAAGCTAAATTAAGTCAACCACATGAATCAAGACAAAAACATCCATCCCTCCTTTCTTATAGCCACTTCCTAATTCAAAACTTTCATGTTTTCATCAATGTGGGATGATAAAACTCAACCACATTTCAATGTTTGTGGAATACTCTCATGATGCCAAGTCATTCTTGGTGGTTTCTCTTTTAATTTTGCCTAATAAAATTTTCCATTTGGTTGGTTTTGACCCAACCATGGTTATATATATTGATGTCGAAATTGATTGATATTGATTGAGTATTGTAAAATGAGTCAACTTTATTTGTTATATATATATATATATGTATAATTTTTTTGCAAAAATAAGGTAGGCTAAATTGAGTCAACAGTAGGACTTGACACAAAAACATTCATCCCTCCTTTCTTATACAAACTTCATACTTCAAAACTTAGATCTTCCCACCAATGTGGGACGATGCAAAAATAAGGTAACCTAAATTGAGTTGACCACATGAATTAACACGAAAGAATACGTACTTTTTTCTTATAGTCATTCCTATTTCAAAACTTTTATATTTTCACCAATGTGGGATGATAAAACTCAATCACATTTCAATGTTTGTGGAATACTCAACTCTCATGATACCACCTCATTCATCTTGGTTGTTCCTTTAATATATATAAATAAAAGGGATGGTGAAAAGCAATCAACCCAAACTTGAGATGAATAGCCAAAATTAGCCAACCACATGAGTACATATAGACGGTAAGCTAAAATAAACTAACCCATGAGTTTTCACAAAGACATTCCCTCCTCCTAATAACGACCCACGTCATTCTTTCATTCTATCATCTTCTCACCAATGAGGGATAACCAAAATGCACCAAATTTCAAGATTTGATGAATATTTAAATGTTATTGTGCCACCTCATTCTTGGTGGTTTCTCCTTTAATATATATATATAAAAGGGATGGTGAAAAGCAACCAACCCAAACTTGAGATGGTTAGCCAAAATTAGCCAACCACTTGAGTACATATAGAGGGTCAACTAAAATAAGCTAGCCCATGAGTTTTCCCAAAGACTTTCCCTCCTCCTAATAAATACCCACATCATTCTTTCATTCTATCATCTCCTCACCAATGTGGGATAACCAAAACACACCATATTTTAAGATTTGATAAAATACTCAAACCACATTATGCCACCTCAATCTTGGTGATTTTCTTATTTAATATATATATATATATATAATGATTTAAAATATTTTAATGACATGTTTTGTATTGTAATCTCTAAAATTCACCTTGGTTGTTTCTTTAATATATATAAATAAAAGGGATGGTGAAAAGCAACCAACCCAAACTTGAGATGGTTAGCCAAAATTAGCCAACCACATGAGTACATATAGAGAATACTCTTGGTGGTTTTCTCTTTTGATATATATATATATATATATATATTGATAAAAGGCCTGAGGAATTGGTCTATTAAAGTCTACATTTTTTAACTTTAAAGATTGAGATCTTTGAAAAGGAGGGGTTTTTGTTCTATTTATTGTCCCTGTTGATAGCCTTGAGGAATTAGATCTAAGATCTTCAAGATTAAAATTATTAAAATTGATATCAACTGATCCATCTTCATGTTCAGTGATATTTGATATGTGGTTTGAATTATCTATAGGTTTTGGAAACATATCTTTATACCATCTGTAATCTTGTAGTTTTCTACAAGTGCGGTTTAGAAGTATTTCCACCTTTTCTGGCTCTGATACCATTCTCAGAATGGTTCTCAATAATTTAAATGTCTTTTATTAATATATGAAGGCTTTGCTATATTATTAGTTATAAAGAAGCTTGAAAGGTAATGAGAAATTGTAATCGGAGAATTACCAGAAATGAATAAAGTGAAATGATGATTATGATTGAAAGTTTTAATAATGAGACAACCATTATTAAATAAGATTATGCGAAGCATATTTTTTAAAAAAAAATTAATTATAATATTGATGAACGTATGAATGGCTATTATGATCTGCTCTTTGTAAAAGACTATTATAACGATAATTTGGTTGATGAATAACTACAAATTGAGATATATGATTTAAAATAAAAAAGTTTATAATATCGTTAAGAATCCTAATCGTATTATATTCTGGAACAAAAAAATTTATTTGAAATGTACTATCTATATTCATAAGATGCATATTATTAATTTTTTGTAAAATAAGGCAACCATTATCAAATACAATAACGAAAAGCATGTTTAGAAAATACCTTCTTTGATTAAATGATTAATTGAACAGTTGTCTTCTCGACAAGCTTTGCATACATCTGGGGATATGAATATCTGGAAATCTAAAGACTTTGAACATCTTGAAGTAGAAAATCTAAGGGATTTCTTAGACATAACATTGAGAGAATATGGAAAGAATTGATGGGAGAAGAAAACTGATGATCTTCTTCGTTTCTTTGATCTTCTTTTATAGGCGTTGGAGATTTCTTTGTGACCGGCATTTGTCTGTTTCTTTTCTTGAATAATTGAGCATGACTGGTAACTGGCTGTAAATGCATTATGCATTATTTGTGGTAGACAATCTTCTCTTCTTTTTTCTTTGTCTTCTTTTGCATAGCCTTGTAGCCTTTTGACTTCTTTGCCATTTTCTTTTGTAGCCTTTTGACTTCCTTGCCATTTTCTTGTTTTTGGCCGACAATAGATTTTATCAAATCAATTGCCTTTTTCTTCAATCCTGTAAAGGTTAGTAATAATTCTTATTTGATTAATTATTTGATTAATATAAAGTCGAAAATACGAAGAGGTGTATTTTCTACATATGAATAATAACACAATTTGAATAAGAAAGAAATTGTCTACAAAGACAATTCACCAAACACACACTATATTTATTATTCGTAAATATTAATATCGGAATACGGATCTTGAGCGTCTTGAATAACCTCGGTATCTTGATTAGTGCTGGAACCGCTTGACGATGCCTCTCTGACTCTTTTGATTATTTTCTTGAGTTCTTCTTTTGAACTTGTGGCTAAGAGTTGTTCTATCTCTTTGTCTTCATTGTCTTCTTCTTTTGATGGTTGAATGACTTTGGAGGAAGAATCTTCATAGTTCAGGGAGTAATAATCTGAAACTCCTTGAATTGTCATCTTCTGAATTTGATCTGCAGGGATGTTGTCCCACCATTTGACTCGGACAGTTCTTTGTAGTAGGCTTGGGGAAGTGTCACATGCAGGTGTAACACTAAAAGTCCAGGAAATAATCCATGGAATCTTGAATAAAATGGAGAATTGGAGGAGATATTCAAAATCTGGGATTTTTTGATAGAAGATTTCCTTGAACCTTTTAAAACCTTCTAAGACTGGGTATGGAAGAGTTTCTGGGATATTACCTAAAAACTTAAACCATCTAACGAACCACTTTGGGTATGAACATTCAAAGTTTCTATCAAAAAATATGAACCATGAATGCGAATAACTCTTAAGATAAAAAAGGTTATACCACGCATCTTGGTAATCATAGTAATTGAAGTAGGGGTGTTTTGGGTAGTTTGTGGTTTTGTCTGTGTAAGGACGGGCTTTCCATTCTTGGATTGAAAGAACATGAAGGATGTGGACTCTACTGTAGGCTATATCGGTTTTTTCTGGAGAATTGTAATTATGGGTTATTTTGATGGAACCTGTGTTTTCTAGGATAGCTTGGTAATACTCTCTTGGTTTTATCTCGCTTCCTATGAACATGGAATTCTTGGGAAAAAGGAAATCCGTAAGAGATAGAAATCCTTGGTTATATATTTGAACTTCTCCTTCTTCAAGGATTTTTACAAGCTGTTGATTAGGGTTTTGGAAATAAGAGTTGCTACCTTCTTTTGAAGAAGAAGATCTGGTACTCTTAAAGTTCTGAGGAGTGATTGTTTGGGTTTGGGGTAGTATGATAGATTTTCTGGGAGTGAAGTTTGGCGAAATGGTAACCGGTTTTTGAACTAAAGATGAATAAGAGGGCTGTTTTTTGATAGGGGTAATTGGGGTAAATCTATTTTGGGTAGGAACAATGGATGATGAGGAAGTGGGTTTGAAGGGAGAAAGCTGTTTTTTCTCAGGACCTTGAATAGTAGCAAGCCTTTTATCTTCCCTTTGATTCATTTCCCCTGTAAAAATTCTCGTGATAAAAAATCTGGGAGAGAATTATTTTCGCCTTTTATAAATTCAATTTTGAAATCGAAATTGCTTAACAATGCTTGCCATCTTGCAAAAATTTGTTTTGAAATAATATTTTTTATATCATTTTCTAAGATAGGTTTTGCAGATTGACAATCTATTCTTAATAAAAAGGGTTTCATGTATAGATCGTCTTCAAATTTTTTGATGCATAAAACAATACTTAAAATTTCTTTTTTAACAGTTGAATAATTCTTTTGAGTATCATTCCAAGCTCCTGAAAAGAATCTTACTAATTCTTCTTTTGAATCATTGTTAATTTTTTGTTTTAATATCCCACTAAATCCTAAGTCACTAGCATCTGTTTCTACAATGATACTAGCATTTGGTTGTGGTATACTAAGACAAGGTAAGTATTTGACTTTTTCTTTAATGTTTTTGATAATATTTGTATGTTCTTGAGTCCATGGTGATGGATTCTTTTTTAATCTCTGATATAAGGGTTTGCAAATAATACCTAAATCCTTAAAGAAATCATGGACATAGTTTAGACATCCTAAAAATCTTTGAAGTTGGGTTTTGTCTTTTATTTCATCTGGAAATTTATTTGCAAATTCTAAGCTTCGTTGTATTGGTTTGATAGTTCCTTGAACAATATCATGTCCTAAGAATCTAATATTAGTTTGAAATAGACTCATTTTTGTGGAAAAAATGACTAGTCCATTATTGAGAATTAGATCATAGAATACATGTAAATGTTTAAAATGTTGATCTAAAGATTTTGAAAAAATTAACACATCATCAATGTAAACAATAGCGAAATTGCTTATAGGGATGATAATGTCATTCATGATATTTTGAAATTCTGAAGGAGCATTTTTTAGACCAAAAGGCATTACGTTCCACTCATAATGTCCAAATGGGACATTAAAGCCTGTTTTATATTTATCTTGTTCATAGATTTGTATCTGCCAAAATCCAGACTTCATATCGAATTTTGAAAATATCTTTGCGTCGTAAAGTCTTTTTAATAAGTCTCTTTTATTTGGTATTGGGTATCGAATCCATTCTAAAACTTTGTTCAAAGGTTTGTAATTAATAACAAGTCTTGGAGTGCCTCTTTCTAATTCAGCTGCGTTCATGACATAGAAGGTCTTATGAGTTTTTTGTTTAATAAATCTTGGATTTCTTTCTTACAGTGATCTTGTAATTCATTCGACATGTGAATAGCTTTAGATTTTGAAGGAATATCCTTTTCATTAAATTCTTTTATATATGGTAATTTAACAGTATGTTGTTTCCTTTTCCAAAAGGCATTGGGAAAAGTTGAACAAACATTATTTTCAAATTTTTCTTTTATCTTTTTAATTTTATTTTGAACATTTGGATCTTGTAAGTTATCAAAAATTCTTTTATAACTAATTTCATTGATTAAATGTTTTGCATGTTTAGCTTTGTTAGTTAAGGTATTTAACTCTGTATGAATAATTGGGTCTGTAAATTTAAATTTTATTTCTTTATTTAAAACTGTTGGTGCAAGTGTACCACATCTCTATATATTTTATATATTTATTTTGATGATTACAAACACACCGTATTATTGTTTTTCTAACAATTTTATCCAAGTGTGCAGTTAATTGGACAACATGAAGATTTTATCTGAAGAGTCCAAGACTGGTGTTTACGTCATCATATATCTCATAATAATAAACACCCTAAAATAATATACCACTTGGATATTTTAAAAAACCTAACCCAACACTATTTTTAAATCTTTGATTTAAATTAATTTAAGAAGGTTGACTTTTTTGGAATAAAACAAAAAGAATTCAGTTGCCTTTTTAAGCGATGGTCGCTCCTGACGCAGACACCTTTTTCAGGCGGTATACCGCGTGATGCTCGGCGGTATACCGCGGCTCTGTTACGTATGGCAGGTTCTTGCAGGTTGACCTTCCTGCTGTCAGCCACTTTGTCAGGCGGTATACCGCGTGGTGTATGGCGGTATACCGCGGCTCTGCTGGTACGTTTTGCAGGTTTGCTTTTGCAGGTTGACTTACCTTTGGTCAGCTACTTTTTCTGGGCGGTATACCGCGCCCATATAGGCGGTATACCGCGGTGAGCTTTTGACCGTTGCCACGTCCAGCTTAAATACATGCAGCTTCTCAGCATTTATGCCAAGACTCGTAGACATTGAATACCCAGCTCCTAAAAAGATTACTCAGCTCCTCATCTCATTTAATAACTTATTCAAGTTACAATTTTTTGAGTGATCAACCTCTCACAAATCCAAGTGTTATACTTATACAAGAGTGATTAATATTGTGAGATATATTCTCTTGTAAGTATTTGAATAGTGTGAGTGATTCACGTTCTCGAGCAAAAGCAAGAGATTTTATTATCATTGTATCAAGGTTTGTGTTCTACCATAAAGAACACTTATAGTGAATCAGTGTGTCGAGAAGTGTCTCGGCAAGTGGACTAGCCAGCCAGTTGGTGGTGAACCACTTTAAATCTCGGTGTCGGTATCAACATTCTCTGCCCTTATCTCTTTATATTCCCGTTGTGCACTTAATTTTATTTATATTTTTGTTGTGCATGCAATATTTATTGTTGATTTTGATAAGAGAATTTTTATTTGTGAAATATTTTTAAATACAACCTTTACCCCCCCTAAGGTTGTCCTAACAATTGGTATCAGAGCAGGTTGCAAGTTTTTTTAAAAAATCGTTGTATTTTTTAAAACTTGTTCCTATTTTAAATGGCAACCTCTGAGGGAATTATTTCTACAAAAATTCCGCAAATTGACACCGAAAATTTTGGTCTTTGGGCAAATCTTTTTGAATGCTACGTTCGTGGCAAAAGTCGAAAAATTTGGGACATTATTAAAAATGGAGATTATAAACCCACCAAAACCAAAGATGGAGTAATTAGTGAAAAACCAGTAGCGGAATGGTCCGCCGCTGAGGATGCTTGGGTTTGCTTAAATTTTGAAGCTAAAAATATTCTTTTTTCGGCACTTACTAAAGATGAGATTGAACGTGTTTATTCTTGTGAAACTGCTCACGATATTTGGGAAAATCTAAATAACACTCATAGAGGAAATTCTCAAGTCAAAAGCTCAAAAATAAATATTCTTGTACATGATTATGAAATGTTTGAGATGTTAAAAGATGAGTCAATCGACTCAATGTTTAAACGTTTTAACCTTATCATGGTGAGCTTGAAAGGTCTTGGTAGAACTTATCCAAACGAAGATTACGTGCGAAAAAATCTTCGAGCGCTTCCTCCGGAGTGGATGCCGAAAATCACATCGTTGGAAGACTCCCGTGACCTCTCAATGATGAAATTAGATGATCTCATTGGAAATCTCAAAGTGCATGAAATTGCACTAAAAAGGAACAAAGATCGGGAGCATGATAAAAAGAAATCTTTGGCGCTTAAAGCTTCAACTTCAAGTGACGAGAAGGAGAAGAAGAAAAAGAAGGAGAAAGCTAACTCCTCAAAGGATCAACCCGAACATCTTGACGATGTAGCCATGTTGGTAAGAAATTTTTCTAAATTTTTAGCTAACAAAAAATTTTCAAGAAATGATAGGTTTCAAAGAAAAGGAGATTATCGCCGTGGTGGAGAAAACCGAAGCCGAAAGTTCCATAAACGGAACGACAAAATAAATAAAAATGGCGAATCAAGCGATGATGAAGAAGCCAAGAAAAAGAAGGGCTTTTGCTACTCATGTGGAGACAAGGATCACTATGCCAACGAGTGTCCAAAAAGAAATAAACCTAAAATCAAGAAGGAGAAAGCCTTCGTTGGAGGCGCGTGGAGCGCAAGTGAAGATGAAAATGAGTATGAAGCCACTTGTCTCATGGCGGAAGGCGACGATGAGGTAAACTCGTGTTACTCAAATTACTCTAGCGATGATGAATGTAATGATGATGATGATCTTGATATGTTAAATGATGCCTTTCAAAAAATGGTTATGCTTACAAATAATTATAAAGATGAGAACGCAAAACTAAAGGAAGAATTATTATTAAGTAAAAAGGAAATTCATGATAGCAAACAAAAAATTGCATGCGATAATGAAAAAATCATAAATTTAGAAAATAAATTAAGTGAAAAATATGTTTGCAATTCTTGTGACATTTTAAATAAAGAAATTGCATGCCTTGAGAAAAGAATAGTTGAAAATGATTTATGTGCTAATTGTGATGTGCTTAAAAAGGAAAATGCATGTTTAAAAGAAAAATGTGATAAACATGAAAAAGATAATTTGTTAGCACATGCCTTTCAAAGTAGCAATGAGAAAGTGCTTAAAATGTTAAATATGTCAAATAGCACTAATTGTAGAAAAGGCGTTGGTTCCGATATGTGTAAAGATAAGTGCTTATGTATGCCTATCAAAAGATATTTTGAACCACCTAAAAATGTTGAAATGAGAAAACCGTATGTGCAAAAATCCTCATATATGTCCAACATAAATAATGTGAATTATAAGTCTAGGAAATCTTATGCATGCATGTATAATAGTAAATTTTCTAGACCAAAAAATAGTGTGAATATGCATGCTCCTTTTTACGTCTTTGATAAATATGATCGTAAAATTAAAATGGTACCAAAGTGGATTCCTAAAGGCTCCTTTAGTGTTGATAATCCCGGTGGCATGCGTTTATGGTTTTAAATTTTTTTGTATATATACATTATATACATATATATATATATATATATTCTGTGTTTGAAAATTATGAATCAACTCTGAATAGGCTCACCTATTTGGATACGGTGTCTAGGAAAGATAAAGGCGAATTCTTCGAATTCTAATGAGGTCGGTTTTTAAAGTGCCTTCGCGCTTACCACCCTCACCGTCTTTCCTGGTCGCTTCCAAGTAGAGCTACCGAAAAGGGTTGAGTAAATAATTTTCTTGTCTGTATATTTTTGTGAAAATATATGTATTATTATATGTGGTTTTCTATGCTAACTTTCAAAGGACCCATAAGATGTGGGGACCATAAAAGTTGTACTTTAAATGTTGTAGATAAATCTTGATATGGATTGGATTCTTGATAGTGGATGCACACGTCACATGACCGGAAACCATAATCTTTTTTCATCATATGAGTCATGTGATGGTGGACTAGTAATTTTTGGAGGAAACTCCAAAGGAAAGGTAATTGGGAAAGGTACAATTTCTTGCAACAATGTTACATTTTTAGATGTTACGCATGTTGATAATTTGAAATTTAACTTGCTAAGTGTTCGTCAACTGTGCAAAAATGGTATAATTGTTGTTTTTGAAGAAGACTCTTGCAAAATTCTGAAAAATGGTAAAGTTCTTTTGAATGGGGTTATAAAAGGAAATCTTTATGTTTGTAAAACTGATGTAAATGAAAATGTTTGTTTATCTTCTGTATATGATAATACGACCTTGTGGCATAGACGTTTAGGTCACGCTAACCTTAGATTAATTCAAAATTTGAAAAATAAGGAGCTTGTGAGTAACCTTCCAAAATTAAAATTTGATAACCATTTTTGTGATGCATGTCGTGTCGGCAAACAAACTCATGTTTCTCATAAATCAAAAAATGTGATTTCAACTAAAAGAGTTTTAGAACTTTTACACATGGATCTTTTTGGCCCTATGGCCATTCAAAGTTTTGGAGGAAATTATTACACTCTAGTAATTGTAGATGATTTTTCCCGATATACGTGGACTTTATTTTTAAAACATAAAAATGAAGCTTTTGAAAAATTTAAGATTTTGGGAAAACGAATTCAAAACCAACAAGGTTGCACGATTGTTTCGATTCGTACGGACCATGGACGCGAATTCGATAATGAAACTCAATTTGGTGCGTTTTGCGACAAATATGGTATAACGCACAATTTTTCTGCTCCTCGCACTCCTCAATCTAATGGGGTTGTGGAGAGGAAAAATAGAACCCTACAAGAAATGAGTAGGACTATGCTTAATGAACATCAAGTTCCCCAAAAGTTTTGGTGTGATGCCGTAGCTACCGCGACCTATGTCCTCAATCGTGTGCTAATTAGGAGTATCCTAAATAAGACCCCTTATGAGATCCTACGTGGTAGAAAGCCTTCCTTAGCCCATCTTAAGGTATTTGGTTGTAAATGTTTTATTTTAGATACCAAATCTTATTTGACCAAATTTGACCCAAAAGCCTATGAGGGAGTATTCCTTGGTTATTCTTGGAATAGCAAAGCCTATAGAGTCCTTAATAAAGAGACCATGGTTGTAGAAGAATCCCTAAATGTAAGCTTTGATGAAAGTCCTCCTAAACCTAGTGCACCCTTAGTAAATGATAATGGTTGTGAAGGAGATGCATTAGCCCAACATCTTAGAACCTTGGACTTAGGAACCCAATCTCTTACAAACAATGTAGAATCTAGTGATGCCCCTCCATGTTATGTTCCACAAGGAGTAGATGATCCTAACGTTAGAACATCTAGAGGCCATCCCGTAGATCAAATCATAGGTGACCTAAACCAAAGAACAACTAGATCACAAATCCATACCCTTTGTGCCTTTCACGCCTTTATCTCAGCCATAGAACCTAAAAACATAGAAGAAGCTTTAGGTGATGAGGATTGGATAATGGCCATGCAAGAAGAGTTAAACCAGTTTACTAGGAATGATGTGTGGGACTTAGTTCCTTGCCCTAGCGGTCAAACCATTATTGGCACACGATGGGTCTTTCGTAACAAGGTAGACGAAAACGGTGAAGTCACCCGAAACAAGGCACGTTTAGTTGGCAAGGGGTACAATCAACAAGAAGGTATCGATTATGATGAAACCTTTGCACCAGTTGCAAGGTTAGAGTCTATTCGAATGCTTCTCGCTTTTGCGAATGCTAAAAATTTTAAATTATATCAAATGGATGTCAAAAGTGCTTTCCTAAATGGTTTTATAAATGAGGAGGTATACGTTTCCCAACCTCCCGGCTTTGAAAATTTTGAAAATCCGACGCATGTTTATAAATTAAAAAAGGCGCTTTATGGTTTAAAGCAAGCTCCGCGTGCGTGGTATGATAGATTAAAATCCTTTTTAATTACAAGTGGTTATATTATGGGTAAAATAGATAATACTTTGTTTGTCAAGTATGCTCAAAATGATATTGTGGTTGTGCAAGTGTATGTTGATGATATTATTTTTGGTTCTACAAATGAAAATCTTTGTAATGAATTTGCTACAAAAATGACTAGTGAATTTGAAATGAGCATGATGGGAGAATTAAAATTCTTCTTAGGATTGCAAATAAAACAAAGTGAAAATGGTACTTTTATAAGTCAATCAAAATACTGCAAAGACATGTTGAAAAAGTTTAATTTTGAAAATGTCAAACCTGTTGAAACTCCGATGACCACTAATCTAAAATTATCTAGTGACGAAGAGGGAACCGATTTTAATGAAAAGATTTATCGTGGCATGATTGGTAGCTTATTGTATTTAACTGCTAGTAGACCTGATATCATGTATAGTGTGTGTTTATGCGCTCGCTTTCAATCCTCGCCTAAACAATCTCACTATGAAGCCGTCAAGCGTATTTTTAGATATCTTAGAGGGACTACGAATCTTGGACTATGGTATCCAAAACAACCCGAGCTAGAAGTAACTTGCTTCACCGATTCCGATCTTGGTGGCTCGATGGTTGATCGAAAAAGCACTAGTGGAGTATGTGCCTTTATAGGTCTCTCGCTTGTGTCTTGGTTTTCCAAGAAACAACATTCCGTAGCCTTATCCACTACCGAAGCGGAATATGTGGCCGCCGCGAGAGCGTGTGCTCAAGTTCTATGGATGAAGCACACACTTACCGACTTTGAGGTACGTCAATCCAAAATTCCAATTATGTGTGATAACTCAAGTGCCATAAACCTAAGTAAAAATCCCGTTTTACATTCTCGTACCAAACATATTGAGTTGCGACATCATTTTCTACGAGATAATGTTCAAAAAGGCCACATCGTGCTTGAAAAAGTTGATTCCGAAGACAATTTGGCCGATATTTTTACTAAAGCCCTAAACAAAAAATCGTTCTTTAAATTAAGACTTGGTTTAGGCATGCTTGAGTATAACCCATGAGATAATGCTACTCTCAATTATATGCATATTTTGAGGGGGAGCATCTCTCGAGGGGGAGCATAGCGTCTTTCTTAACCCTTTTTGCTTCGACAAAAGGGGGAGAGAAACCGAGTATGCTCTCGTGTTTAGCGGCTGTGTTTGTCATCATCAAAAAGGGGGAGATTGTTGGTGCAAGTGTACCACATCTCTATATATTTTATATATTTATTTTGATGATTACAAACACACCGTATTATTGTTTTTCTAACAATTTTATCCAAGTGTGCAGTTAATTGGACAACATGAAGATTTTATCTGAAGAGTCCAAGACTGGTGTTTACGTCATCATATATCTCATAATAATAAACACCCTAAAATAATATACCACTTGGATATTTTAAAAAACCTAACCCAACACTATTTTTAAATCTTTGATTTAAATTAATTTAAGAAGGTTGACTTTTTTGGAATAAAACAAAAAGAATTCAGTTGCCTTTTTAAGCGATGGTCGCTCCTGACGCAGACACCTTTTTCAGGCGGTATACCGCGTGATGCTCGGCGGTATACCGCGGCTCTGTTACGTATGGCAGGTTCTTGCAGGTTGACCTTCCTGCTGTCAGCCACTTTGTCAGGCGGTATACCGCGTGGTGTATGGCGGTATACCGCGGCTCTGCTGGTACGTTTTGCAGGTTTGCTTTTGCAGGTTGACTTACCTTTGGTCAGCTACTTTTTCTGGGCGGTATACCGCGCCCATATAGGCGGTATACCGCGGTGAGCTTTTGACCGTTGCCACGTCCAACTTAAATACATGCAGCTTCTCAGCATTTATGCCAAGACTCGTAGACATTGAATACCCAGCTCCTAAAAAGATTACTCAGCTCCTCATCTCATTTAATAACTTATTCAAGTTACAATTTTTTGAGTGATCAACCTCTCACAAATCCAAGTGTTATACTTATACAAGAGTGATTAATATTGTGAGATATATTCTCTTGTAAGTATTTGAATAGTGTGAGTGATTCACGTTCTCGAGCAAAAGCAAGAGATTTTATTATCATTGTATCAAGGTTTGTGTTCTACCATAAAGAACACTTATAGTGAATCAGTGTGTCGAGAAGTGTCTCGGCAAGTGGACTAGCCAGCCAGTTGGTGGTGAACCACTTTAAATCTCGGTGTCGGTATCAACATTCTCTGCCCTTATCTCTTTATATTCCCGTTGTGCACTTAATTTTATTTATATTTTTGTTGTGCATGCAATATTTATTGTTGATTTTGATAAAAGAATTTTTATTTGTGAAATATTTTTAAATACAACCTTTACCCCCCCTAAGGTTGTCCTAACAAACACTTTTGTGCAAATTCCTTCTTGATCAACAGTAATTGGATAAAGTTGATAAATAAAAGGGGATCCTAATATTAAGGTTGAGGTTAAGTTTTTGACAAGGATTAAAGATGTTTTGAAACAATAATCATCTTTACAAATATGAACATTAGAAACTTTGTAAGAAATGTCAAGTTTTGATCCACTAGCTCCTGATAAACGATTTGAAGTTTTTTCATAATAAATTGTAGGAATGAGTCCTTCTTGAACAACATTCATATCAGCGCCACTATCAATAAGAGCAATAACAGTTATTTTGAATTCATTCTGTATACAAAGATTAATACTTGTATGCCATCTTTGATATGAAATATTTTTAGGGATTTTAACTTTATTAATATTTGATTCTTTATTTGTAATGATTGTGATTTTAGGACCATCTTCTTGAATATTTTTATTCTTTTCAACTTCTGAGAGGCGTTCTTTGATTATTCTTATTTCTGTTTTAACTGTAGTTAATTCTTCTTTAAGATCTTGAGTACATATTGGTTTATTTGTTTGGGAAAACCTGTTAAAGACTTCTTGAAGGTTAAATGACTCAATAGCTTTTGACGTATTAGTTTCTTTCTTTGGATTATAATTAAGAAACTTTTTTGTAGCTTCATTTTTAATAGTTAGATCTGGGATTTTATCTAATAATTCAAGAATTTCTCTATCTTCTTTGGTTATAACATTTATTTTGTTACAAGTACAGTTTCCTAAACATTCACATATTTCAGAATCTGAGTTGCTAGTGTTTGAGCTTTCTTCTACAACATTTAAGTCATTATTATTATAATCTGAAATACTTGATTCATCTGAGCTTGAATAATCATCATTTAGGATTAGTTTGCTTATTTGAATTTTTAATTGATCAGAGTTTTGTAATTCATTGATCTTTTTCTTAACATAACAATCTTTTGCCATGTGTCCAGTTTTACCACATTTATAGCAAATAATTATGTCTCTTGAGTCGGTTTGTTTATGAAGGTTTTTTCTAAATTTTTTATATGGTTTTTTCTTATGATAATTATTAGTTTTATCATATTTATTAGTTCTATCATATTTTGTTTTAAACCTTTTGTCTGAGTATTTTTTTGAATATTTTTTGGTTTAGATGTTGTAGGAGTAGTTATATTTTCATAACCGTATTGTTGACAGAAATTACCAAGTTCTTCTTTATTATTAATTCTGTCTTTCTTTATCTTTGCTTTAAGTTTTAAGTCTGAACAAATAGCTAATCCCTATTTATTAATGTATCCAGATATTTGTCCGTAAGTTAAGGTTGCGTAAGGTATTTGATTATTATAATCGTCTCTTAGTTTTTGTCTTATCCTTTCTGCAAAAAGCTTTGGTAAACCTGCAACAAACCTTTCTTTCCAAAAGGCTTCGCCACAGTCTGGTCTTATCATTACTTTTGAAAGAAACATATCTTTATACCATCTGTAATCTTGTAGTTTTCTACAAGTGAGGTTTAGAAGTATTTCTGAACTTTTTTCTTGGAATATATATGGATCTCCTATAAAATGTTTTATAATGCTAAAAAGAAGAGTAGCTATTGCATCTTCTTCTTGAGTTGGAGTTTGTTGGTTATTCTCGAGTTTTACGACAGTTTTTGTTGCGTCAAGAACTTGACGTTTATCATTATCATTTAAATACATTTCCCACCAATTTCTTAAAATTCCTGTAAACCCTGATATGATCATGCTTGCAATAGTTTTTTCAGTATTATCTCTAGTGCGATAAGCATTTGCAGCCATGTTCATTTCTTGAATCATATTGAGAATTTGATGTTCTGTTAGTCCATCAATGTTCCATTCATAGATTGAAGAACCATCGTATGAACTTCTCATCCATGCGTCGTTTCGTTCTTCGAACTGAACATCTGGGAAAGTTGGTCTATGATAAAAAAAAATTTGTTTGAGAACGACTAGTATTAGTATTACTTCTAAATTTTAATTTATTCGTGAACTGTTCATTTATTTGAGATATATTATTTGATTCAGAGTCTGATTCAGATTCTTGATTTAAAACATTTACTTTTAGATTACTTAATTTTTGTTCTAATTCATTAACTAGCTTTTTGTTATATCCTAAATTTGTATTAGAATCAATCTGATAAGGCTTAAAAATTGGACTTTTATTATTTTCATTGTCATTATTTTTATTGTCATTATTTTTATTGTTCTTTTCTTTAAAAGAAGGAATCGTGACTTTATGATTATTTTCTATTCTATTTAATTGGTTACTCATAGTATACAGAATTTCATTTGAATAATTATTTTGACAAATAATAGCTTTAAGGTTTTCGTCTTTATCAGGTTTTGGAATTGTTAAAGGTAATCCTATAAATTTATTATCAATTACAACTGAGTCCTTTGGAGGATGTATTGAAGTTATAGTTTCATCGCTTTTCATGATTTTATAATTTTGAGTTATTTTTGGGGTCTCATAAATATTAATGAATGGGTTTGGAATGTCTTGTTCTTTACAATACATTTCGTACCAATTAAAAAATGTTATATGAGTTTTATTTCTATTAATGTAATCTCTCCATAAGAGTTGATGTTTAAATTCCTTTTGAGAATTATTGACTGATGAATAGTAGAACTCTCTTCTTTCTTTATTATAATCATAGTCAAATTCTTCTATAAGGTATTTCATATTAATATTTGAACTACTCATTTTGACTTAATTAAATTTGGGTTCTTTATTGATTAATTTCAGATTGAATTTCTGAAGGAGTGGGTTCGTAAACATAACTTTGGGTTTCTTCAGATCCTTCTTGATAAAAGGCCTGAGGAATTGGTCTATTAAAGTCTACATTTTTGAACTTTAAAGATTGAGATCTTTGAAAAGGAGGGGTTTTTGTTCTATTTATTGTCCCTGTTGATAGCCTTGAGGAATTAGATCTAAGATCTTCAAGATTAAAATTATTAAAATTGATATCAACTGATCCATCTTCATGTTCAGTGATATTTGATATGTGGTTTGAATTATCTATAGGTTTTGGATTACCAATATCTTGGAGATTCCAATTACATGATTGAGTAATTTAATTCCATTTTAGTCTTTTAGGAATTTGAATTTTTGTATTTTGAGGGTTGGCTTCGAATATTAATGTTTCATCTCTAGGGCTTGATATTTTAGTTTTTGGTTCAATAGTTGAAGTCATAGTTTTGTAACATACTCTGTAGATTACAGCTACAGGCTTAGTGTCTTCTTTAATTTCTAAATTCTTTGTTTTGATAGTGAGAACTAAAGTATCTAATATATTTGGATCAAATAATCCTACTGAAAAGTTGGGATAGCAATTGAAATAAATCGGGCCATTTGAAACATTAGTCTCTGTCATGGCTAAGACTGAATTTTGGAAATTAGTGTGTCTAGCATCTCTTAGTATTAATAAAACTGGGGCATCTATTCCTAATCTGAATAAATGTTTGATAGCAACTTGGACCAATCCAATATGCAGAAATTTGTATTTTTGTCTATGTTGTATTATAGATGATTTGGATAATAGGGTAAGATTACTGTAATCTTTATTTATTGATACAGTTTGTTCTGTAGCTTTGATTGAATATCCTTGAAAGTAATCAAAAGTTCCTACTTTATAAACGGTTTTGACATCTTGTTTGGGAATTGTCCAATTTGTTAAACTTTGCTCGATATTTGAAATATGTACTTCTGAAGAATTCATATTGAGATCATTCTCATCTATTTTATCATTTTCAGAAGAATGTTTTTTAGTAAATAAATTCAACATAACTTTATATTTTTAACAAAACGTATTCAAAGGGTTGTTTAGAATTTGAAGAAAATTACCTTCTTTTAAATACTTCTTGAATAATTAGAGGGACCACCTACTGCGGGACCACCCATGGATAGTCTGGACGGCTTACTATACTTTCTGCGTCACTTACGACAGGGCTGACCAACACAGACCTAAATAGGCTGACCAACACAGACCTAAATAGGCTGACCAACACTAACATTCTTTTCATATTAAAAGAATATATTTTCTTGAATTTAAAACAATCTTTAAATATATCCTGAAAATTTTTACAAAGTTTAGTAGTATTCATTTACTTATTTCCACCTTTTCTGGCTCTGATACCATTCTCAGAATGGTTCTCAATAATTTAAATGTCTTTTATTAATATATGAAGGCTTTGCTATATTATTAGTTATAAAGAAGCTTGATACCAGAAATAAGTAAATGAATACTACTAAAATTTTACAAAGTTTAGTAGTATTCATTTACTTATTTCCACCTTTTCTGGCTGTTATACCATTCTGAGAACGATTCAGGATCGTTAAAAATATATTTGTTTTTGCAAAATAATTTAAATGTCTTTTATTAATATATGAAGGCTTTGCTATATTATTAGTTATAAAGAAGCTTGAAAGGTAATGAGAAATTGTAATCGGAGAATTACCAGAAATGAATAAAGTGAAATGATGATTATGATTGAAAGTTTTAATAATGAGACAATCATTATTAAATAAGATTATGCGAAACATATTTTTTAAAAAAAATTTAATTATAATATTGATGAACGTATGAATGGCTATTATGATCTGCTCTTTGTAAAAGACTATTATAACGATAATTTGGTTGATGAATAACTACAAATTGAGATATATGATTTAAAATAAAAAAGTTTATAATATCGTTAAGAATCCTAATCGTATTATATTCTGGAACAAAAATTTTTATTTGAAATGTAATATCTATATTCATAAGATGCATATTATTAAATTTTTGTAAAATAAGGCAACCATTATCAAATACAATAACGAAAAGCATGTTGAGAAAATACCTTCTTTGATTAAATGATTAATTGAACAGTTGTCTTCTCGACAAGCTTTGCATACATCTGGGGATATGAATATCTGGAAATCTAAAGACTTTGAACATCTTGAAGTAGAAAATCTAAGGGATTTTTTAGACATAACATTGAGAGAATATGGAAAGAATTGATGGGAGAAGAAACTGATGATCTTCTTCGTTTCTTTGATCTTCTTTTATAGGCGTTGGAGATTTCTTTGTGACCGGCATTTGTCTGTTTCTTTTCTTGAATAATTGAGCATGACTGGTAACTGGCTGTAAATGCATTATGCATTATTTGTGGTAGACAATCTTCTCTTCTTTTTTCTTTGTCTTCTTTTGCATAGCCTTGTAGCCTTTTGACTTCTTTGCCATTTTCTTTTGTAGCCTTTTGACTTCCTTGCCATTTTCTTGTTTTTGGCCGACAATAGATTTTATCAAATCAATTGCCTTTTTCTTCAATCCTGTAAAGGTTAGTAATAATTCTTATTTTATTAATTATTTGATTAATATAAAGTCGAAAATACGAAGAGGTGTATTTTCTACATATGAATAATAACACAATTTGAATAAGAAAGAAATTGTCTACAAAGACAATTCACCAAACACACACTATATTTATTATTCGTAAATATTAATATCGGAATACGGATCTTGAGCGTCTTGAATAACCTCGGTATCTTGATTAGTGCTGGAACCGCTTGACGATGCCTCTCTGACTCTTTTGATTATTTTCTTGAGTTCTTCTTTTGAACTTGTGGCTAAGAGTTGTTCTATCTCTTTGTCTTCATTGTCTTCTTCTTTTGATGGTTGAATGACTTTGGAGGAAGAATCTTCATAGTTCAGGGAGTAATAATCTGAAACTCCTTGAATTGTCATCTTCTGAATTTGATCTGCAGGGATGTTGTCCCACCATTTGACTCGGACAGTTCTTTGTAGTAGGCTTGGGGAAGTGTCACATGCAGGTGTAACACTAAAAGTCCAGGAAATAATCCATGGAATCTTGAATAAAATGGAGAATTGGAGGAGATATTCAAAATCTGGGATTTTTTGATAGAAGATTTCCTTGAACCTTTTAAAACCTTCTAAGACTGGGTATGGAAGAGTTTCTGGGATATTACCTAAAAACTTAAACCATCTAACGAACCACTTTGGGTATGAACATTCAAAGTTTTTATCAAAAAATATGAACCATGAATGCGAATAACTCTTAAGATAAAAAAGGTTATACCACGCATCTTGGTAATCATAGTAATTGAAGTAGGGGTGTTTTGGGTAGTTTGTGGTTTTGTCTGTGTAAGGACGGGCTTTCCATTCTTGGATTGAAAGAACATGAAGGATGTGGACTCTACTGTAGGCTATATCGGTTTTTTCTGGAGAATTGTAATTATGGGTTATTTTGATGGAACCTGTGTTTTCTAGGATAGCTTGGTAATACTCTCTTGGTTTTATCTCGCTTCCTATGAACATGGAATTCTTGGGAAAAAGGAAATCCGTAAGAGATAGAAATCCTTGGTTATATATTTGAACTTCTCCTTCTTCAAGGATTTTTACAAGCTGTTGATTAGGGTTTTGGAAATAAGAGTTGCTACCTTCTTTTGAAGAAGAAGATCTGGTACTCTTAAAGTTCTGAGGAGTGATTGTTTGGGTTTGGGGTAGTATGATAGATTTTCTGGGAGTGAAGTTTGGCGAAATGGTAACCGGTTTTTGAACTAAAGATGAATAAGAGGGCTGTTTTTTGATAGGGGTAATTGGGGTAAATCTATTTTAGGTAGGAACAATGGATGATGAGGAAGTGGGTTTGAAGGGAGAAAGCTGTTTTTTCTCAGGACCTTGAATAGTAGCAAGCCTTTTATCTTCCCTTTGATTCATTTCCCCTGTAAAAATTCTCGTGATAAAAAATCTGGGAGAGAATTATTTTCGCCTTTTATAAATTCAATTTTGAAATCGAAATTGCTTAACAATGCTTGCCATCTTGCAAAAATTTGTTTTGAAATAATATTTTTTATATCATTTTCTAAGATAGGTTTTGCAGATTGACAATCTATTCTTAATAAAAAGGGTTTCATGTATAGATCGTCTTCAAATTTTTTGATGCATAAAACAATACTTAAAATTTCTTTTTTAACAGTTGAATAATTCTTTTGAGTATCATTCCAAGCTCCTGAAAATAATCTTACTAATTCTTCTTTTGAATCATTGTTAATTTTTTGTTTTAATATCCCACCAAATCCTAAGTCACTAGCATCTGTTTCTACAATGATACTAGCATTTGGTTGTGGTATACTAAGACAAGGTAAGTATTTGACTTTTTCTTTAATGTTTTTGATAATATTTGTATGTTCTTGAGTCCATGGTGATGGATTCTTTTTTAATCTCTGATATAAGGGTTTGCAAATAATACCTAAATCCTTAAAGAAATCATGGACATAGTTTAGACATCCTAAAAATCTTTGAAGTTGGGTTTTGTCTTTTATTTCATCTGGAAATTTATTTGCAAATTCTAAGCTTCGTTGTATTGGTTTGATAGTTCCTTGAACAATATCATGTCCTAAGAATCTAATATTAGTTTGAAATAGACTCATTTTTGTGGAAAAAATGACTAGTCCATTATTGAGAATTAGATCATAGAATACATGTAAATGTTTAAAATGTTGATCTAAAGATTTTGAAAAAATTAACACATCATCAATGTAAACAATAGCGAAATTGCTTATAGGGATGATAATGTCATTCTTGATATTTTGAAATTCTGAAGGAGCATTTTTGAGACCAAAAGGCATTACGTTCCACTCATAATGTCCAAATGGGACATTAAAGCCTGTTTTATATTTATCTTGTTCATAGATTTGTATCTGCCAAAATCCAGACTTCATATCGAATTTTGAAAATATCTTTGCGTCGTAAAGTCTTTTTAATAAGTCTCTTTTATTTGGTATTGGGTATCGAATCCATTCTAAAACTTTGTTCAAAGGTTTGTAATTAATAACAAGTCTTGGAGTGCCTCTTTCTAATTCAGCTGCGTTCATGACATAGAAGGCTGAACAAGACCAAGGCGATTTTGAAGGTCTTATGAATTTTTTGTTTAATAAATCTTGGATTTCTTTCTTACATTGATCTTGTAATTCATTCGACATGTGAATAGCTTTAGATTTTGAAGGAATATCATTTTCATTAAATTCTTTTATATATGGTAATTTAACAGTATGTTGTTTCCTTTTCCAAAAGGCATTGGGAAAAGTTGAACAAACATTATTTTCAAATTTTTCTTTTATCTTTTTAATTTTATTTTGAACATTTGGATCTTGTAAGTTATCAAAAATTCTTTTATAACTAATTTCATTGATTAAATGTTTTGCATGTTTAGCTTTGTTAGTTAAGGTATTTAACTCTGTATGAATAATTGGGTCTGTAAATTTAAATTTTATTTCTTTATTTAAACCTTTTGTGCAAATTCCTTCTTGATCAACAGTAATTGGATAAAGTTGATAAATAAAAGGGGATCCTAATATTAAGGTTGTGGTTAAGTTTTTGACAAGGATTAAAGATGTTTTGAAACAATAATCATCTTTACAAATATGAACATTAGAAACTTTGTAAGAAATGTCAAGTTTTGATCCACTAGCTCCTGATAAACGATTTGAAGTTTTTTCATAATAAATTGTAGGAATGAGTCCTTCTTGAACAACATTCATATCAGCGCCACTATCAATAAGAGCAATAACAATTATTTTGAATTCATTCTGTATACAAAGATTAATACTTGTATGCCATCTTTGATATGAAATATTTTTAGGGATTTTAACTTTATTAATATTTGATTCTTTATTTGTAATGATTGTGATTTTAGGACCATCTTCTTGAATATTTTTATTCTTTTCAACTTCTGAGAGGCGTTCTTTGATTATTCTTATTTCTGTTTTAACTGTAGTTAATTCTTCTTTAAGATCTTGAGTAGATATTGGTTTATTTGTTTGGGAAAACCTGTTAAAGACTTCTTGAAGGTTAAATGACTCAATAGCTTTTGACGTATTAGTTTCTTTCTTTGGATTATAATTAAGAAACTTTTTTGTAGCTTCATTTTTAATAGTTAGATCTGGGATTTTATCTAATAATTCAAGAATTTCTCTATCTTCTTTGGTTATAACATTTATTTTGTTACAAGTACAGTTTCCTAAACATTCACATATTTCAGAATCTGAGTTGCTAGTGTTTGAGCTTTCTTCTACAACATTTAAGTCATTATTATTATAATCTGAAATACTTGATTCATCTGAGCTTGAATAATCATCATTTAGGATTAGTTTGCTTATTTGAATTTTTAATTGATCAGAGATTTGTAATTCATTGATCTTTTTCTTAACATAACAATCTTTTGCCATGTGTCCAGTTTTACCACATTTATAGCAAATAATTATGTCTCTTGAGTCGGTTTGTTTATGAAGGTTTTTTCTAAATTTTTTATATGGTTTTTTCTTATGATAATTATTAGTTTTATCATATTTATTAGTTCTATCATATTTTGTTTTAAACCTTTTGTCTGAGTATTTTTTTGAATATTTTTTTGGTTTAGATGTTGTATGAGTAGTTATATTTTCATAACCGTATTGTTGACAGAAATTACCAAGTTCTTCTTTATTATTAATTCTGTCTTTCTTTATCTTTGCTTTAAGTTTTAAGTCTGAACAAATAGCTAATCCCTCTTTATTAATGTATCCAGATATTTGTCCGTAAGTTAAGGTTGCGTAAGGTATTTGATTATTATAATCGTCTCTTAGTTTTTGTCTTATCCTTTCTGCAAAAAGCTTTGGTAAACCTGCAACAAACCTTTCTTTCCAAAAGGCTTCGCCACAGTCTGGTCTTATCATTACTTTTGAAAGAAACATATCTTTATACCATCTGTAATCTTGTAGTTTTCTACAAGTGAGGTTTAGAAGTATTTCTGAACTTTTTTCTTGGAATATATATGGATCTCCTATAAAATGTTTTATAATGCTAAAAAGAAGAGTAGCTATTGCATCTTCTTCTTGAGTTGGAGTTTGTTGGTTATTCTCGAGTTTTACGACAGTTTTTGTTGCGTCAAGAACTTGACGTTTATCATTATCATTTAAATACATTTCCCACCAATTTCTTAAAATTCCTGTAAACCCTGATATGATCATGCTTGCAATAGTTTTTTCAGTATTATCTCTAGTGCGATAAGCATTTGCAGCCATGTTCATTTCTTGAATCATATTGAGAATTTGATGTTCTGTTAGTCCATCAATGTTCCATTCATAGATTGAAGAACCATCGTATGAACTTCTCATCCATGCGTCGTTTCGTTCTTCGAACTGAACATCTGGGAAAGTTGGTCTATGATAAAAAAAATTTGTTTGAGGACGACTAGTATTAGTATTACTTCTAAATTTTAATTTATTCGTGAACTGTTCATTTATTTGAGATATATTATTTGATTCAGAGTCTGATTTAGATTCTTAATTTAAAACATTTACTTTTAGTATTACTCAAATATTAATATGAAATACCTTATAGAAGAATTTGACTATGATTATAATAAAGAAAGAAGAGAGTTCTACTATTCATCAGTCAATAATTCTCAAAAGGAATTTAAACATCAACTCTTATGGAGAGATTACATTAATAGAAATAAAACTCATATAACATTTTTTAATTGGTACGAAATGTATTGTAAAGAACAAGACATTCCAAACCCATTCATTAATATTTATGAGACCCCAAAAATAACTCAAAATTATAAAATCATGAAAAGCGATGAAACTATAACTTCAATACATCCTCCAAAGGACTCAGTTGTAATTGATAATAAATTTATAGGATTACCTTTAACAATTCCAAAACCTGATAAAGACGAAAACCTTAAAGCTATTATTTGTCAAAATAATTATTCAAATGAAATTCTGTATACTATGAGTTACCAATTAAATAGAATAGAAAATAATCATAAAGTCACGATTCCTTCTTTTAAAGAAAAGAACAATAAAAATAATGACAATAAAAATAATGACAATGAAAATAATAAAAGTCCAATTTTTAAGCCTTATCAAATTGATTCTAATACAAATTTAGGATATAACAAAAAGCTAGTTAATGAATTAGAACAAAAATTAAGTAATCTAAAAGTAAATGTTTTAAATCAAGAATCTGAATCAGACTCTGAATCAAATAATATATCTCAAATAAATGAACAGTTCACGAATAAATTAAATTTTAGAAGTAATACTAATACTAGTCGTCCTCAAACAAAATTTTTTTATCATAGACCAACTTTCCCAGATGTTCAGTTCGAAGAACGAAATGACGCATGGATGAGAAGTTCATACGATGGTTCTTCAATCTATGAATGGAACATTGATGGACTAACAGAACATTAAATTCTCAATATGATTCAAGAAATGAACATGGCTGCAAATGCTTATCGCACTAGAGATAATACTAAAAAAACTATTGCAAGCATGATCATATCAGGGTTTACAGGAATTTTAAGAAATTGGTGGGAAATGTATTTAAATGATAATGATAAACGTCAAGTTCTTGACGCAACAAAAACTGTCGTAAAACTCGAGAATAACCAACAAACTCCAACTCAAGAAGAAGATGCAATAGCTACTCTTCTTTTTAGCATTATAAAACATTTTATAGGAGATCCATATATATTCCAAGAAAAAAGTTCAGAAATACTTCTAAACCTCACTTGTAGAAAACTACAAGATTACAGATGGTATAAAGATATGTTTCTTTCAAAAGTAATGATAAGACCAGACTGTGGCGAAGCCTTTTGGAAAGAAAGGTTTGTTGCAGGTTTACCAAAGCTTTTTGCAGAAAGGATAAGACAAAAACTAAGAGACGATTATAATAATCAAATACCTTACGCAACCTTAACTTACGGACAAATATCTGGATACATTAATAAAGAGGGATTAGCTATTTGTTCAGACTTAAAACTTAAAGCAAAGATAAAGAAAGACAGAATTAATAATAAAGAAGAACTTGGTAATTTCTGTCAACAATACGGTTATGAAAATATAACTACTCCTACAACATCTAAACCAAAAAAATATTCAAAAAAATACTCAGACAAAAGGTTTAAAACAAAATATGATAGAACTAATAAATATGATAAAACTAATAATTATCATAAGAAAAAACCATATAAAAAATTTAGAAAAAACCTTCATAAACAAACCGACTCAAGAGACATAATTATTTGCTATAAATGTGGTAAAACTGGACACATGGCAAAAGATTGTTATGTTAAGAAAAAGATCAATGAATTACAAATCTCTGATCAATTAAAAATTCAAATAAGCAAACTAATCCTAAATGATGATTATTCAAGCTCAGATGAATCAAGTATTTCAGATTATAATAATAATGACTTAAATGTTGTAGAAGAAAGCTCAAACACTAGCAACTCAGATTCTGAAATATGTGAATGTTTAGGAAACTGTACTTGTAACAAAATAAATGTTATAACCAAAGAAGATAGAGAAATTCTTGAATTATTAGATAAAATCCCAGATCTAACTATTAAAAATGAAGCTACAAAAAAGTTTCTTAATTATAATCCAAAGAAAGAAACTAATACGTCAAAAGCTATTGAGTCATTTAACCTTCAAGAAGTCTTTAACAGGTTTTCCCAAACAAATAAACCAATATCTACTCAAGATCTTAAAGAAGAATTAACTACAGTTAAAACAGAAATAAGAATAATCAAAGAACGCCTCTCAGAAGTTGAAAAGAATAAAAATATTCAAGAAGATGGTCCTAAAATCACAATCATTACAAATAAAGAATCAAATATTAATAAAGTTAAAATCCCTAAAAATATTTCATATCAAAGATGGCATACAAGTATTAATCTTTGTATACAGAATGAATTCAAAATAACTGTTATTGCTCTTATTGATAGTGGCGCTGATATGAATGTTGTTCAAGAAGGACTCATTCCTACAATTTATTATGAAAAAACTTCAAATCGTTTATCAGGAGCTAGTGGATCAAAACTTGACATTTCTTACAAAGTTTCTAATGTTCATATTTGTAAAGATGATTATTGTTTCAAAACATCTTTAATCCTTGTCAAAAACTTAACCTCAACCTTAATATTAGGATCCCCTTTTATTTATCAACTTTATCCAATTACTGTTGATCAAGAAGGAATTTGCACAAAAGTTTTAAATAAAGAAATAAAATTTAAATTTACAGACCCAATTATTCATACAGAGTTAAATACCTTAACTAACAAAGCTAAACATGCAAAACATTTAATCAATGAAATTAGTTATAAAAGAATTTTTGATAACTTACAAGATCCAAATGTTCAAAATAAAATTAAAAAGATAAAAGAAAAATTTGAAAATAATGTTTGTTCAACTTTTCCCAATGCCTTTTGGAAAAGGAAACAACATACTGTTAAATTACCATATATAAAAGAATTTAATGAAAAGGATATTCCTTCAAAATCTAAAGCTATTCACATGTCGAATGAATTACAAGATCACTGTAAGAAAGAAATCCAAGATTTATTAAACAAAAAACTCATAAGACCTTCTATGTCATGAACGCAGCTGAATTAGGAAGAGGCACTCCAAGACTTGTTATTAATTACAAACCTTTGAACAAAGTTTTAGAATGGATTCGATACCCAATACCAAATAAAAGAGACTTATTAAAAAGACTTTACGACGCAAAGATATTTTCAAAATTCGATATGAAGTCTGGATTTTGGCAGATACAAATCTATGAACAAGATAAATATAAAACAGGCTTTAATGTCCCATTTGGACATTATGAGTGGAACGTAATGCCTTTTGGTCTAAAAAATGCTCCTTCAGAATTTCAAAATATCATGAATGACATTATCATCCCTATAAGCAATTTCGCTATTGTTTACATTGATGATGTGTTAATTTTTTCAAAATCTTTAGATCAACATTTTAAACATTTACATGTATTCTATGATCTAATTCTCAATAATGGACTAGTCATTTCTTCCACAAAAATGAGTCTATTTCAAACTAATATTAGATTCTTAGGACATGATATTGTTCAAGGAACTATCAAACCAATACAACGAAGCTTAGAATTTGCAAATAAATTTCCAGATGAAATAAAAGACAAAACCCAACTTCAAAGATTTTTAGGATGTCTAAACTATGTCCATGATTTCTTTAAGGATTTAGGTATTATTTGCAAACCCTTATATCAGAGATTAAAAAAGAATCCATCACCATGGACTCAAGAACATACAAATATTATCAAAAACATTAAAGAAAAAGTCAAATACTTACCTTGTCTTAGTATACCACAACCAAATGCTAGTATCATTGTAGAAACAAATGTTAGTGACTTAGGATTTGGTGGGATATTAAAACAAAAAATTAACAATGATTCAAAAGAAGAATTAGTAAGATTCTTTTCAGGAGCTTGGAATGATACTCAAAAGAATTATTCAACTGTTAAAAAAGAAATTTTAAGTATTGTTTTATGCATCAAAAAATTTGAAGACGATCTATACATGAAACCCTTTTTATTAAGAATAGATTGTCAATCTGCAAAACCTATCTTAGAAAATGATATAAAAAATATTATTTCAAAACAAATTTTTGCAAGATGGCAAGCATTGTTAAGCAATTTCGATTTCAAAATTGAATTTATAAAAGGCGAAAATAATTCTCTCCCAGATTTTTTATCACGAGAATTTTTACAGGGGAAATGAATCAAAGGGAAGATAAAAGGCTTGCTACTATTCAAGGTCCTGAGAAAAAACAGCTTTCTCCCTTCAAACCCACTTCCTCATCATCCATTGTTCCTACCCAAAATAGATTTACCCCAATTACCCCTATCAAAAAACAGCCCTCTTATTCATCTTTAGTTCAAAAACCGGTTACCATTTCGCCAAACTTCACTCCCAGAAAATCTATCATACTACCCCAAACCCAAACAATCACTCCTCAGAACTTTAAGAGTACCAGATCTTCTTCTTCAAAAGAAGGTAGCAACTCTTATTTCCAAAACCCTAATCAACAGCTTGTAAAAATCCTTGAAGAAGGAGAAGTTCAAATATATAACCAAGGATTTCTATCTCTTACGGATTTCCTTTTTCCCAAGAATTCCATGTTCATAGGAAGCGAGATAAAACCAAGAGAGTATTACCAAGCTATCCTAGAAAACACAGGTTCCATCAAAATAACCCATAATTACAATTCTCCAGAAAAAACCGATATAGCCTACAGTAGAGTCCATATCCTTCATGTTCTTTCAATCCAAGAATGGAAAGCCCGTCCTTACACAGACAAAACCACAAACTACCCAAAACACCCCTACTTCAATTACTATGATTACCAAGATGCGTGGTATAACCTTTTTTATCTTAAGAGTTATTCGCATTCATGGTTCATATTTTTTGATAGAAACTTTGAATGTTCATACCCAAAGTGGTTCGTTAGATGGTTTAAGTTTTTAGGTAATATCCCAGAAACTCTTCCATACCCAGTCTTAGAAGGTTTTAAAAGGTTCAAGGAAATCTTCTATCAAAAAATCCCAGATTTTGAATATCTCCTCCAATTCTCCATTTTATTCAAGATTCCATGGATTATTTCCTGGACTTTTAGTGTTACACCTGCATGTGACACTTCCCCAAGCCTACTACAAAGAACTGTCCGAGTCAAATGGTGGGACAACATCCCTGCAGATCAAATTCAGAAGATGACAATTCAAGGAGTTTCAGATTATTACTCCCTGAACTATGAAGATTCTTCCTCCAAAGTCATTCAACCATCAAAAGAAGAAGACAATGAAGACAAAGAGATAGAACAACTCTTAGCCACAAGTTCAAAAGAAGAACTCAAGAAAATAATCAAAAAAGTCAGAGAGGCATCGTCAAGCGGTTCCAGCACTAATCAAGATACCGAGGTTATTCAAGACGCTCAAGATCCGTATTCCGATATTAATATTTACGAATAATAAATATAGTGTGTGTTTGGTGAATTGTCTTTGTAGACAATTTCTTTCTTATTCAAATTGTGTTATTATTCATATGTAGAAAATACACCTCTTCGTATTTTCGACTTTATATTAATCAAATAATTAATCAAATAAGAATTATTACTAACCTTTACAGGATTGAAGAAAAAGGCAATTGATTTGATAAAATCTATTGTCGGCCAAAAACAAGAAAATGGCAAGGAAGTCAAAAGGCTACAAAAGAAAATGGCAAAGAAGTCAAAAGGCTACAAGGCTATGCAAAAGAAGACAAAGAAAAAAGAAGAGAAGATTGTCTACCACAAATAATGCATAATGCATTTACAGCCAGTTACCAGTCATGCTCAATTATTCAAGAAAAGAAACAGACAAATGTCGGTCACAAAGAAATCTCCAACGCCTATAAAAGAAGATCAAAGAAACGAAGAAGATCATCAGTTTCTTCTCCCATCAATTCTTTCCATATTCTCTCAATGTTATGTCTAAAAAATCCCTTAGATTTTCTACTTCAAGATGTTCAAAGTCTTTAGATTTCCAGATATTCATATCCCCAGATGTATGCAAAGCTTGTCGAGAAGACAACTGTTCAATTAATCATTTAATCAAAGAAGGTATTTTCTAAACATGCTTTTCGTTATTGTATTTGATAATGGTTGCCTTATTTTACAAAAATTTAATAATATGCATCTTATGAATATAGATAGTACATTTCAAATAAAAATTTTTGTTCCAGAATATAATACGATTAGGATTCTTAACGATATTATAAACTTTTTTATTTTAAATCATATATCTCAATTTGTAGTTATTCATCAACCAAATTATCGTTATAATAGTCTTTTACAAAGAGCAGATCATAATAGCCATTCATACGTTCATCAATATTATAATTAATTTTTTTTTAAATATGCTTCGCATAATCTTATTTAATAATGGTTGTCTCATTATTAAAACTTTCAATGGTAAGTTATCAAAAATTCTTTTATAACTAATTTCATTGATTAAATGTTTTGCATGTTTAGCTTTGTTAGTTAAGGTATTTAACTCTGTATGAATAATTGGGTCTGTAAATTTAAATTTTATTTCTTTATTTAAAACTTTTGTGCAAATTCCTTCTTGATCAACAGTAATTGGATAAAGTTGGTATCAAGAAGATCATCAGTTTCTTCTCCCATCAATTCTTTCCATATTCTCTCAATGTTATGTCTAAAAAATCCCTTAGATTTTCTACTTCAAGATATATATAGATATATATATATACATATATTTATATATATATACATATATATATATATATATATATATATATATATATATATATATATATATATAAGAGATGGTGAAAAGCAACCAACTCAAAATTGAGATGGTCAGCCAAAATTGGCCAACCACATGAGTACATATAGAGGGTCAACTAAAATAAGCTAAGCCATAAGTTTTCACAAAGACTTTCACCCCTCGTAATAAATACCCACATCATTCTTTCATTTTATCATTTCCTCACCAATGTAGGATAACCAAAACACACCATATTTCAAGATTTGATGAATACTTAAACCACATTATGCCACCTCATTCTTGGTGGTTTTCTCTTTTAATATTAATGACATGTTTAATATTGTAATCTCTAAAATTCACCTTGGTTGTTCCTTGAATATATACAAATAAAAGGGATGGTGAAAAGCAACCAACCCAAACTTGATATGGTTAGAACAAATTAGCCAGCCACATAAGTACATATAGAGGGTCAACTTAAATAAGCTAACTCATGAGTTTTCACAAAGACTTTCCCTCCTAATAACTACCAACATCATTCTTTAATTCTATCATCTCCTCACCAATAACGGATAACCAAAATGCACCAAATTTCAAGATTTAATAAATACTCAAATGTCATTGTGTCACCTCATTCTTGGTGGTTTCTCCTTTAATATATATATATATATATATAAAGAAAAGGGATGGTGAAAAGCAACCAACCCAAACTTGAGATGGTTAGCCAAAATTAGCAAACCACATGAGTACATATAGAGGGTCAACTAAAATAAGCTAACCCATTAGTTTTCACAAAGACTTTCCCTCCTCCTAATAAATACCCACATCTTACTTTCATTATATCATCTCCTCACCAATGTGGGATGACCAAAACACACCATATTTCAAGATTTGATGAATACTCAAACCACATTATGCCACCTCATTCTTGGTGGTTTTCTCTTTTAATATACACATGAATTAACACGAAAGAATACATACTTTTTTTCTTATAGTCATTCCTATTTCAAACTTTTATATTTTCACCAATGTGGGATGATAAAACTCAATCACATTTCAATGTTTGTGGAATACTCAAATATCATGATACCACCTCATTCACCTTGGTTGTTCCTTTAATATATATAAATAAAAAGGATGGTGAAAAACAACCAACCCAAACTTGAGATGGTTAGCCAAAATTAGCCAACCACATGAATACATATAGAGGGTCAACTAAAATAAGCTAACCCATGAGTTTTCACAAAGACTTTCCCTCCTCCTAATAAATACCCACATCATTCTTTAATTCTATAATCTCCTCACCAATGTGGGATAACCAAAACGCACCATATTTCAAGATTTGATGAATACTCAAACCACATTGTGCCACCTCATTCGTGGTGGTTTTTCCTTTAATATATATATATTGATTAATATAAATAAAAGGGATGGTGAAAAGCAACCAACCCAAACTTGAGATGGTTAGCCAAAATTAGCCAACCACATGAGTACATATAGAGGGTCAACTAAAATAAGCTAACCCATGAGTTTTCACAAAGACTTTCCCTCCTCCTAATAAATACCCACATCATTCTTTCATTCTATCATCTCCTCACCAATGTGGGATAAACAAAACACACCATATTTTAAGATTTGATGAATACTCAAACCACATTATGCCACCTCATTCTTGGTGGTTTTCTCTTTTAATATACACATGAATTAACACAAAAGAATACATCCTATTTTTCTTATAGTCATTCCTATTTCAAAGCTTTTATCTTTTCATCAATGTGGGATGATAAACTCATTCGCATTTCAAATGTTTGTGGAATACTCAACTCTCATGATACCATCTCATTCATCTTGGTTGTTCCTTTAATATATATAAATAAAAGGGATGGTGAAAAGCAACCAATCCAAACTTGAGATGGTTAGCCAAAATTAGCCAACCACATGAGTACATATGGAGGGTCAACTAAAATAAGCTAACCCATGAGTTTTCACAAAAACTTTCCCTCCTCCTATTAAATACCCACATCATTCTTTCATTCTATCATCTCCTCACCAATGTGGGATAACCAAAACGCACCATATTTCAAGATTTGATGAATACTTAAAACACATTGTGCCACCTCATTCGTGGTGGTTTCTCCTTTAATATATATATATATATATATATATATTGATATATATATATATATATAGGGGTGGTATCGGGTACAAACCAGTTAGTTTGTACAAACTCGTACAAACCATACCTAGCTTCATGATTTTGTAAATTTGGCTTCATAAATATATATATATATATATATATATATATTGGCTTCATTAATATATCATTTGGCATTTTTAACTAATTTTTTTACAAAAATAAGGGTATTTTAGGGTATTTTGTAAAAAAATTAGTTAAAAATGTCAAATGATATATTCATGAAGCCAATATATATATATATATATTCATGAAGCCAAATTTACAAAATCATGAAGCTAGGTATGGTTTGTACGAGTTTGTACAAATTAACTGGTTTGTATTTGATACCCAGCCTATATATATATATATATATATTGATTAATATAAATAAAAGGGATGGTGAAAAGCAACCAACCGAAACTTGAGATGGTTAGCCAAAATTAGCCAACCACATGAGTATATATAGAGGGTCAACTAAAATAAGCTAACCCATGAGTTTTTACAAAGACTTTCCCTCATCCTAATAAATACCCACATCATTCTTTCATTCTATCATCTCCTCACCAATGTGGGATAACCAAAAAGCACCATATTTCAAGATTTGATGAATACTCAAACCACATTATGCCACCTAATTCTGGGTGGTTTCTCCTTTAATATATAAATTGATTTTAATTTATTTTAGAGTAAACTTTAATTTTTGTCCTTGAGGTTTAGTAAAAACTTTAAAAGTGGGACCTGAACTTTTATAAGTCTAGAAAACATCCTTATGGTTTTCATTTTACTCTGCAAACGGTCCCTGGTCACTAACTCAGTTAAATCATTTCCGTTAAGTAAAGGGTATTTCTGTCTTCTTGCCTTTATTACCTATTTTTATTTTTAAATATTAAATAAAGTTAAATCATTTAACCTACACACATTTCATTTTGAACATCCACCCCCATTTTTTTTATCCAGCACCGCTCGTTGCCATCCATTTCTTAGCTCCTCCCTGTGTTTCTGAATTCTAACCCTCCATCTCTGTGTTTACTTAAAAAGTGGCAAAAATCATGAAGTTAGAAACTAGAGTTGGACCAAAAATCATGCATCCATTTCACAGATCTTTGATTTCTTTGTGGATCCGTCGGTGTCGTTCGAGAATTCGTTTACAAACTAACCAAAAAAAAACTAGAGTTGGACCAAAATTCATCCATCCACTCGGTTGATTTATGTCCAGGTTTCGAGCTCCGATTGCCACGCTGTCACGGTAATAATCCGCCGTACATTAACATTATCGGTGATCGCGCCTTTTCCATGGCTGCTAATATATCGAAGATGAAACATCCACCGACCCAGCAAACTTTGTAAACGGCAACCCGAGCTCGTGGAACCATCCCACGGGCCGACCCGGTTACGTATCCTAATAAGTTTGCTCCGGTGACTACCGATCCACCGGTGGTGGTTGTGGACGACGTCCCCTTAATTCTTTTAAACGACACGTCTGAAATCTTCACACTTGAAGAGTGTGTCTGATAATCATTCAAAATCGATTAATTAATTAAACATATATGTATTTTTGGCCGAAAATGGTGACCTTTCGGGACCAGTTTTTGGCCGGAGATGATGATCGGTTTTTGGCCGGAGATGGTGACCATTTTGGCCGGAGAAGCAAAATATAAAGTATTATTATGGTGTTTTTTTAGAAGAAAACTAAATATTTTAATGAAAAGACAGAAGTACCCCTCACCTAACGGGTGAAATAAATTGAGTTAGTGATTAGGGACCGTTTCTAGAGTAAAATGATAATCACAAGGACGATTTCTAGACTTTTCAAAGTTCAAGTCTCATTTTCAAAGATTTCATTAAACCTCATGGACCAAAATTAGAGTTTACTCTTTATTTTATTTTAGAATATTTAGTCTTTTTGGCTATATTTGGTATTTATAAAAAGTTTTTTTTTATGTTTAATTCCCATACTGAAAGCAACGAAACAGTAAAACACTTGAACATATTTTCACAACAGAATGATTTTTTAGATGTATTTCATTATAATAATTGTTTCCAAACCAAAACAATATACAACTACTGTCTTATAAATTCTGTTTCAATGGATGTCTAACCAAACCCTAATTTATGATTCAAAACGAACCCCTATCTTGAGGCAAATATATATGGAAAAATGAGCATAAAGTGTTATTTCTTTATGTTTATTAATTAAAGTGAAGGGCAGTTGGTAGTGTAGTATGTATAGAAGTTATATATATATATATATATATATATATATATATATATATATAGGGTTGGGTTCACGTGAGACCAACCTGTTTTTGTGAGACCGTGAGACCACAAAATAACACTAAAACTTCACAACGATTCATTGTGAAGGTAAGCAAAACAGCGAACCTTCACAGCAAAAACACTGTGAAGGTTTACCTTCACAGTCTTTTACTGTGAAGGTTTAGTGTTATTTTTTTGGTCTCACGGGTCTCACGGAAATGGCTTGGTCTCATATGATCTCAAGTCTATATATATAGGACGATAATCAAATGAGAACCTAAAATAGGTTGAGAATCGTAAAAACCGATCTAAGTCGTTAATTGATTTTAATCTATGGACATTATTATAGGCAAAAATAGGTTGAGAACCGTGAGAACCTATGAATGAATTTTTATGTTTTTAAAACCATAGGATCAAAACAAAATGATGGCTTAGATCGGTTCTCACGTTTCTCAACCTATTTTTGGTTCTCACATGATTTAACCCCTATATATATATATATATATATATATATATATATATATATATATATATATATATATATAGGGTCAGGTTCAGGGAAAAACCCTAAATAAATGGAAAACCAGAAAACCACGAAAAAACGGATGAAAAAGTATATCAATATGGTTGTCAAATTAACGAGAAAAATATAGTCGTTTATTTGGTGTAATTTATTTCGTTCAAAATTTGTTTATTTTTCGTCTTTTTTCGAATAAAAAATAGAGGGGGTGAGGTTTTTTGATTGAATTAATATTGTTGTAACCGCCTCCTTAATCACATCCATCAGATCATCTAATCTAACGGTCGATAAGGTGTTTTTTAGTTTTTCATTCATTTGAGGTTTTCTCCTGAACCTTCCTCTCTCTCTATATATATATATGTATATAGAATACAAATCAAATACAAACCATGTATTTATGGCACCCCTTACAAACCAATGTGCAGAGGCGGACCCATAATTTTTTTCTTACGGTGGCCCCTTTGACGAACCTAAAAATTTTCCACATCGCCCGATGTTTTAGCCTAATTCCACTGCTTTGAAAATATTTTTTTAATTTTTTTCTCGATTTCGAGGAACTTTTAAAAAAATTCAATTTCGAGAGAACTTTTCGGGTTTTTTGGTTGATTGTAAGAGTTTTTTTGGGATTTTTGGTTGATTTTAGAGTTTTTTTTATACGGTTGTACCATTTAAAACGATACGGTTGCACTCTTCACACGACTAAAATTTTTTACCCTTCGCCGGACGAACGATACGGTGGCACGTGCCACCGTATCCCACACTCTAGGTCCGCCACTGCATATGTGAACAGTGTGTGCATAATCTGAGATGCATATATGCATTATCTCATATGAATGTATGATCATTATATGTATATTCTTGCATTTATGCGTATATGTATATGGACATTGTTCACATACGCACATTGATTATTCACATATGCACTGTGGTTTGTAAGGTGTGCAACAAATGTAAGGTTTGCATTTTTACGGAACCTATATATATATATTATTTTTTTGAAATATATATACACTAGAATGTATGATGGTATGTTTGACAATATATATGGAGTGCTATAAATATGTGTTGTATATGTAATGTACGTTTACCTGCAAAAGGGTATTGAGTAAAGCTTAGGCAAATATGAATACAATTAATGTAGGCCATACTTTTCTTACCATTTACATTTTTATTTTCAAATGTACAACAACACACATGACATTCCACCAAATTATCTAATTTTCGTTCCTTTCCATATTCGTTAATTTCAAGAGAGAATCTAGAATATTTAGGGGTCTATGATTGATGAATGGTAATTCACTAAGAATTAAGAAATACCAAAAAGTGGAATTTGGGCTCAAAACAATATCACGTTGGTTTTGCATTATCTTGATAACAAAATGTTGTGCTTTTTTCGATTAAGGTGGTGATTGGTTGGAGTTATTGAGGGATAAGGAATGAGAATAAGAATGATAATGAATAATGAATAATGTGGTTTGGTTTGGTTTGATATAATATAATGAATTCATTATCCTAAACCTATTAATTTTCATTCCTGACCAAATTGAGGGGAATGAAAACCTTAGTCCCGCTTAGTATCTTGATGTGAATGGAACATATTTTTTATTTTCATGTAATCATGTTAGATGACACATATTTGTATTAAAATTTTTATATAAAATAAATTTTTATTGATTAATTATATTGGTTTAACCAAACAATATCAATGCAATGGTCATTTCTATTCTCATTCTACTGCATTTCCGTTTTCATTTTCATTCTCATTTCTTAAAATAAAGCAAACGCACCTTAAATGTTTTTAGAGTGACAAAAGGATAAACGAATGTGCAACCATGTTGGTAGGTTTAAAGAAACAATACAATTAATAGAAAATCAAAAATTCATGGTTAATAACTAGTATAATCATAGATCTATATTCAGTTTATTTGTATCAAAAGTTGATTTAATTTATATTTATGGAATACCATCAAAATTTATATTTAAAAGACAATCCTTTAATTTGCAACAAACTTTTCAGGACTTTGCTCATTATCATCATATTAATTAATTTCTATACCCAACGCAAAGTTATAGTTGTAATTTTATAATAGAAAATAAAAACACTTGAAACTATATTTATTTAACTCAAATATGTAATTTTCCCTTAATTCAAGATTCTAACAATCCCTTCCAAATTAGGTAGATATGTAGTGAAATATGTGTTTTTAAGCCTTAACTTGTGATTTATTTACCAATAAGTTTCATTGTGTTTAATTTAAGTTAATTTGAAGGTTGGATTTGGGACGTACACAAGTACTTATTTAGGTCTATAATTATATCATTAGAGACGAACATACATGATTTGTAAATATTCATTGAATGTTAAGATCCCTTAATTTTAATTTCCGTTATGAACATGCATGAGAATAGTGGATTTTGATCGTATGATGTAGCAAACACTTACAGATCAAGAAGATGATGAACAGCTTCTTAATCTCTTACTTCAATTCTGGTGTTTGTATTTAATTTGATCATACTTATTAACCATACGAGGATATCTTACAACCAAGGTTTTTGGTCTGGTTTTACTACTACATATATACCTGCCTTTAATTATAACTGCAACGACTCTAGTTCTAAAAACATATGAAATTAACTATATAGAAAAATAGTACATAAAAATTATGCAGAATTTGACTGCAGTGAGTAAAGGGGGATCGAGTGGCTTTTCGCACTCTTGTACCCAAACATATATGCAGGGACTCAACATCATTGTAATGTGTCAAAGCCCCAATTACAATTGACTAATTTCAATGCCTTTTTTTGGGACCTTCTTTCTTCCACTCACACAAACTTCCATGTTATTTCATGTAAGATAAACTATACTTTGATTTATTAAAAACCCGAAATTGGTTTGGATTTTACGTAGAATTTCATTTATTATATATATATATATATATATATATATATATATAGAGAGAGAGAGAGAGAGAGAGAGACACGTGAGATCATATGAAAAGTGTCATTTTTGGTGAGAAATGTAAGAACCACTTTTAAGCCGTTGATTACCTTTTAATCAAATACCCTCTCATGAATTGCGGCTTAAAAGGAAATTGATCTGGTGCATCTCATTCTAATGTTTGTCCATTTCTCATCCAACGGTTGATAACCACTTATCATGCTTCTCACCATATTTAACACTTCTCACTAGAACGCAACCCTATATAATTACCATATATGTTTTGTCTTAGTTATGGTCTCTTACTCTCTTAGCTCAATATCAATCTACTTCTTCTATTAAAATAAGGGTAAAATTGTCATTTTATAATTTGTCGCGATCCTTTCTTTCTTTTGCTAGAAACCCCCAAGCAAATTCCTCTTCTTTCAACCCTCGAGGCCTTGAAGACCCTTCCATCCCATGCATAACAACTTGGTAGCTATATAATCGTCCTCTAAGATCATATTTAACAAGCCTAAATTAAGTTTAACATGTCTTATCTAAAGGTGTTATATTAAGTTTAGATTTTTTGAGTGTTTTAAAAGGTACTTTTGAGTGTTTTAAAAGGTTTTTTATGATACTTTTGAAACAAAGTGTAATATTAACCTTTTATAAAAATTATTTGCAAAAATATCTTATAAAACAATTGTGCTATAAAAAAGGTGTTTATAGAACAATTCTTAAAATGTCTTCTAAAAAGACTAATATATACTTTGTTTCAAAATATTCTAAAAAATTTGCTAAGACGTTCAAAATTGTCCAAAACTTATTATAATACTTTTAAATAAGATACACAAAAGTTTGGTGTTATGAACTTAAATCCTATAAAAGTAGTCTATTAAAATACTAAACACATGTAATATTCTGTAAATTTGATTTTATTTATTTATTATAGTAATATACGCTATAATATGGGGGAGGCTATTGGCACCAAAATTAGGCTAATGGCACCAAAAAAGTCAAAAAACATTACATTGTTTTCATAAATAATCATTGTTTGATTAATATATATATATATATATAATATATATTTATATAATATATATATATATATATATTATTTGATATATATATATATTATTATCTATTTGTTTTATATATATATATATTAGAAATATAGAAATATATATATATATATATATATATATTATTCTTTTTGTTTATATCTATAGGGGTGTCAATTATATAATTATAAAAATAAAACATAAACATTGCGATTTAACATATAAATAGAACATAAAATAATCTATGTTACATTCAATTATTCTAAAATAACATTATCCGTCGTACAATTAACACGTAAAAGTTGTTGGTACTTCTGTATTCGATCTGAATACGAGGTAGCCCATCCTGCAACACACGGATAACGAAAGTGGGTACAATGTTGAGTTATAGTAGGGAACGGGTATCCTTCTGCCATATCTAATTTCACATAATGGTTACCATTAACGTACCCAATTGTAAAAGCAACATGTTGATACCACGCTGGCGGAGTGGACCTAAGCGGCAAGTACGTCACACAGCCTGCCATATTTATAACGTGTAATATCACATTATACTTTAAAGCAATCAAGACACCTATTTCAGGCATTGTCATCCAGTGTTCAACCGGTGCACCTCCATCTGATTGAAAGAAGTTTAAAGTGTTGTAAACAATATTCCAATATTGACCTCCAAAAGCGTTCCAGTATTCTGTCTTGTGTTGTAACACCCTAAAAACAGGGCTAATTTAAACCTTTAAAACTCCACAAGTTATGATCATAAAACTTCAAACTTATATAACAAGAGGATCATCAGTAAGGTTTTTATATACAACGAATGTCTAATTCAAATAACCTATTAATCTAATCATACATCATAATCAGATTAACTAGGTTATCTAATCATCTGTCCCAAAATATCCAAAAGAACAAATAGATCCCCTGTTATCTCCAAGTTTGATTTCTTCAAAAGTTCTCGTCTCTCATCCCCACTTACTTCCCAGCAGCTTGTACCTGGTAAGAAGATTCAACTTGCAACATTAGGCTTTCGCCTAGTGAGAATATTCATATCAAATTAAAATTTAACAATCAAAATATTAACAGATATATCAAACCTGTTATCAAACATCTTACCGAATAAATGTTCAATTCAACAACAAGAATCTATCCAATTCCCTTCCTTATGACTATTTCATCTAGTCATCCTACTACCATCAAGAATTACTATAATTCCCACCGGATTTATAAATAATTCCAACTCCCAGAAATTACAGTTTCCAAACCTGCTTCTTTCTGAATTAAGATTTCAATTCCTCAACAATAAAGATATCTCATCTTTCGATTGAAATGGGAATTACAACTCTAAGTCTGCTATTCCTCATTTCATTTCCTCCCCACCTTGAATCACTGGTCCCCCAAATGAGATTTTATCGCGATCAACAACCACCAGAGACCCTCACAGATGATTCAAGATTCACTCCAACAACTAGAAATACATCCCAACAGTCCCGGGCTAGTAAACGGTTCTCATTATACCGTACTTTATGCCCACTAGACCAGATGCATATTTCTAGCCAACGCCACACAATAATTGTGTATCATCACTCTTTCTATTGTATGCTAAAGTTATACAATTCATCATATATTCTATATCTCTATGTACAGAATATTAATTTCAACGATTATCCCCACTTTGTCATTTAGCATCGCGGATCAACATCTCAACAATTAACTACAGATCCGGACTCATAAATAAGTCCTTACAATTTAACATAACATGGTTTTTACATCAACAACAGAGTTATAAACATATAACAAATAGCATATATACCTCAGATTATGTTCCTCATAAGACCATAAAAATGATACTGGAATGGCTCAGAGTTCGCAACCCACTGTAGCGAAAAGCTACACTTTTCGCAAGCCAAAGCTGCGAAAAGTTCAGAACTCGCAACCCTTTGTTGCGAAAACTCCAGAACTCGCAACCCTCTGTTGCGAAAACCCCACTTTTCGCAATCCTCTATTGCGAAAACCTTCACTTTGCGCAACCTACTGTTGCGAAAAGTTCACTGTTCATCGTCTTCTCTACTGATTCAGCTCACCAGTTTGACTCATTAAGCCTACCATTTCTTAATTAAACCATACCACTGAGTTTATACACAAGTATAACATATCTATAACAATTTTAATTGCTTAATTTTAATAAGAGTGAATAAACTCACCTTATCAGCTTTCTGAACACAGTGTTCTTCACAAAAACTCTTCTCAACTTAATCCAAATCTGAACAGATGATTTATAGCTTAATACACCACTTAGATTAAGAAATTAATAGAAGAAACTCAGATTTTCTTACCACAATTCTTCCAAAATCAAACTTTTCTTTCTTCTGCCTTCTTCTTTTTTTCTTTTCGTCTATCTCTCTGTCACGTTCTATCTCTCTCTGTTTCTCTGTTTTTCTTTCTTTTAGAATGCAAAACAAAACTCAGTATTATCAAATACTGATTAAATCCTAAAGTGACACCTCATGTCATAAACATGAGTCATTACCCAATTAAACCTTTCACCCCAAACTTTCAACTAAAGACAAATCAACCCTCCAAGTTTAATATTTCCTAAAGGAATCTTTAAACTTTCAACATTTGTATTTTAACCTTAATTGAATTATAATACTCTAAATAATTCAAGGTTACTCCAAATACAAATACATCCCAATCTTATTATAATAATAATAATAACGAAGATTTAGGATGTTACATGTGTGTATCTAACTCTTCCATCAAGTTAGACCGAATTGTGGGACATGCATCTTCATGAAGACCCAGACAGACAGCTATTGCTCGGAATCCACAATTTCCATCACCTCTCACATCATGTACATGCGTAATGTAAGGGTGAAACATCTTTGGAAATTGATTAATGTATTGATGTACATTATAGTTTTGCCCATGAAAGAATTGTGTCTCGGTGGTTCCTGGTAACTCATTTTTTCCAAGTCAACAAATGTTGACGCGTTCGAACTACTACGTCTAAGGGGTCTTTCACTTGTAAAAGACGGGTCAACATGAGTTGCAACAGACAGATCAACATGAGTTGCAAATGAGGGATCAACATGAGCTGCAAATGTAGGCGAGTTATCAAAGTTATTAAGGATAAACGAATGAATTCAATCAACTTCTATATATCAATTTGTATTACAATTTAACAAAACGTAAAACAAGATAATTTAAAATTTTATAAATCAAAATATACTATATTATTGTTAAACTTTAATTAATAAATATTTAGAAAAATAAGTCGGTACGGTACGGTATTACCGTGGTACACGACTTCTAATACCACGTATCAACCAAGTTTAAATAGTTGGTACGGTATACCAACCAATTAGGTCGATACCAACTAAATTGGTACCAATTAAATTGGTACGGTTGGTATGAAAATTGGTTGGTTTGTCTCGGTACAAAATTGACACCCCTATATATATAAACAAAAAGAATAATATATATATATATATATATATATATATATATATATTTCTATATTTCTAATATATATATATATATATATAAAACAAATAAATAAATAATAATAATATATAGGGAAATTAATTAAAATACCCAAAGTCAAACCAACTGTTACCAAAATACCCAAAAAAATTTCAATTTTGCAAAAATACCCAAAATACCCGCGATGGGGTCCCGCGATCGCGGGATACGCTGACGTGGCACGTATTTTGGGCACAAATGCTCCGCGAAGCCCCTAAACTTTGGCCGCGGTGCACTTTTGGTCCCTGCCCGCGATCGCAGCCCGCGATGGGCCAAAATTTACAGTTTTGGTCCCTGAAATTTTCAACTTTTGGTCCCTGAAAATTTACACTTTCAGCCCCTATACTTAGACGAATCTTGATGCTTTTACTGTTTTTTTCCACAATTATTGCAATTTAAAGACCGATTTGTGGTTGAAATTCAATTGCATGTTTCAATCAATGTTAAATCAATGTTTTTGGAATATCAGTTTGTGGATGAAATGAGAGATTGGTTTTCTGATATGTTGGTTGTTTCATTCATAAATAGACGTAAAATTCAAGCCATAATTCTCACACAACGATTTCATTGTTGCAATATTTCTTTCTGCAATATTTTGTGTTTGAGATACTACTGAAAAAATGAGTTCATCTGTTGCAAAAGCTAAGCTATATTTCTGTTTTGATGGTGAATGGGTGCAAGATAACAATGAGTGGAATTTTGCTTATAAATCTAAGCATGGTGTTAAAGTGTCAGTAAACTATACTTATCAGAAGTTTGTTGCATACGCTATGCAAAAATGTGGAATCAACTCTTCTGATATTTGCAAGTTAGTGTTTAAAAATGGCGATGGGTCATTTGTGGATTTATCCAACGATGGGGATATCTCTACTTTTCTGCACCTTGCAGTCGATTCAGAAAGACCCCCATTAGTCTTTGTGTATCTCGGCGTATCCGACAGTGACGACGACGACGGTGACGACGACGGTGACGAGGAGGGTGACGACGACGAAGACCTCCAAATAGAGCAGCCTGATTCTCAACAACAACAACCACCACCACCATCACCACAACCACACGAATGGCGTACTGCTGGAGTTGCTGATGACGAAACCCACGTTTTCAGAACGGGTAATTCTGAAATAGACAGATCAGACACCGATAATGATGATCACGAAGAATATACCCCTAGTAGAAAATCATGTAGTCAGATAAATGACTTTTTTGATATGCCCCCTATTCTTCCAGACTCCCATACCCAGACACAAAGCTACGAACCTACACCTTATATTCGTAGCGAAAGTTTAACAGCAGGTCAGATATTCGATTTGAAGGATCTCTTAGCAAGTCAGATCGGACTCAAGTTCTTGGAAGAGGGTTTCCAAAGTCGCGTGAGGGCATCTAACAAAATCAAATACGTAGTTGAATGTGCTAGAGAAAAGTGTGAGTGGAGGTTGTACGCGATTCACACGGGTCCCAAAGGAGGGGCGATAATGATTAGAAAGTTGCACGACGTACACACTTGTACGAGGACGCAACTTAATCCCCACCACAAACAAGCCGGCAAAAAGACTTTGGGTGCGATCCTGAAAAACAAATTTCTTGATGTTAGCAGGTCATTGCGTCCAAAGGACATCGTCCACGACGTTCACCGGCAGTTCGGCGTCACGATTGATTACCACCAAGCGTGGCGTGCGCGCTGCCATGCACTGTTTATGGTGAGAGGCACGTTCGAGGAGTCGTATGAACGACTCCCGACATATTTATATAATTTGCAGATGCAGAACCCTGGTACTGTCACGCAGCTACGGACCGATTCACGTGGACGGTTTGAGATGTGCTTCGTGGCCCTTGGACCCGCGGTACGTATTTTAACACGTCATATGTTTACACATTATAAACTATAACATTTACACATTATAAACTATAACATTTTAACCTATGTTTTTGCAGATCCGCACATTTCTGGAAAATCTACGTCGTGTCCTGATAATAGACGCAGCCCATTTAAAGGGCCGTTACTTGTGTATGATGTTCCTGGCGGTTGCCATGGACGGGGATAACTCCATCGTTCCAGTAGCTTTCGGCGTAGGCAAGTCCGAAACCGGGGACGAGTGGACTTGGTTTCTGTCCATGTTGAGACAAGCTATCGGAGACCCGCAAGGGTTGGTGTTTATGTCTGACAGGGCTCCTTCCATAAGCGCCGCAATCTCTGCCATGTACCCAAACGCCCCTCACGCCATATGCTGTCGACATTTGGAGATGAACGCCAAATCCAAGGACAAACGTATTACCACCTACAAGGATGTCTATTGGGCGGCATGCAGAGCATATATGGATCGGGAGTTTAACAAGTACATGAATATGCTACGATACAGTGTCAAGGAAGCAGCCAAAGTCTTTGACGATGCTGGACCGGAGAGGTGGTCCGCGGCCCATTTTCCTGGACAACGGTATGACATTCTGACCTCGAATAGTGCAGAGTCTGTGAATGCACTCTCCCGTTTTGCGCGTAGATGTCCGATTGTTAATCTTATGGACTACTTTCGGGCCTTTCAACAAGAGTGGTACCAAATTCGACGCCTAAAAGGAGCTAAGATACAAAATGCACTCGCACCAACGGCGGAGAATATCGTTCAGTACAGGGCGCGTCGTGCGGCGACATGGCCGGTAAGAGCAATCGGGTATGGGAAGTACGAGGTGCATGATAACTATATTCACGCGATTGTGAATATGGAAGACCACCTTTGTTCGTGTCGCGAATGGGATAAATCTGGGTTACCGTGCGGCCATGCCATCGCTGCAGCAACATATATGGGTCGTACAGATTGCAGCGACTTGGCTGTACCTTTCTTCACGTCCGAATATTACCGGAAAACATACGTGGAGGTAATAAACCCAGCTGGACCCCCTGCAGCATGGGTGTATCCACCCGACCCGCTTCCACCATGCTATCCACCTTTAATGGATAAGAACAGGGCCGGGAGACCGAGAAAGAACGACCGACGTCCATCACGTGGTGAAAGTTCGATACAACGAAGATGTACTCGGTGCCAATGCGTAGGACACACTCATGGAGAGTGTCCAAATCCCGCCCCTTCAACCGTGCCAAGGAGACATTCTGTCAGTCACACCCCGGGCCCGTCACAGCTTGAACCATATGGAACAAACCCTTATGATACTGTTGATCTAAACACTGATTTGTAAATGATATATATACACACATACATATGCTTCTAAATGAACATTGATAACACAGCTAGTTTGTAAATGATATATATATATATATATTCGTATTATATATTTACACACATAAAGAAAATAGGAGACCTTCAATTTTTCTTAGTATTTTCTTGACCTTGTTCTTGCATCCATGGCAGTGAATGTTAACTCTGAGTACACATGTCTGTTTATATATTCATATTAGATACGTTTTAATTTTAACAAATTACACCATTATAGTTAATTATTTAATTTATGGTACATCTCATATTTTTTTTCAATTTTGTTTTACACTCCTATCGCATTAACATAATAATCATATATTAACTAATTCATTAAATCGTTTTAAATTATTATTATTTGAATGTGTTTATAGATATCGTGAATGGCAATAGGAGAAGGTAGAATTGTTTATAAATGGGGTTTTGACAAGTTGGTATCACTGGACTCATTTAAGAATTGTGAAAATGGGTATTTGGCGAATGATGATTCATGTGTGTTTAAAACACTTCAGCTCCAAACACACATGAATCATCATTCGTCAAATACCCATTTTCACAATTCTTAAATGAGTCCAGTGATACTAACTTGTCAAAACCCCATTTCATATTATATATATACACACACATACATATGCTTCTAAATGAACATTGATAACACAGCTAGTTTGTATTCCATCCAACAAGCTCTTCATCTTCAATCTTTGTGACCCTTCTTCAACGACTTCTGCTTTTGCAACCACGTATGGCCATTGTGTACCACAACCCGCACACACTTTAGCAAATGAGTTGAGGGTTGTCATATATTCTACAAGAGGAGTAGGCCTACGAATGAGGTAACCTCTGACTTGACCTTGCATGATGTATCCAACCTAACCGTGGTTCAGCGGCTTAAAAACTACTTTTCAGAGAAATTAACAACAACAAAAAATACAAAACAACAACACAGTAAAAAAAATACAAATAACAACACAGTAAAAAAAATACAAAACAAAAAAAAATATAACCACCACCTACTTAAAAATTGATTTAGTTTCATCAATCCAAGCTTGCTTCTCGTTTACCTTCGCTTGAATAATTGCGAAGTCTTGCAGAATATGGTGAATTGCTTTTTGTTCTCGACGAACACGAGCCTCCCGAGCTTTTATATCCCCTTTCATCCTTTTGATCTCCCTGTCTTCCTCTTCGATCTTTCTCAAATGGACTGCCTTCCTGTCCATCATTTTTTTCCACTCTTCTATTAGTTTATCTATCTCCTTTTCCTTTTTTGCTATGGCGACCTCGATTTGAGGTGGCATTTTTTCAGGAGTAGACTTAGGGTTTGATGACGATGCCATTTGTGGATGAAATGAGAGAAGAGAGAAATCAATTCAAAGAAAGAAAGCAAGAGAGAAATCAAGAAAGAAAGCAAGAGGAAGTGTGAATTGTGAATTGCATACTACTGATATTTATGGATGAAATCTCAAACATGCAAATGAATTTCAACCACAAATCGGTCTTCAAAGTACAATAATTGTGGAAAAAAACAGTAAAAGAATGCAAGATTCGTCTAAGTACAGGGGCTGAAAGTGTAAATTTTCAGGGACCAAAAGTGAAAATTTTGGTCCATCGCGGGCCATCGCGGGCAGGGACCAAAAGTGCACCGCGACCAAAGTTGAGGGCTTCGCGGGGCATTTGGGGCCAAAATACGTGCCACGTCAGCCCTAGCCCGCTATCGCGGGATCCATCGCGGGTATTTTGGGTATTTTTGCAAAATGAAATTTTTTTTGGGTATTTTGATAACAGTTGGTCAAACTTTGGGTATTTTAATTAATTTCCCTAATATATATATATCTAATAATATATATATATATATATATATTATATAAATATATATATTATATATATATATATTTTAATCAAACAATGATTATTTATGAAAACAATTAATGTTTTTTGACTTTTTTGGAGCCATTAGCCTAATTTTGGTGCCAATAGCACCCCCTATAGTATTTCACCACCATTGTTACCATAAAACCACCTCAACAAAGTAACCCAAAACCGCTGATCAAATGCAATATTAATAATAATAATTATTTTATCCATTTATTTTGTAGTTTAGAAGGAATAAGGAAGAGGTTATGTCAGCAAATGGATACCTTGTCCTTGTGTAAAATAAATTAGAATAACTAGTGTTGGGTCCGTGCGTTGCACGGTGACGATAATTTATTTTTATAGATAATGAGCTGAATTAAAATGAAACGTAATTCATCAATATATATGTATATATATATATCAAAAAATAAACCAAATCGTCATCATTGATTACTATTTTATTTTGCACTATAATATTTACCATTTAGTTGATTTTGATTCCAACCATGGTTATAGATAACCATTCATCCCTCTTTTTTAGACTCATCATTTTTTCTTCCAAATTATCATATTACTGCTAATGTGGGATAATTAAACATAACTTTATTCCAAGATTGAGGAATACTCAAACCTCATTGTTTGAAGTCATCATCTTTTGTTTCTCTTTTAAATTTGCGCCACACTTTTTACTATTTGGTTGATTTTGATTCCTACCATGTTTATAAATTTCAAAACCCTTCATTCCTCCTTTTTATATTCATCATCTTCTTCCAAACTATCATATTCCCACCAGCGTGGGATGATAAAAATCAATCTTATTTCTAGATTTAAGGGATACTCAAATCTCATGTTGTGAAATCATCATCATTGGTTTTCCTCTAATCTCGTACTCTAATTTTTACTATTTAGTTGTATTTTATTTCAACCATGGTTGTAGATTTCACAACCTTTCATCCATCTTTTTATACCCATAATTTTCTTTCAAACTATCATATTACCACCAATTTGAGATGATGAAACTTAACCTTATTTTAAGATTTGAGGATTACTCAAACCTCATGGTCCCAAGTAATCATCATTTGTTTTTCTTTAATTTTTTACTATTATTTTTACTATTTGGTTGGTTTTGATTACAACCATAGTTATCGATTTCAAGCCAATCATCCCCTTTTAATACCTATCATCTTTTTTCAAACTAATACATCACCACCAATGTGGGATGGCGAAACTCAATTTTATTTCAAAATTTGAGCAATACTCAAACCTAATGGTCCAATGTCATCATCCTTGGATTCTCTTTTAATTTTGCCTAATAAATTTTACCATTTGGTTAGTTTTGATCAAACCATAGTTATATATATTGATGTCGATACTGAATGGTATTGATATATTGATTGATTGGATATTGTAAAATGAGTCAGCTTTATTTGTTATATAAATAAAGATTTTTTTTTGCCAAAAAAGGTAGGCTAAATTGAGTCAACCGTAGGAGTTGACACAAAAACATTCATTCTTCATTTCTTATACTCACTTCATATTTTAAAACTTGCATCTTCACACCAATGTGGGATGATGCAAAAGTAAGGTAATCTAAATTGAGCTGACCACATTAACACGAAAACATACATCTTCTTTTTCTTATAGCCATTCCTACTTCAAAACTTTTACCTTTTCACCAATGTGAGATGATGGAACTCAACCACACAAAAACATTCATCCCTACTTTTTTTATACTAATCTCATACTTCAAACTTGCATCTTCTCACCAATGTGGGATAATGCAAAAATAGGGTAAGCTAAATTAAGTCAACCACATAAATTGACACAAAAACATTCATCCCTCATTTCTTATAGCCACTTGCTACTTCAAAATTTTCATGTTTTCACCAATGTGGGATGATAAAACTCACATTTTAATGTTTGTGGAATACTCAACTTTCATGATGCCAAATCATTCTTGGTGGTTTCTCCTTGGGTTCTCTTTAAGTTTTGCCTAATTATTTTTACGATTAGGTTAGTTTTGATCCAACCATGGTTATATATATTGATGTCGATATTGATTGATATTGATATATTGAGTGATTGGGTATTGTAAAATGAGTCAACTTTATTTTTTGTATAAATATATATATATATATATATATAATTTTTTTTTTGCAAAAATAAGGTAGGCTAAATTGAGTCAATCGTAGGAGTTGACACAAAAACATTCATCCCTCCTTTCTTATACTCACTTCATACTTCAAAACTTGCATCTTCTCACTATTGTGGGATGATGCACAAATAAGGTAAGCTAAATTGAGTTGACCACATGAATTAACACAAAAGCATTCATTCTCTTTTTCTTATAATCATTCCTACACAAAAGCATTCATTCTCTCCTAATAAATAACCACATCATTCTTTCATTCTATCATCTCCTAACCAATATGGGATAACCAAAATGCACCAAATTGCAAGATTTGATGAATACTCAAATGTCATTGTGCCACCTCATTCTTGGTGGTTTTTGTTTTAATATATATATTGATTGATTATATAAATAAAATGGATAGTGAAAAGCAACCAACTCAAAACTTGAGATGGTTAGCCAAAATTAGCCAACCACATGAGTACATATAGAGAATCAACTAAAATAAGCTAACCCATGAGTTTTCACAAAGACTTTCGCTCCTAATAAATAACCACATCATTCTTTCATTTCGTCATCTCCTAACCAATGTGGGATAACCAAAATGCACCAAATTGCAAGATTTGATGAATACTCAAATGTCATTGTGTCACCTCATTCTTGGTGGTTTTTGTTTTAATATATATATATATATATATATATATATATATATATATATATATATATATTGATTATATAAATAAAAGGGATAGTGAAAAGCAACCAACCCAAAACTTGAGATGGTTAGCCAAAATTAGCCAACCACATGAATACATATAGAGGGTCAACTAAAATAAGCTAACCCATGACTTTTCACAAAGACTTTATCTCCTCCTAATAAATAACCACATCATTCTTTCATTCTATCATCTCCTAACCAATGTGGGATAACCAAAATGCACCAAATTGCAAGATTTGATGAATACTCAAATGTCTTTGTGCCACTTCATTCTTGGTGGATTTTGTTTTAGCATTTAGTCTCTTTTTCTTATAGTCATTCCTACACAAAAGTATTCATTCTCTCCTAATAAATAACCACATCATTCTTTCATTATATCATCTCCTAACTAATGTGGGATAACCAAAATGCCCCAAATTGCAAGATTTGATGAATGCTCAAATGTCATTATGTCACCCCATTCTTGGTGGTTTTTGTTTTAATATATATATATATATTGATTTTAAGAGTGAATACTATTTTTGGTCCCCCGTCTTTTGTTGTTTTCTAGTTTTCATCCCTATCATTTGTAAAATACATTGGTAGTCCATTTTTCGTGTTCGTAACCCAATGTAGTTCCATCCTCTACGCCGTTAGAGATTTTTTCATTATGTAACACCCTCAAAATTGAAAAGAGCAACCAACTAAAAATTTCAATAATACAACTGAAAAGAATAAAATTTCTACCTATAAACCAATACTAGAAATATCTCAAATTAAGTTCTATAATAAACCCCGAACAACTCATTACCTAAGTCTTATTACAAAGACTAAATCCATATCGGGTGTTACTTAACCCAAGTACAAGTTATTAATCCCAAAATAGATGCGGAAGACTTCACTAAGCAAATCACTCCCCGAGCACACTACTAGCACTCATCTCTTCACAGTGTCGCTAGAACTATTTCCAACCTGAACCTGTTGCACATGCCGACAAATAAAAAGGTTAGGCTAACGCCTAGTGAGTTCAAGAGTTTTATCATGATTGCGTAAATCAATAAACGAGGAAGATGTATCTTGAAAACATAATTTCCCAAAAGAATTTTATAACAATTATGTAAACAACTCATTTTCCCAACACACACAAATCTTGAGCCGAAAGCTTTCATATTAAACATTTTCCAAAATAAACTTAATCCACAACTCACTCAAAATGTGCTTTTACATTAAATATCTCAAGTAATATAAACGTAGATAAAAAACTTCAATATTAAAAACATCCAATAAGGATGAGACATAGTGCTCCGCCAATAAACCATGGGAAACAATTCAAATAGATAAAATACGTCACCGAAAATATGGATAAAAGTATATACCCAAAAAACAACACTTTTCGGTGATGGGGGAGACCCGGTTCCATCGAATGTGACGGGCACACAAAGTTAAGTCACTTACGATGTTATTGGATTACACCTCAAGTCCCGGTTTTAGTTCCCATGCCATAAAGACATCACAACCTCAAACCATATACATGCCTTTATTGCCTACTCCGTCGAGTTACACCTCAAGGACTTATGGGACCACATTGCTTATCCAATCTAGACGAGTTACACCTCAAGGACTCCAATGCCCCCTATTGCCTACTCGCTAGTGGCCCCGAACGGCCCACCGCATATAACCATGCGTTCCAATAGTCCACTCCTCCACAAAGAGATATACACCAAAATAACTCATGATCCCGGAGTACAACCCATAACGGTTCCTCTCCATAAAAGGAACGAGACATCAACAATGCTAGTTCGGCATAAGCCCCAAAGTGAGAAAATCAAGACTCATCACTATTAAGTATGACTGATTTACATGCTTATGGATCCAATGCATTACAGTCTAAAACGTTACATGACTCAAAACGAAGAAACTAATGCATTCAAAATATGTAACTTCTAAATAAGATGCAAATAAATGCGTAACACAACCAAAACTCCATCTTGAGCTATTAAAATTGGGCAAAGGCCCGAGACTCATTTGAGTATGATTCAAGCCTAGAAAGGCAAAATAACGATTGACTAACTACACGAGCCCATACGGTTATATAAACCAAAACATATATTTACTCAAATCTTTGACTCATAAAACACAATTGGCCCTCGGCCCAAATCTAAAAGATTTACAATTCACAAATGTCCATAAAGTCGAGATTGACCAACTCTAACAATTCACACATTTGTATTTTCTAAAACGTACCGTATCATAGTTTGTGCATAATCAAGACAACACTAAAAGCACGTTTTTACCCAGCAACCTTCATTTGTGAAAATAAGTTAAACAAACAGTTTCAATCATGATTTACTTAACAAAGTGTCCAAAATCCCAAAAGTGAGTGTTTTATAAGATTTTATAAAGTTAAACACTTTCATAATTAAAACCCACCAAATAGCTCCACAAAGGATAGTTTTCAATTAAACACATAATCACTTTAAAAATGACATTTTGGCATGTACAACGTTTTCACAAATCAACTTGAACTCACATTGCTAGATTTAGGCTAAATCTAGATTTCCCCCAACTTGAGCTCATTTGGAGAAACTCGGATCTTCAAGCCAAAACTTCCAAAACCTAGATCCACAAGTTTCCAACCATAAATAATCATCCTCAAACACTTATATATGTTCCCCCCAACATAAAACATCCAAAATCACCAAAATACCAAAACCATAACTTCTTAGATGGAGAAAAGTGATACGCTTACCTCAACCACCACCAAATACTCCTGAATCATCCAATAAACTTCAAAACTCTTTCTAGATCCTTGAAGATCTCTCAAAAACGAAACCATGGGAACTTGAATCACTCAAATCGGAGTTGGGATGCAAACGTTATGAAGGAATGATGATTGAGGGTTGAAAATCGCGTCTTAATACACCAGACCCGCTCCCGCGGCCTACCTTGCGGCCTCAAGTCGCGTGGTAGCTCGCACGCCTCCCACTCCAGAGGCTTACGTGGCTTGGGCCGCGGCCCAAAGTCGCGTACCAGCCCACGCGGTCCCTTTTTGGTCGGATACTGATTTGGCCATAACTTCTTCGTTTTAGCTTCGTTTTCGCTCCTAAAAGAACTGTTGGACTCTATTCGAATTCCCCATCCAACAAGACCATAAAATATAAGATTTAATCCAAAATCCTATTTTTCAAATTTTTCTTAAAAGATCGGTTCCACACTGATTCGAAATTGTACTTATCCGAAAATTACGGGTGTTACACATTAAGTCCATTATATGCCCCTCACAAATCTGTCATTTTACCACTTTTTATTTTTATTCTTAAAAAAATAAAAATAAAATTTATATTTATATTTATATTAATATATTATAAATATACTGCATAAGATATATTGTATGTAAATGTATATATGTGTGCAACGTGAAACACCCACCACAGCCAACACCCCACCTCTCTCCGTCCTGTCTTCGATGACCCCCCACCTTTTGTGTTCCCTTTCCCACGTCCATGCATCTCAAACTCTACGCATCACAAAAAACAATTAACTTTTACCCACAAAAATCATCCAAGAAATTTTCGCCAGTGATTACCGTCGGATCATGTAACACCTAGTTTATCGGTAAGTCAATGTCATCCCAGGGCTTTTTGAGGTTTCTAATTTATGGAATTAGTATTAGTAATATGTTTCTTTTAGTCCCTAAGAGAATCGAAAGTCTTCCGTGAGAGAAAAGTCGGATTTTGAGGCTCGGTACATGCCTGGCGAATGTCATGCGACTATGGCAGTGTTACAGTCGCCTGGCAAAGTCGCAGCTGAGGGAGTACCTTCGATACATTCCATGAGACAATGACAGCGACATTGACATTGTCTGACAATGTCGCCAGAATGGGGCAGTGAAGTACAAATTCGGGTTTTCAGCATTTTTCTCATTTCTCACTTCCTCTTCTTCATTCTTTCTCTCCCAAAACGAACCCCACATCAATTTTATGCACCCTAACTATTCTTAGGGCAATTCTCTTGGATTTTAGTGTGTTATTTCACCATCAAGCTAAGAATTGAAGGCAAAGACTAAGAGCTTTCCATCCTACTCTCATGTTTTCTAGGTTTTCACTAAAACCTAAGTGGTGAGTTCATCCTTCTCTTTTCTAAACTTTATATAAGTTATAAATGCTTCATTTATGACTTCATATTTTTTTTATCTCCCAAATTTCGAGTTAGATAGTTTTAGAAAAGTTAGGTCAAAATTAGGGTTTTGGTCAAAATGGAGATTTTGATATGAGGTGTTTGGTAATGATTCTAAACACATGGGTTAGTTTGTTTATGTTTTGGGAGGATGTGGATCTAGGATTTGAAAGATTGCTTGTGGATTCAAGTTTCTTCAAGGTAACTCAGATTCGGGTAAAATCTAGATTTAGCCTAAATGTAGCAAGATGAGTTCAAGTTGCTTTGTAAAAATTTTGTAAATGACAAAAATGTCTATTTTGGAGTCAAAGTGTTTTCTTTAAGATTTATCAAATGTGGTTTGTTTTATGAAGATATTGCATTTTTACACATTTGATTTTATATAACACTGAGAAATGTTTGGATTTGAGACATTGAGACACTTTATAAAAAATAAATCATAAAGGGTGTGATTTTTAATGAGTTTAAATAAAGATATCAAATTTCTACCAAGATAATGGAGGTTCCAACCAACAAGAATCCTAATGAACCTAAAATAACTTGCTATCATCTTACCTAACATGCAAAGATTTGCCTCCATGGAAAGGATGATTCATTTAGATCGACACGAGAGTCCCACTACATTGCATATGTGTTTATGTGTATTACATGATGTTAATACAGTCATGATGTAATATTGGTAATATAAATTGGTTGGTGCTCTTTTGAGAGAGTTAGCCCTACAATGGGGGATTTTGATTTAAATCATATTTTGAGCATGTGTTTGCATAAACTTTGGGGAAATGCATATTTTGATATTTGACTGAATGTTATTGAGTATTCATATAAGTGTGGCTCTTTCGACTTAAGTTTTGGCTCAAATGAGTCTTGGGGACATTTGTCCGGTTTAATATTTTATTGTGAAGCTTTGGGTTTGCTTTGCATTTGCATTATGCTGAGAATTACATGATTTGGGTGCGTTAGTCATTCACCTAGAGTCTTGTAATGTTTTAGACTGTAATGTATTGGATCCATAGGCATATGAGTCAGTTATTTTTGAATAGTGATGAGGCTTGATGTTCTCACTTTGGGGAGAAATGCCCAATTGGCATTGTTGTCGTCCCGGTGTTGTGGAGATGAACCTTTATGGGATGGACTTCGAGACCGTGGGTTTTATGGTTTTGATGCTCTAACTCTTATGCATGAGAGTTAAACATCTTGGGTTATTAAGTAGGTAGTTGAGACTCCTATCTTGAATGCTAGAGAGTATGCACTAAAGTTCGAGTGAGAACCTTCAGGTTAGAACTCAACTAGAGAACGAACTTACAATAAGATCGGGTATCCTTGAGGTGGAGCAAAATGAGGCGTGCGTACTATAGGTACTCATACATTGAGGTGACACCCAATGAGGGGTGTATAAATGATGGCTTGAGGTGACTCTTATTAGAGCGTGCACTAAAGTTATCGATCTGAGGTGTAGTTCGATAACATAGATGCATGGCATACTTATGTGTTCTCGCCACGTTCTATGGAAACGGGTCTCCCCCGTCACTAAAAAGTGTTGTTTTGGGTATTGAGTAGTATCCATGTTTTCGGTGAGGTTTTGAGTATGCATTGACATCCATGATTTGTGGTCTTGTATTATTGAGTTTTATACATATTTTTGGATGATTTGGATAATAGAGTTTTATCTATGATTTCAAGATTGAGATATTTAAGTTCATTGTGTTTTGGAGTGACTGTTGGGTTTTGAATCCGTGTTAAATGGGTGTTTTGATTTAGTGTTTTTCATCACGAAAATAGTGGGATTGAAAAATGTTGCTTTCCGATTAGGCACTTTGAGATATGATATTATGAGGCCGATAGAGTCACTAGAATCGGAGATCATGACGATGGTAGCAAGGATCTCCATATAGGGTATGTTCATAATTGCACCTGGACAGTGTTATGGTGAACTTACGTGTTACATGTGTGTGCTTGAATCGCCTTTATGTGATGACCGATGGGGGTACTGAATGAATTTCTAGTGAACAATCCTCGCTGACGCCCCTCCCTTTTCCATAGAGATTTCATTGGCGTCTCTCCCTTCTTCATCCAAAGTCTACAGACGGACTCACACTCGAAGAAGCTAAGGGGTTTGGTTTTTGAATGGCGAAATCAAACTCGAGTTGTAGTAATTGATTCAAGATGCAAACAAATTTAGGTGGAGTTGAGATGTTCTTGAGTTTTAGGTATTTTAATTCTGCGAGTTCGTTTTAGGTTTTTTTTAATTTGATTTAAGATCTTTATTGTAGGGGTTTGTTAGAGATTTGATTTAAGGTTTTGATTGGCATCAATTATGTACCACAACTTTTTCAATGAAGTTATATAAATTTGTTGATGATGTTCTTGAGAGTTTGATGTTATTGATATATTTTTTTTGGATTTGTTATTTGCATATTGTATCGCACTATTGTATTTGAATTTGATTTTAAAGGATTGACTGTGTTTGGATTGTGGTGATGGTGGATAGTGGCACGTGGCAATGGTTGTGTTGAGATGTTGGTTGGTAGATGATGGTATGAGTATGAATGTCCTTGTAGATAAGCGTGAGAATGATGATGGTAAAATACCTAAATTGTCCTTCACATGAGGGCCACGTGATGGATATAACGCAGCCTTCTCTAACGACGTTAATGGAAGGGACAACGTTGTGTTTCGAAACATGAAAATTGGACAACGGATATATTTTATAAATTGTAAGGACGAAAACTAGAAAACATGCATAAACAAGGGACCACAAATGTAATTCACTAATTATATTTTGATGGGCATGAGATGGATATGATTGTGTTTTATTTTTCTGTCTCCATCATAATTATGATGTCAATTTACTAAATAGTAGCATACAAAATGTCATCTATCCGAGCATATCTGATTTTTTTTCCAAATTAAATAATTAAAAGTTAAAAATATTTACATCCATCTTTAAGAATCTGTTTTTTAAATAACTTAATATTTATTGTAATATTAAAATATTATTTTTACTTTAAATATTTTGTTTTTAAAGTTTTTTATTGATGCTTTCACTTTGTAATTATTTTGGGGTATTCTTAATATTTAGAGATAGTTTTGAGAGAGTCATTGAAAGAAAATATTAAAAAAAAAAAATCCTATTTTCTCTATTTTAAGTAAGTTATTGGTCGAAAATGCTCTTATCATATAAACTATGAAGCTTATATCAATAGATTAAGTTAAATTAAATTATGATGGATATAATTCTCAAAGAGCATCTCCAATGCATAAGCTATAAAAGCTTTTTGCTATTTACAAAAAGTCTTTGTAAAGACTTAATTGCATCGGATAGAATGACTTTTTAAAAGCTTTTTGAAGAAAGGGTTATAGTTTTAAAAGCTCTTACACAATAGCTTTTCAACATTTTCATTTTACACCCCTTAATTTTTCATTTTATCCACACTTTCAATATAATTTCATTTTAAACCTTAATACCTTTTGATTAATTAATTTAATTCATTAAATATCTATAATAAAACCAAATATATTTTATAACAAAATACATTATTAAAGTTTTCTTCAAGACGAAATGACACCAATATCAAATACCAAAAAAAATAAAAAAAATATAATCCATTCAACGTCTTTCATTTTTTTTAACGAATTGATTTTTTTGTCCTTGTCATTATATTTATCTATCAATGTCAAGTAAATTTTAAAATGTCAAATTAAATTAGGGGTATTTATAAACATTTTACATAGTTGTGGTAGAATATAATGAAATTGATGAAAAAGCTTTTGAAAAACCTTTTTGCATTGGAGAAGATTTGTAACAATAGGTTTTTGTTAAAAGGTGTTAGTGGAAAACTGAGGTGGCAAAAGTAAAAAGTCTTGTAATAGCTTAGGCCATCCGCACCGCCTCGGGCTCGGGCTCGGGCTCCTGCGGGCAGCGGTGCGGGGTACGCGGGCTTGGGGCTCGGGCTCGGGGTGCGGGTTTGAAATCCCGAGGAACCCGATGGTGTTTTGTTTATTTTTTTAAAAATTTTTTTATTCAAACGGCTCTCTTTCAACGGCTACTTTTTATTTAAATTTTTTTTTCAATTTAATCACACTATATATATTAACCCTCAACCTCTTATTTTTTCACACCAACAATCTCTCAAACTCTCTCAAATTCTCTCAAACTCTCTCAAATTTCATCATGAATCCAAACAAAACACCTACATCCCGTCGTAACCGACCGGATACACCACAACCGCAAGAAGACCCGGAGCTTGGTCGAATGCTCAAAACTCGAACGAGATAGGTTGGAACAAGAACTCGAAATCGAACGCTCAAAACGATTTGAGAAAGACTTCGAGTTTTTCATGACCTCTCATGATCACCTTACGGGAGACGTTTTGAGGGTTACTTTAAAGAGAAAATAGCAAATTAAAAAATTTCATAATTGGTAGTGTTTTGTATTTTGTAATTTTTATTTTTAATGAATGATATGAATTTTTATTTTTATTATTTATCTTATTTTTATTTATTCAAAAATATATAAATATTTTTATTTTGTTAAATAATTAAATGTATAAATAAAAGAAATAAAAAAATGATGTGGCGCTGATGTGGCATTGAGGGCTTTTAGTTATGTGCTGGGGGTGTTTAGGACTTGAGGGCTTAGCTGATGTGGCGCTGATGTGGCATTGAGGGCTTTTATTAATGCGATGCGGATGGCCTTATGCATTGTGGATGCTCTAAGAGAATATGGCATAGGTTTTTATACAATATAATCTTACTATATTATAAAACAGTAGGTTCAAGTTTCAAAAATAATTTTTGAAGTATTACGTATTATTATTTGATGTTAAATTACTTAGTTTTCAATTTTACAAGTAAATAATGCATAAATATATTTTTTTTAAAGCTCTATGTTTTAATTCATAACTAGTTGATAAAAATAATCAGAAACATGATAAACATCATATTTTAAATATTAATAATCTAAAATATAATCAGGATAATAATTGTATTTTAATAGAATACTTAATTATATTTTTTTATAATAAACATTATATTATTAAACCTAATATAATTATATCATAATTAAACCTAAAATAAATTAAAGTAGAATAACAAAACAAATTAAACATATTTATAAATAAATAAAACAATATATATTTTTCTCAAAACCACACAAAACCATACTATAATATCGACAATGACATAAAATAAAATGAAACATTAAAATCAATATATATCATGTTGCATTACCTGAGTACACTTCAAGAATCATTTTATTTTGAAATTAAGTTGATATATGAAATCTTAGGCCACCCGTAGCGGTAGCGGTAGCGGGTACGGGAGCGGGTAAGGGTGAGGTGGCCATCGGGTAAGCGGGTACCGGGGTGGGGGGGGGGGGGGGGGGGAGGCGGGTTGCTAGCGGGTTAGGGGAGCGGGTTCACTAACCCGATGGAAGCCGAAGCAGGGTGTGAGGAGGGTGGGTCCCAATTAGTTCAGCGTGTAGTATTGGGTTCAGTGGGTAGGCGGTACTCCACTTTTGGGTAAGGAGGGTAGGAAAGAGAAAAGCTGATGTGGCGCTGAGGTGGCAATCGGGTTCAGTGGGTTCATTGGGTACCGGTACTCATGGTCTTATAAAATAGGGCAGTGTAGATAAAAAGATTGTTTTTTTACATTCGAATTTGAGACGGATATACCAAGGTTTCCTAAATATAACTAACAATATCCTTAATTTGTAAGGTCATTACTACTTACATCTAGTGTTCAAAAAGACGCATCATGGCGGTCGTCATGACACAATATGACGCAATACAGGTGTGTCTCACGTCATGGCCCATATTGTTTCTATAAGGTGTGTCTCACGTCATGGCCCCTTGAGGCGCTCCATGACACGCCACGTCGTGTGTGTTTTTGTAAGACATGACTTTTTTTCAATTTTTTTATTTCTTTATCTTTTGTCTTTTTACGCTTTCAACTTTAGATTTTACACTTTTATATCTTATCACACCACTCCCAATTTCACGTATTCATAAGTATTATGGACTCATAATTATAACTCACTTGTAAAATTACAATTCTAAGTTCTATTTTAAATATTTTATCATAAACTATTTTTCTGGTAATAGTCTATATGGTTTTTCTTCTTTAATATGAATGTACATTTTTAATATTATTATTTTGATTATATAATATATAGAAAACATATATGTATGTGTATAATTCTATACATAACATATAAATTTTCCGTTTTATGTCACTCCTTGAAAAACACCACGTCGTCACCTTGGCGTGTGAGGCTTGAGGCTTGACCTGCTTACATCAGATTTATGAAGGAAAAAAACCAGTAATAACCCTCGTAAGCATGGCAATATATGTCATTTTTATATGAATTCGCTCAAATTATCAAACATAAAATTATCAATAGGAACCAAAAAGGCCTTTAGCCTAGCGGTATCGAAACCCTTGGCCTTGTAGGAGGTCATGGGTTCAAACCTCACCAAATGTGAGAAGAGTGTGTGAGTTTATTTGTTTCATTTGCCGTATATAAATATTATATACTTCGGGAAAAAAAATTATCAATAAGAGTTATTAACTAAAATCATTCAAGTTTATTAATTAAGCCGAATAATAATTAAAAATATATAAATTTATGAAAAGAGAATCATTAATTTTTGGATGTTGTTAAATGAATCTTTTTTTGAAACAAAATCAATCAGATTAAATAGTATATTGAAAATGTAAAAAATAAAATACAAAATTTAATGTCAATGAACATGCATCATTGTGAAATTGCTAAGAGAAAACTCAAACAATGTTTGTATTATTAACAAACAAGATACAATTGTAGCTTGAATTCCTTACAAAACATTAACTTAATGAAAAAAAACTGCATAAAATTGATTAGAGAAACAATAGTTATAATTAAATATCATTTTAAATCATTTAATAATAATATTATATATAATAACTAAATAAAGGTCATAAAACTAATAACTAATTAATTGTCATAGTTTACATTTTAATTAAGTAGTTAGTGTTTTTTAGTACTATAAAAATAGAACTAGATGGATGATGGAGAAATAGAAAGTTAAATTCCCAGGGAAATTAATTAAAATACCCTTAGTTGACTCATAATTCTTGGAAATGCCCCATCTCTCTCCAAATTGACAAAAATGCCCTGGAAATCTGTGGCCCAACCCGTGGCCCACGGTCATTTGTCAAAAAGACGATTTTGACCCTCAATCCGTGGCCCACGGACATTTGACCCGTGGCCCACGGAAATCTGCTGGAAACCCTAATCCGTGGCCAAAGCTACAGTCCATGGCCCACGGGATTGGGGCTGGAAACCCTAATCCGTGTTCGGCCCACCTACCCCACCCACCATTAAATCCGTGACCATTATAAATTGAAGAGGGGACCACTAGAAAACACACAACTCTCACTCTCACTCTCACTCTCTCATCATAGTCGTGTGGTGCACGCATTTAAACAACGTGAACGTGATGGCTCGTAAGGTAAGTTTTGAAACCTCGTTGTTGTATTTATGTGTTATAATAATAAAATGTGTTTGATATATTTATTCGAATATGTAAGTTAAGTTTCATAACGTCATTGTGTTATATATAGCGTGTTTTTATTAAAATATGTTTAAACTGTGTTATATATTTGTTAGATTAGAGCCTGTTTTTTTTATAAAAATGTTTGTTAGATATATGATGATTTTTAAAAAAATGTTTGTTAGATTAGAGCCTGTTTTTTTTATAAAATTGTTTTTTCTGCAAAAATGTATTTTTTTTATAAAAATGTTAGATTAGAGCCTGTTTTTTTATAAAAATGTTTGTTAGATATATGATGATTTTTTAAAAAATGTTTGTTAGATTAGAGCATGTTTGTTAGACATATGATGATTTTCAAAAAAATGCTTGCTAGATTAGAGCCTGTTTTTTTTTATAAAATTGTTTTTTCTGCAAAAATGTATTTTTTTATAAAAATGTTAGATTAGAGCATGTTTTTTTTATAAAAATGTTTGTTAGATATATGATGATTTTTAAAAAAATGTTTGTTAGATTAGAGCCTGTTTTTTTATAAAAATGTTTGTTAGACATATGATGATTTTTTAAAAAATGTTTGTTAGATATATGATGTTATTTATAATTTAGGTCCCTTAAGTTTGCCCAAATTACAACTTAGGTCCGTGAAGTTTGCATAATTACGAATTAGGCCTTTTAAGTTTGCCCAAAACACAACTTAGGTCCGTGAAGTTTGCATAATTACGAATTAGGCCTCTTAAGTTTGCATAAATACGATTTTGGTTCCTTAAGTTTGCAAATTACAACTTAGGTCCTTGAACTTTGCATAATGACAAATTAGGTCCCTTAAGGTTGCATAATTTAAACTAAGATCCTTCAATTTTTCATAATGACAAATGAGGTCCCTTAAGTTTGCATAAATACGATTTGGTCCCTTACCTTTTCATTACCATGTAGGAGGATTTTTACTATACGGACTTGACGCTCAAGTGTCGCCTGTCATTTGCAAAAGAAATTAAAACCCATATGGGCAATCTAACTGGACGGGAATTGATCTCAAGATTTCAGCTCACACCTTTCGGTCCATGGCTCCACGTTACCATGACTGATGGCCACCCGAAGCCGGTTCACATGTTTTTGCAAAGGGAGGTCATTGTGCGAAACGCAGATCATTACGTGATGTATTTTGATGTGTATGGACGTCACATGCACTTTGGGAGTGCTGAGTTCTGTCTTCTGACAGGACTCCGTTTCGGACCAGAACCCTCTCTTCCCCCTACCAACTGACGGGTTCGTTAGTAGGGTTTGGCCCGGAACCAATCCGGAGGACTTGAAGATTGACATGGTGGTTCAACGGGTTAAGCGAGGTCTTGGAGATTATTCAGACGACGATATTATCCGTGTGTGTATAGTGCTGATGGTAGAGGTCATGTTTATGGGTCGTGAGCTATATTCGATCGTTTCTGAGACAGTCCTTAGAGCCGTCGAGGACTTGGATACATGTAGCAGTTTTCCGTGGGGTAGCTACATCTGGACCCATACATTTAAACAATTGCACCTTGCCATCGTGCGACGCAAAGACAAGCATTCCAAGATGACTTTGTCCGGCTTTGTATACGCTTTTAAGGTTAGATAAGTAGTATAACATAAATTATAATTCGTTTGAGGTTGCCTTTTTATACGTACTTGTTGTGTAATTCCAGATATGGATCGTAGAGATGTTTCCTGTTGCCCAAGGAAATTTTATTCTGCGCAGCGATAGGTTTATTAGAGTAACCCGTTGGGACCGGGCTGCATCAATGAACAAGACTACTTGCCTTGCCGTGTTCAACTCAGTAAATGTAAGTTATTTTACTATTTTATAATTTTAGTCCTGCATATTAATTCTATCATGGTTTTCAATTTATTTAGTCATCGCGTCCGCCGCTTGGTGAGCTTGAGCCTACGGATGCCGAGCTGGCTCAACCCTGGTTTAGCGAGAGTCTCGCCTTCATTCGGAGATCTGTGGAAAGGTCGACGAAGATGTCACGACGGTCCTCTCCCGACGAGGATGACGAAGATGACGAAGATGACGCGCAACCTCAACATCATGTTGGGGTTAACGACCCATATGACGCGCAACCTCAACATCATGTTGGGGTTAACGACCCATATGAGGCGCCCCCGCCCCCTTGCTACTCCCATGATGGTATGTCACATCCTGACCCATATCAAGCGAAGTGGGACGAGCTGACAGCGCTGGGCTGCTACGTACGCGAGGAGCTGTCAGCGCATGGCCGCTACGTACGCGAGGAGCACGAGAAACGACTAAAAGCTGTCGAGGATATTTGTTCACAGTTTAACGCCGTTCACGTTAGTGTTTAACATAATTTTTCCCCATAGATGTTTTACTTTGTGTATTGATATTATGTTCTATACTTGTATTAGATGTCGATCCCTCAACCGTCCTACGTCCCAACTGGACACACGCAGGCTGCACCGGAGACGTTTGCCACTACGTCGACGTTTACCCCGCAGAATGTAAATAACCACCACTTCTCATTATATTTTTTTTCCTTATTATGTTTGAAATAATCTTATAATGAACAATGTCACCCAGTTTCGGACGTCAGGGGCGGACTGTTACGTACCTCAAATAGCGACGAGCTACGATACACCGCCAGGCTACATGATGCCAGGGTCGTCGGGGTACATTCAAAATGTAAGTTTTTTTAATAGTTTTGGTTTAATTACGTACTTGACAAAAGTATACTTAAAATTAACAATAGTAATTTTTTTAGCCCATCCATCCAACCCAGTTGGGCAGCGGTTTGATGGACCAAATTTTTGGTCAAAATGTGGAGTATTCGCGGGTTGAGCCCTTCCAGGCAATGGGGTCAGGAATTTGCGGGTCTGATATGATTGGAGATCACTTCAGTGATCCATCGAGTTCGAGTGATGACGCGATGGAGGTGGATGCACAAATAAACATACCGCGACCCACGATGGTCGCGGCTTCACCACAACGGAAAAGGACCAAGTTATTTGGAATATTTAAGCGTCATCCATATACAGAACAGGGGCCGACCACACCAATCCCTGTCAAAAAGACGAAGGCACGGACTAAGGCAATTGGAAAAGGTAAGATGAAGTCCACCGTGCCTGGGTCTTACGTGCATTCTTCTAATATCGAAAGGCGCATTCCGGCTAGCGAAATCGTCATCCAATGTATAAATAAGCAAATCCACGTAATGGTATTACCATTCTATCAGGTACTCCCCATCGGAAATGACTTTTTTGCAACTCTGTTGGGGTTAGAGAGCGATGGGAATTTTGAGGACACGGTTAGTATTTAACTTGTTTAACCTATCCATAAAGTAATATAATAAAATATTTTTTAGTTATAGGTCTAACCATCTAATTTTTGTGTATAGCACATCGACGCTTGGGTCAGCCTGATCCAAGAAATCGCTCTACATCAGCGAGGTGGGGGGTGATGACATCAAATTTCTTCGAACTGATGGTGCAGGAGAAACAAGATGCGAGGGCCGTGTACAAGATGTGCAATGCTAAGTTAAATCCCATTGAACCGCATTGGAGGAACCTTGACCGGGTATGGAAATGAATTTACATCTATTTTATTTAACTTGTTTATTGCTAACTATTTGCTTGTTATTGTAATATTTCAGGTGTACATCCCTATCTGCATTCCACCCCATCATTGGGTGCTCGGGGTTTTTGAGCTTAATGAAATGGTCATGGTTATATACGACAGCCTTAAGATTTCCCTATTCGAGTTAATATTGAAACAAACCTTGTCAATCTTTACAAAGCGGTTGAGAAAGTTATTTCAGCTCATCCACGACACACGGCGAAAGGACATGAGCGACGACTTCAAATGGGTGCATGCAGATAATGCACCACAACAGTCTGGACTCCTTGGGGATTGCGGTGTGTGGGTATGTAGTAACCTATCAGCGTTGATTGACGAGCGACTCCCAATATGTGCTCCAGATGCCGTCGCAGATGAGGCCATGAAGTGGCGACACCATATGGCGGAAACCTTTTATTTTTTCGGACAACCCCCTGTAGACGATGAGTAGTTTATTTTTTGTTTATTTCTTGTATAACATGTATGGGTTGTATTTTTAATATGAACCACTTTTCAGACTATTTTTAATGTTGTGTGGTGTTGTGAATCCTGTCATCAACTTTTCGGAAAACCCCTTGTAAACGTGTTTGCTTTTTATACAAATCCTGTCATCAACTTTTCAGACTGTCAGCAGCTTTCAGGCTTGTCAATGCAGAGATGCTTTTCAGACGAATCTTGTCATCAACTTTTCAAACTGTCAACAGCTTTTTGCTTTTCAGACGAATCTTGTCATCAACTTTTCAGACTGTCAGCAGCTTTATTATAGGGCAACAACTCTTGCGACTATAAATAAGTGGTATGTTGAAGAAGTAATTCACAACTTCCTACAACTTACACCGTTTATAAACATTTGATAGCTTTCGTTCAACACAATGGTTGGAGGTTCTAGGTCTAACAAGAAGAAGTCAGCGAATGGGGCTTGAACTTCACGTTCCGCCGAGCAGCAAGAGTTGAATGATGGAAGTCAAAGAAGAAACTGGAAGGTCCCAGAAACAACGGAAGAATGGTCACAGTTTGGGAGAACCAAGGCTGATTGGCCAATAACAGATGAGGAGGTAGAACAATGGGAGTATGCATTGGAGTCATACGTTTACACACATCACTTCGCTGAACCACCAATGTGGTCTCCCAAGCTGGACGCGAACGACGACTTCATAAGGTGCAAGTCCTGTCAGGAAGCGAACGCCGACATCGACAGGGTCAAAGAGATATGGAGGAAAAACAGGGAAATCCAACTAGAGAAAGAGAAGCTGATAGCTCAAAGGAAGCGGGAGCTGAAAGAGTTGGAGGCCCGGATTGCATTCCTCCAACAAGAGATCTCTGAAGAGGCGATTACGGTGAGAGAGATCAAAGAGAACTACACCGGCCTGGAGCAGATGATCAACGAAAAGTCTGAGCGGATCATCCGATGCCAGGAAATCTACCCGCACTAGGTCATAAGATTTCTCCCAAGTGTTGCTTCTTTTGTTTTCATGCATTAGATCATCAGATTTATCCCAACTGTTGTTTCTTTACTTTAAATGGAAATCAATGGAAATCAATCTTCAGCGCGTGAACATAATAACAAAAGTTGTTACAATCAATGGAAATCAATCTTCAGCGCGTGAAATAATAACAAAAGTCGTTACAATCAATGGAAATCAATCTTCAACGCGTGAAATAATAACAAAAGTCGTTACAATCAATGGAAATCATTCTTCAGCGCATGAACATAATTACAAAAGTCGTTACAATCAATGGAAATCAATGTTCAAGTCAAGAGTATCAGATCTAAGCGTTCCATGTGGTTCTAGCTCCGATGGGCCCCGCGACCAATAGCTTTGGCTACTTGAACTTCTATTCTGGGGCACGCTTGAAGGTGCAGGATTTGGACAATCTCCACGAGTATGTCCTACTAATCCACACCTAGCACAATTTCTCTGTATCGGACCTTCCCCCCGAGATGGACGTCGATCATTCTTTGATGGTCTCCCAGCACGTTTCTTTGTTATTAACGGTAGATAGCATGGCGGAAGGGGGTGGTGTGGCACTACCCATGATTCAGGGGGTCCAGCTGGATGAATTAACTCCCGATATGTAGCTCGGTAATTTTCGGACGTGAAGTAACTTATAGCTAAATCACTGCAATCTCTGCGACCCATATGTCTTGCAGCAGCGATGGCATGACCGCACGGCAACCCAGAACCTTGCCATTGCAGGCATGTACATTCATGGTTGATCATATCGACAGTCGCGTCCAAACGGTGATCCCGAACCTGGTACTTGTCATGTCCAATGCCGAAAACCCTCCAAGTGGCAGACTTTCCGGCCCTTCTGAGAAGCACCTTCTCCGCCTCTGGTGTGACTCTGCTACGCATTTGATCTACAATTATATGTGTTAATTATGTTAAGATTTATAAACATCACAAAACTTATATATATATATATATATATACATATAGGTTCCAATTTTTAGACTTTATCAACCTCCCTTTAGTCGTCGAAGATAGTACCACTCTTGTTGAAAGGTGCGAAAGTACTCCATAAGCTGCACAATCGGTAATCTACGAGCAAAACGAGAGAGTGCATTCACCGACTCTACACTGTTGGAGGTCATAATGTTATATCGTGCACCAGGAAAATGGGCCCTTGACCACCTCTCCTTACCAGCATCGTCCATAACTTTAACTCCATTTGGTACACTAATTCGTAATGCATTCATGTAACGGTCAAACTCCCGAACCGTGTACGCCTTGCATGTCTTCCAGTAGGCCATGTTGTACGTCGTAATACGTTTGTCCTTGCTCTTCACGTTCATCTCCAAATGCCGGCAACATAGGGCATGAGGGGTATTTGGGTACACGGCGGAAATTGCAGCGCTTATGGCCGAAGCCCTGCCGGACATAAACACTAACCCTGTCGGCTCTCCGATACATTCTCTCAACATGGACTAAAACCAACCCCACTCCTCCCCGGTCTCGGACTTTCCTACTCCGAAACCAATGGGCACAATGTTTTGATTTCCGTCCATGGCAACAGCCAAAAACATCATACCCAAGTAACGTCCCTTTAAATGGGCAGCGTCTATCACAACGACACGACGAAGATTTGTCAAAAAGGTTCTGATCTGCAAAAATGTTGGTGGTTTCCATCAGTAAATGCTATAGTTTATAATATTAGTACATATGACGTATTTATATATGTACCGCAACTCCAAGGGCAGCAAAACACAACTCAAAACGTCCCTTTGAATCTGTCCGTATTCTGGTGTGTGTACCTGGATTATTCAACTCCAGATTATATAAATATGTAGGGAGTCGTTCATACGACTCCTCAGGAGTGCCCCTCACCAGTAGTAGAGCCCTACATCGCGCACGCCAACTTTGGTGGTAACCGATAGTGATCCCGTACTGGTCGTTTATATCGTTCATGATGTCCTTTGGCCGAAATGCCCTACTAGCATCAAGAAATTTTCCTTTGAGCATATGGCCCAAAGTCTTTTTGTCGGCTTGTCGGTGGTTGGGATTCAGTTGCGTTCTGGAACAAGTGTGTACGTCGTGCAACTTTGTAACGTGAAACATCCCTCCTTTAGCGCCCACGGATCTCGCTGTAAAACGCCAATTATAATTCTTTATTGCACATACAGCCACATATCATTCTTTGTCAGATTTCTTAACTTTTCTCTCAAAACCCTCTTCAATGCACTTAATGCCGAGCTGTATAACCATTTCATCCTTTGTTTCAAACATCTGACCTTCGCGTATCCTTGAACTACGATTATAAGGTGCAGGTTCGTAGGTTGGTGTAGAGGTCTCTGAGGTTCGAAGGGTAGAAGGCATATCAAAATAATCATTTAATTCACCAAATGATTTATTACTAGGGACATATTCCTCATCATTATCGGTATCTGAGTGGTCAAAATCAGATATACCCACTGTGAAAACATGGGCTTCGTCATCAGCAACTCCAAAAAACCGTCTTCCTTCGTCTTCTACTTCTTCTTCTACTACTTCTTCTTCTTCTTCTAATCCTTGCGTCTCCGGAACAAATTCGGTATAACAGTCATTAAGACCATATGTATGATCCGGATTATTTGTTTCGTCATATGACGCCTCAAATTGAGAACACTCACCGACATGGGTTTCGTCATCACCTTCATCCTCACCTTCGTCATCACCTTCATCCTCACCTTCGTCATCACCTTCGTTGCACATCGATGGAACGACATACACAAAAAGAGCTGGAGGTCTGTCTGACTCGACTGCAAATTGCATAAAATCAGAAACATGTTCATCATTGGTTAACTCGAAGATTGAGCCATCATTCATGTACACTAACTTGGTTTCACCAACAGCCGAGTCAATACCACATTTTTCAATGGCATAAGCAAGCAACTTTTGTTGTGTAATGTTTACTTTCAGTTTCACACCATGCTTAGATTTATAAGCAAAATCCCAAACATCGTTATGTTGCACCCATTCACCATCGAAACAAAAATATAGCTTAGCTTTTTCAACATGTGAACTCATTTTTCAGTAGAAAGAAAATGATTCAAATGATGAAAACATTAAGAGATGTGATTTAAATGGTGAAGAGATGAAATGAGATATAATTGAAATGGCTTAGGGCTTACTGATTTTATAGATATAAAAAGGATGTGATTCTAACCATACAATTGTGGAATGCATGCCAAAAAAACGTACACTTTATCTTGTGGAATGCATGCCAAAAACTGCAAAAAACCAAATATGGATCACGTGATAACAGATTTCCGTGGGCCACGGGTCAAATGTCCGTGGGCCAGCAGATTTCCGTGGGCCACGGGTCAAATGTTCGTGGGCCACGGATTGAGGGTCAAAATCGACTTTTTGTCAAATGACCATGGGCCACGGATTTCCAGGGCATTTTTGTCAATTTGGAGAGAGATGGGGCATTTCCATGAATTATGAGTCAACTAAGGGTATTTTAATTAATTTCCCAAATTCTCATTGTTAGCGTATATTGTCCATATGTATAGTCCAGGGTTTATTCTGTAATTACCTGTAACTTCCTTGTATAAATAGGTTCTTAGTTGTGTTATTAGGGTTAATCAACAATATTGTAACCTTCTCTCAGTTTATGAAAACATCGGCCGATTCAGCCATCTCGTCTCATCTCAATCAATCAATCGAATCCTTCACGTATTCTAACATGGTATCAGAGCATTAGGTACGTCTCACCAATCGATTGCTAGTCTCGTTTATTTTCATTGTCTCGATTTCTACTTGCTGTTCTGCTCGTGTCTTTATCGAGAACCCTAAGCCGCACCTCAACTCCCGGTACCCTAAACTCCCGATACTAAACTCCCGGTACCACTAAACTCCCGGTACCACTAAACTCCCGGTACTAAACTCCCGGTATACTAAACTCTCGGTATCCTAAACTCCCGGTACTCTTCTGAATCCCGGTACTACTCCCGATACTAAACTCCCGGTACCACTTTTTTCCCGGTACTCTCCCGGCACTCTTCTAAATCCCGGTACTCTCCAAAATCCCGGTACTAAAACCAAATGGCTCTCAACCCAAATCACCATAATCCCATCTCTGTCGTTCTCAATGGGAACAATTATGTCCTGTGGCATCATCACATGTCCATCCTCCTCAAATCTCATGGACTCTATACCTATGTCACCGGTACATCTACCATTCCTGTTCAAGAAGAAAAGGAAAGTGCAATTGATTTTGCAAAGCGTATGAATGATTGGGATATCGCAAACGCTCGCATTCTTGGGTTCATCAATGCCTCTACAACCACTGAGATAAACCAACAATTCCTTGGCTATACGACAGCCAAAGGACTGTGGGACTTTCTCGCAAACAGGTACACCTCTACCGGCCTCTCTCATCAATATCAGTTATGGACTACCTTCCAAAACAAAAGGCAACTTCCTGATCAATCCATCAACTCATACATCTCTGAGATGCAAGCTCTTAGAGACCACTTGAGCCTAGGTGCACCCTAAATTTTCGATGAAACAGCTCGGAAATTCACTGCCTATTTCAGCCAACTACATTTGATTACCATACTGATGGGGCTTACTGATCGTTTTGAGAATGTTCGAGCCTCGTTACTTCATAGGCACCCTTTGCCTACTCTTGAAGAAGCCATTACGGAACTGCTAAGTGAAGAGACTTGACTCCAACAGCGATTTCCTCTACCTTCAGACGCTGTACTCTATACTTCACACTCTGGAAGGCCGAAAGATAAATGGAACCAGAACGATCAGTCTAAATCTACAGGAAAGGGTAATACTAATGAGTGCACGTTCTGTCACTCCACATCCCATCTCCTTCTCGACTGTCCTGTTCGTCGATGTCGTTGGTGTAAGGTGACTCATCCAAGACACTATGGGTCTGACTGTCTGAAACATCCAAGGAACTCGGGTAACCAAAAGCAACAGTCCCGAACTCAATCAGTTGCTGGCTCAATCACTCCAGATTCCCCATCACCAGCAGTTCAGGCACAACATAACGACAACTCCATACCTGATCTTATGGAGCTCATGCGTCGCAACCAAGAACTTATGGAGCAACTCATGACAGGTTCTATGGGTATGAACTCTCAAAGCACTACCTCGGCATCAGGTAATCCTTGGCTATTTGACTCTGGATGTTGTAATCACATGACACCTAAGGCCGAAGGGTTTGTCTCTAAGCGAACTTCCAGTATGTTCTCGTCGGTTCGTACTGCTGATGATACTCGTTTACCTGAATCATTCAGTGGGACTGTATCTACCCCCAACATTCAATTATCTGATGTGCTGCATATACCTAACTTATCTCTGAGTCTGATTTCAATCACTCAACTTATGGAAGCCGGTCTAATCGTTTTATTTCACCCTTCTGGTTGTGTTGTGCAGGATCCAAAGACCAAGCAGATCCTTGGAATAGGCCGTAAAGTTGGTCGGATGGTTGAAGTGGTCTACCTTCGCATTCCCCTGTCTTCATCCAATTTTGCTGCTTCCGTTTCCAGTACTCCGTCTTTTGAACTATGGCATGCTCGCCTAGGCCATTTATCGTTAGCTAGAATAAAAGTGTTAGCTAGTTCAGGATTGCTAGGGAACACTTCTTCTGAAAATGTTTCTTGTTTATCTTGTCAACTTGGCAAACATCATGCTTTACCTTTTCAAGTTAATGAATTCAAATCTGCGTTTCCTTTTGATCTTATTCATTCTGATGTTTGGGGACCAGCACCACACCCATCTATGGGTGGTGCTCGATATTTTGTTGTTTTTTTATTGATGATCACACCCGTTTTACATGGATTTATCTCATGAAAAATCGCTCAGAACTACCAAAAATTTATATTACCTTTGCTCACATGATTCTAACTCAATTTTCCAAGCCAATAAAGGTTCTTCGGGCAGATAACGCTATGGAATACAAAGAATCATCTCTCCTCTCCTTTCTTCAATCTCAGGGTACACTTTCTCAGTACTCCTGTCCCGGCACTTCTGCACAAAATGTACGTGCTGAACGCAAACACCGACACATTCTTGATACTGTCCGTACTCTATTGATCTCAGCCAAGTGTCCTGAACGCTTTTGGGGTGAAGCAGCCTTCACGGCTGTCTACACCATCAATCGACACCCTACTCCCATTTTAAATCAAAAGTCTCCATATGAAGTACTCTATGGAGTATCACCTGCATATGAACTCCTCAAAGTGTGGGGTTGTGCTTGTTTTGTTCAGCTACAACCTCATGAACACTCCAAACTTGAACCTCGTTCCAGATTATGCTGTTTCCTTGGCTATGGAATTGAACATAAAGGTTATCGTTGTTGGGACCCGGTCTCTAAAAGACTGCGTATATCCCGTCATGTCACCTTCTGGGAACATCTTCCCTTCTCTACGGTATCTAAATTTCAAGACACAATCACTCCTTCGACTCTTTTCTTCACAGACACGTCTATCTCCTTGGACTCACTCCAATTAGATCCCATACTCTCCTCACCGTCTATCCCAACCACGTCAGCCTCTTCTCCATCTGAACCTACATCTGCCTCATCTGAACCTTCGCCTGTTACATCTGAACCCTCACCTGGCTCATCTGTGCCATCTGACTCTACTCAATCATCTGCATCACCTCCAAGGCCCACTTCTGAGTCATCTGCTGAGTCTATGGATCCTAGCTCCTCTCAACCACAAGGTGACTTACGACGCTCCGATCGGGTAAGACAAGTTCCTTCTCACCTTCGTGATTATCATGTGTATGCCACCTTGCTGTCCAATCATGAACCCACTTCCTACAAGGAAGCTGCCTCTAACCCTGTTTGGCAGCAAGCTATGACTGAGGAACTTCAGGCACTTGACAAAGCTAATACATGGGAGTTTGTTCTTCTCCCACCTGGCAAGTCACCCATTGGCTGCAAATGGGTTTTCAAGATCAAAACCAAGTCAGATGGATCCATTGATAGATACAAAGCACGCCTTGTGGCAAAAGGCTTCAACCAAGAATATGGCATCGACTATGAGGAAACGTTTGCTCCTGTGGCTCGGGTCACCTCTGTTCGTAGTCTTCTCGCCATTGCCGCCACCAAAAGATGGCCACTTTTTCAGATGGATGTTAAAAATGCCTTCCTAAATGGCGATCTCGAAGAGGAAGTCTACATGCGGCTACCCCCAGGTGTGACTTCTCGTCAAGGTAATGTCTGTCGACTTCGAAAAGCCCTCTATGGACTCAAACAAGCTCCTCGTGCTTGGTTTGAAAAATTCAGCAATACGGTTATCTCCTTGGGGTTCTCTCCGAGTAATTATGATTCTGGCTTGTTTACTCGGACTACTGCTGCCGGCACTATCCTTCTCCTATTGTACGTTGATGATATGATCATTACCGGCAGCGACTCTACAGGTATCAACCAGCTCAAAAGGTCTCTCAGCTCTTGTTTTGAGATGAAAGATCTTGGTAAGCTACATTATTTCCTTGGTCTTGAAGTTCTATCAGACAATTCTGGCATCTATCTATGTCAAGCCAAGTACATCTCAGACCTGTTGTCCAAAGCTGGGATCACGGACAACAAAGTTGCATCTACACCCATTGAGCCAAATCTGCATCTTGCTCCCAATGCCGGCACCCCTCTGCGGGACCCTACACGGTATCGGCAACTCGTTGGTTCTCTAGTCTATCTTACAGTCACCCGACCGGATCTCGCCTATGCAGTTCACATCGCTAGCCAGTTTATGGCCGCTCCTTGCTCAGATCACTATGCCGCGGTTCTTCGTATACTGCGGTACCTCAAAGGGACTATGTTTCATGGACTTCACTTTTCATCTGCATCATCCTTACAACTTCGTGCCTTCTCAGATGCTGACTGGGATGGAGACATCACTGATCGCCGCTCTACCACTGGATATTGTTTCTTTCTTGGAGACTCTCTCATCTCCTGGCGCAGCAAGAAACAATCTTTAACAGCTAGATCTAGTACTGAAGCGGAATACAGAGCCTTAGCGGACACTACTCAGGAACTCGTATGGCTACGCTGGCTACTATCTGATATGGGTGCTCATCAGTTTTCCACAACACCATTATGGTGTGACAAGAACAGTGCTATTCAAATTGCTCACAATGACGTTTTTCATGAGCGTACCAAGCACATCGAGATTGACTGTCACTTCACTCGACAACATGTTCTTCGCAAAACAGTTAAACTCCTTCCGATCTCAACCATTGATCAGACTGCAGATATTTTCACCAAAGCTCATCTACCAGGACGTTTTCGGGATCTTGTTTCCAAACTCAATTTGGCTCATTCTTCCCCCACTTGAGTTTGAGGGGGGGTGTTAGCGTATATTGTCCATATGTATAGTCCAGGGTTTATTCTGTAATTACCTGTAACTTCCTTGTATAAATAGGTTCTTAGTTGTGTTATTAGGGTTAATCAACAATATTGTAACCTTCTCTCAGTTTATGAAAACATCGGCCGATTCAGCCATCTCGTCTCATCTCAATCAATCAATCGAATCCTTCACGTATTCTAACACTCATCATACCATATGCCCCTTCATAAAAGTTATATTATCTTATAAGAGTTTGATAAAATGGTATACATACATATAAATTCACTAAATAATTATAATTATTTTCACTAAATGGTACTATACCCTTCATAACTATAGCATTATTCGGTTGGCAATGTTTTTTTTTAATATTTTTTATAAAAGAAAATACGTTTTCTTCTTGAAATGGGTGAGATGAATGGAAAATAAATGTTTTGTTACTATTTATGTTTTCAAAAGAATCCAAAATTAAAAACTAGTTTTGCAATTTGTAAATAATAGTTATAAATTGTAAATTTTGTTGTAATGTATTATTAATCTACATAATAATTCAGGATGAATACATTCATTGATCGATCATTAGACTTAAGGTGCCATACTTGATATAATGTCAATTCGATTTTTGTTCTCGTATCAATCATAAACCATAACGTTATTTATGTTACAATAAAACTTTAAACATGAATCGGAGTTATTTTTATGTTCATCTAACTTGCAATATTTTTTTATTGTATATGAGTTTTGATTATTAGTTTAATGTCTAAAATTAATATTATCTTAATAATAATCTTCTAGATGAAAATCAAAAGAATCACAATTCATATATAATGAATAAGTTTAACTTAAATATTTCTAAAAACACTCCGACTTATATATTATTTTTTACATAAAAGTTAAATACCTAAAAGCACTCATGGTTTTGGTCTTTAGGCCTCATAAGGGCATCTCCAATGGATCACGCTATATTTTACACTAAATTTTAAAAGTAGTGTAAATTTTTGTGTTAATAGTGTAATAACCGTGACCAATATGGAAGAGTTTTAAGTCTTGTGGAAAATTTATAAAACTGAAAGTTGAGGGACTATTTGGTTAATAAAGGTTAGGGTATAAAAACCCAAATGATTGGCACAAAACCCTAGGGAGACCATTTCATTGCTGGTGGCGGCTAAGAGAGAATAGAACGGAGAGAAAGAATTTTGGGGTTCTTGTGCAATTGAAGAAGAAGATCATCATTCTTTGAAAATCGGAAGAAGGAGTGGAGTGGGATTCGTTTTCTGCAGAAAATCCATCAGGTAATTCCTAATCTATAACCCTATTTTATGATTGTTGAATGGATTGATGAGACTCTAAGAGAAGATTTAAACACCATAAACTATGCTTAGTTAGCAAGGAATTGTAAGAAATGGTTATAGACTGTTTATGTATTTATTTATCGCTTTATCGTTTTGATTAAGGGGCGTTTAGCAAGAATTTGGCCTCTAAACTCGTCCCAGCGCTTTTTCCGGAAAGCTCCTAGTGATGAAGGTTACCGGGTAAGTATCCGGTAAGTAGAAAGTATCCGGTAAGTGCGAAGTGTCCGGTAAGTATGGATTGTCCGGTAAGTATGGTTCACCCGGTAAACTGTCCGGAAAATAGTGTGTCCGGTTAGTTAGTATCCGGACAGTTGACTAGTCAGCTTATATGTTGTATCCATTCGTTCAGGTAGACCGTTTGGAAGTACAGAACAGAGTAGGAAAGGCAAGTAAACGTACCAGGTGAGTTTTTCTAACTATAGATACGTGCTTTTGACGTGTTTTTCTAAAGTAAGTACATGATGAGAAATACCATGTTTTATTTCTATGCTTTTAACTGCATGAAAGTTTATTGAAAGTTTATATGAGATGTATGCATACATTATGTTAGACGTAAACTGGCTAAGTCGGGAGGTAGACCCGCCAGCTCATGCCGGGAGGAGTGACCCGTTTATGCCATGGAAGGGAGTATCCAGTAAGGCGGTGTGAGACTGACTCGTTGTCACTTTCGAGTGACTTCAGGGTGCCATTTACGGGAGCGGATTTATCCGTGGAAGTTTTATGTGAAGTCACATGATAGTTTTTTGTGAAAAATTATGTGAAAGTTTATGCAAAGATATTTGAAAGTTATGAACTGTTTTGAAATGATTTTGAGAACTGTCAGTAGGGAGCTCACTAGACCTCATGGTCTAACCCTCGCATTTTCCAAACTAAACCTTTTCAGGTAAGCAGATAGTAAGAGGCTCTGACGAGTGAACAAGAGCATGATAGAGTACAGATGCAGGTAGAGACAGTGCCTTTGGCACTTGTAAAAACTAGTATATTCTCAGTTGTGTATAGGTTGTTTCCGGCAACTTAAATTTTGAGACTTTTGTAAGAAATTTTGGGACCCAGTATTGTAAAGCTTATTATTTATCACTATGCATGTCTCATTTTAGATTGGGTTGTTACAATTGGTATCAGAGCCATAGTTTAAGGGATTTAGGTGACCGAACGGGCCTAAACTTAAACTTTGAGAGTAGACATCACAACTGAGAATCAGGAAATGCGTTAGGAGGACACTATTATAGAAATAGGACTAATAGGGTACCGAGGACGGTCATGTAAGGTAAGTTTGGGATTACACCTGTCCAGTGTAATCGCGAACTTACAGGTACATGTATGTGCTTAATCTGTCTTATTATTCCGAAGTTGTAGTCTTATGCTAGCTTATATGTCGTATTCTAGTAATCTAGAATGTCAGCAAGATTCTTGAGGGATAGACTGAGACCCTTGTTGGGGAAGTATCATGAGAAATCGTTTATGAGGTGATGTATGTATACATCGTAGAGAAGAAATGATGTATAGAATATTAGAATGTTATGAGTCGTCTAGAGGTAGATATTCGTGGATTCGAAGATGATGAATGATTGAGTTTGAGTAAGACCCCTGTTTCTAGAGAGTCCCAGTTCTAGAAATTGTGGGATAGATCAGTTCGAATGGTAAGGAAGGACAGTGTCGAGATCTTGGAAGTGTCAATTCAAGAGCAGGCAGAGGATTAGAGCCCTGACTCTTTAGTCGAGTTGTTCAGTGGCAGGATCATTGAAGAGAGATTTCTGTAGAGGACTAAAAGTGTGTTGAGGTAGAATGTGAGATAATCGATCAAGACGAAAATAGTATGTAATGGTTGAGTAAGTGGACCGTTAAATGTATGTATAGCAAGTTGTTGCAAGGCCGAGAGGGCGACCACTGGTCGAAAGAAGAGTGTCAATGATAAGTTGCGTGAGTAAAATGATTGACCTTGTTTGAGCGAGTAGCCTTCAGTTGTAAGTAGAGTTTCATGCATTGAGTTCGTATATGTGTACATGAGATTTTTCATAAGTAAAGTAAAGGTGTAAATATCAAATTTGATTGGATATGAGTCGGCGTGTACAAGCGTATGTTAAAAGAAAAATGCAAATCCATTTGCATCGCACAATGAAGTCTTGAGGTTTACGATTTGCAAAATATTCCACTCTTTTCATGATAAGTTAAAATATTGCAGAAAAATCAAGAAAACGTTTGAATGCAACACTTTTATAACCAAAATGAGTATTGACATGTTGAAGTTATATAAATGAGTGTGAGAACCGACTGGTTTACTTCGTGTCGGTAATTCCTTTCAGAATTTTGTCGTATGAAAAGATTTTCATCCAATATATCTCTATCGTAACAACATATTTTTGGTTGAGTAAGATTAAGTTTTACGGAAAGTTGCATGCGAACGATTCTCGAGATCGTTGTGCAGGGCATTGGAGTTACGAGAATGTTGGGGTCGTGTGTACCCAAGTTGTTTTCAAGTGTTGTTTCCTTAAAATGATAAAAAGTGTGAAATGATTTATTTATCGCGTTGTCATGCATGAAGGCTATGAACTCACTAGGTCATAGAATACTACATTTTAAGCTAAGGAAGAACTCCTAGGGTGGGGAGGGGTTGGACAAATCAGGGGAGAATGTTTGTAGTTTTGGTATTTGTGTTCAAGGGGAGAGGTGAGCAGTGGAAGAGTCGGAAGTGGACTTTAGTGTCGGTTGTATGAGGGTCTATACCCTTGTGCGGTGACTGGAAATACAGTTGCCGAGAGACGGTTGTGTTCAGGGGAAGGTGTAACACCCTCAAATTTTGGAACGAGCAACTAACTTCAAAATCAATAAAATATTTCAAAGGAGATAAAATCATCTCTACAATTCATTTCTGAAAATACCTCAGAATTTAAACATTTCAATTCTATAACTAAAACTTAAGACGGGCGTTATTTAATACAACACAAGTTGCTAGTCCCAATTAAATGCGGAAGAATTCACTTAATCAAAAATCATCTCTCGTGCATTCTACTAGCACTCGCCACTTCACAGTGTAGCTAAAGTTATTCCCCAACCTGAGCCTGTTGCACATGCCGACAAATAAAAAGGGTTAGGCTAACGCCCAGTGAGTTCAAGCATTTTATCATGACTATATAAAAACATAAATCAAATGAGTAATAAATTAGTCATGATTTCAAAAGAGTTTACTTTAATTGCAAATCACCCATTTTTCCAACTCACACAGTTCCCATGCTAAAATCTTTATTATAACATGATTTCTCAAAATAGACTTATTCACAAAGTCAACGAAAAGGTGAAATAACATTTGACACTCAAAACGATTAAACTTATAATTATTTGTCATTATCCCAAAACATCCCAAAATATGGATGAAACATAATCCACAACTCCTACACGTGGAAATGTAAACCCCGAAAATATGATACGTTACCGAAAACATGGATAAACACAATTACCCAAAACATCACACACGGATGAGATATAAACCACAACTCACATACTATGGAAAAACGATCCATATAAATATAACACGTCACCGAAAACACGAGTAGTAACAAATACCCAAAACAACACCTTTCGGTGACGGGGGAGACCCGTATACATCGCACGTGACGGAACACCAAAGTGGGTCACTTACTATGTAATAAAAACACCCACGTGGATTACTCTCGTAAAAATGAGCTCAATCACTCCAGATCTATTGCCCACGAGACTAGGATGCCCCCAACTTCAACCACTCCAGGTCTATACATTGGGTCGCCAAATCCACAACAGCACATTAGGGATTACACCTTACTGCCCATGAGACGACGCCCGACCATCTAAGTCCACGTCTTACTTATCATGGATCCCGATGCCTATTCCGTGCTACAAAATAAACTAACGTCTCGTAAACTGAGCTCAATCAATTCCGACCTCTTGCCCGCGAGACTAAGGGAAACTCAAATGCCTATGGATCCATGGCCAACAAGGTCTAAAATATTACACGACCCCAAACATATACACAAATGCATTAAAACATGCAATTCCTCAATAACATAAATCATGATCAAAACTCAACTATGAGCTATCAAAACGGACAAATGTCCCCAAGACTTAATAAAATCCAATACCTAGCCACAAGCTCAACTAACTCGAAAGATAATTCATAAAAGTCATACAATGACATTAAACACAACAACACACACCGGTTGCCGGTAAATACTTCAAATCCATGAAAACCCAAAATAAAACCTTGGATCGGGATAACCCTCATTTCCCAAAAGGACTCAACCTTTACATTTTCAAAACATCTCATGATGTACTATATGCATATTTCTAAATATCCACAAAAATGCATTTTCATAACAAATAGACTTTATTTACCACATAAATCAACAACTCATTTTTATGTATGATTTATTCATCACATTTTTCCAAAATTCCAAATACAAGTGTTTTACCATATTTACAACCATAAATATTTCAAAGGTTAAAACTCATCAAATAACTCGACATTGATACTTTTCATGTAAAACACATAATCAATTGGAAAATAACATTTTGGCATGTACAAAGTTTTCACAAAGTAACTTGAACTCACCTTAGCTAGATTTAGCTAAATCTAGAGTTCTCCAAACGTAAGCTCCTTTGAAGAAGATTGCATTCTCAAGCCACAATCTCTAAAACCTAAATTCATGAATTTCCACCCATCAAAACCCAAGTCTAGCCATAAGGAATCATCATCTATCCATAACATACCAAAACACCCATTATAACAAAACCCTAACTTCATATTCAAAGAGGAGAGGAGATTACCTTAACCATACTTGAATCCACCAACCCAAAACGTCTCTACAACCTCCAAGATGCTCCACAACTCCTAATCTTCAAATAGAGTGGGAAGGGTTGGGTAAAAACCCTAGAAATCAGTGGAGAAGATGAAGTGGGGGTTTCCTTTTGAAGGGTTAAGGTTTCCAACCCATGGTGGGTGTTTGACTTGGGGAAGAAGAAGAGGAAACCACTGAAACATCAAATCTTGGGGTTCAAAAGCTCAAAATCGGCTTTGGATGTTTAGGGTTTTGAGTTGAGAGAAGAATGGATGAAATGGGAGAAGTGAGAAGGGATTTAGGGTGAGAAATGGTTTTAATCGGATTCCAGCTCCCCGACCGCGACAATGCCACCGCGACAATGACATGGTCATTGTCGCTGGTCATTGTCGCGACCCGCGTACCACATTCTGTTTGATTGCTCAGATTGGCCCCCCACCGCGACAATGACATGGTCATTGTCGCTGGTCATTGTCGCGACCTGCGTACCAAGCCTCGAAACTCGACTTTTTCAATGCCAAAACTCCCGATACTCTTAGAGACTTTACGTAATGTCCTCCAAACATAAATCCCACCATTTCAAGATGCAAAGCATTTGGGTGATATTTACTTACCGAAAATACGGGTGTTACAGAAGGACTAGAAGTCGTCAAGGTGCTGGTATTAGCAACTCATTATGAGTAGTGTGGTATAGTAGGAATGAAATATCCCCGACGTCGAATAAGAGTTTTAGAGAGATCTTGTAATACTGACGACGCACGAGTGAGTTTGAAATGAGGACGACGGGGTGTGAATTTGAATATGATATGTTGGAAGGATTAGGTTCAGTAAGGGACCCTTGTTGAAGAATAGGTTAAGGAAGTATCAACAAGCCATCTATTGACGTGAAAGTCGGCAGTTGTGTAAGGTGTATGAGGCCGAAGTCTTGAATCAGAAGGTTGAAAGTTGAAGGACCATCTTGTAGGGGTGTTAAGATAGTAAAAGACTGCTGTTTTAGATAAGCGTTTTACTTACAAGGTTGATGGTTCGTAAAGGATGAAGTACTTAGCACAAACGAAGTGAGCGTATAGATTATGTCGATCTGTGAGGAAATGTGCCCTGTCGATATAATGGTTTGTAAGTGGACGTGTGATATGTCTGTTATCGGAATAGAATGTCGGAGCGGTAGTGGGTGGTTACCCAAATGAGAAATCAAGTGTTTTTGGTTGTGTGAGTCGCTAAGTAGGTATATTTTTGGAATCTTTGGAGGTTAAAAGCAGATGATGGATGGTTAGTCAATTATATGGGGTAGTAGGTGCGAAACCCTTAAAGGATGTGAATTTTTCTTAAGTGTGAAGGAATTATCCGAGAATGTAATAGTTGGAGATCAAGGAATGTGTAGTAACTTCGAACACTGGTGTCGTTTTAAGATGACTTGGTTGAAGGCCTTAAGTTAGAACTTTGGTGCAACTGTTTGGTTATGCATAGTATGAGGAAGTGTTATCAGCATGTGGAAAGGTCGGGAGAGAGGGGCAAGTAATGTTAGTGGGCGGTGCTCCACACTAACTTGGGGAGGTGAATATCGTATGTCGGAATAAGTGAGTAGGTTGGAAGTAGTAAGCTTGACAGTAACACCGAGAGGTGGATTAGTGTGTGTGGATTGTCATCAGTAAGTGTGCGAACTACTAAAAAGAGTATAGAGGAAAAGGATTCGTGCATGTCTTTGTGCGGGAAAGAGGTGGAAAAAGGACAGTTGAATGAGCTGAGTTGGTGATGTTGTGAGAAACGTTCAAATGAACTGGTCGTTCAGTGTAAGCTATTGAGAACAGTAGGGTGTGATCTTGGTTACTCCGCCTAGTTGAGTGGGAGTAACCGAAGTTATGTTATATGACTGGACGTTTGTGGCAAGCAGTGAGAAATTGATGAGCCTTCAGGATAAGTCAATTCGGATAGGTGAACACTTCAATGAGGAATTATGGAGGTTCCCTACTATTAGGCACGTTAAGTGTGAAATGATGAAGTGGTGAGAACGTACGAATTAGTTGTCGAGCTGTAGCCGATGTGATTCGGGAAGGGAATATGATCTGCATAGACGTATGTCGGTTGGAAGAAGTGATCTAGAATTACATGTAACCCAAGGAGGGAACTCTTAGGTGTGAGTTCGTCGGAATGTGCAAGGGTGGCCTTGTGCCAAGTGGTCAAGTGAGTGATTGTCCTGGTTTTAGATTCTCGTTGTAGTGGCGGGGAATTTCTGCCAAGTTCCTTCTTTTAAGGAAGTAAAGAGGAATGAGAGACCGTAAGTAGACGTGTTGTAAAACCGTGAGTCCCGATGTGGGGACGGAAGCGAACAAATGGAGGCGCGGTTGGCCTTGGATTTACTAGTAGTATTTAAGCGAGTATAGCATTCGGAGAGGTTGCAAGTAAATAGTACAAGATAGCATGACATTGCAAGTGGTGACTCGTCGAGGGCGGTTCCAATGTATGGTGTACGGTTATGTTTCCCATCAGAACGGTTTGGGGTGACCGAGTAGAACTGAGCTGGTTGGATTAAAAAACATAAGGCTTTTGAGCCTTGAAGTTTGAGAGAAAGGTAAGGTGGACTAAGTCTGTGGATCCGTCGAAGTTATGAAAGTTGAATAGTTAGTGCGCGATCTTGAGGTACTCGATGAGATTTTGAGAAGAAATTCATAGTGTGATGCACGTCTCTTTTGTGGAGAGCCGATGTAAGAAGTGAGATGATGGCGACCTTGCAAGAGATGCAGGCGATAAGAAGTTGACTTTTGTCATTAGTGAGCAAGTTAGAGAAGCAGCATACAAGTAAGCCTGGTCAGAAGAATTAAAGAGTGTTCGTCCGACATTTCATGTCTCGGACTTAATGAAGTGTTTGTCAGATGCCGAGGTGGTTGTTCCTTTGGGGGACATCGGTATAGATGAGGAGTTGACTTTCGTAAGAGAACCGATTGAAATCGTAAGCAGTAAGATCCGGAAAACAAGGAATAGAGAAGTTCGTCTAGTAAAAGTTCAGTGTAGGTATCATAAGGGACGGGAGGCTACTTGGGAGGTAGAAGCGGACATGAAGTCCAATTACCCTCATCTTTTCGAGAATGGAATTCCGGGGACGGAATTCTTTTGAGGGGGGAGTGTTGTAATAACCGTGACCAATATGGAAGAGTTTTAAGTCTTGTGGAAAATTTATAAAACTGAAAGTTGAGGGACTATTTGGTTAATAAAGGTTAGGGTATAAAAACCCAAATGATTGGCACAAAACCCTAGGGAGACCATTTCATTGCTGGTGGCGGCTAAGAGAGAATAGAAGGCAGAGAAAGAATTTTGGGGTTCTTGTGCAATTGAAGAAGAAGATCATCATTCTTTGAAAATCGGAAGAAGGAGTGGAGTGGGATTCATTTTCTGCAGAAAATCCATCAGGTAATTCCTAATCTATAACCCTATTTTATGATTGTTAAATGGATTGATGGGTTTTGAGAGTTCTTGACTTGAAAGTTAAAAATGAGACTCTAAGAGAAGATTTAAACACCATAAATCGTGCTTAGTTAGCAAGGAATTGTAAGAAATGGTTATAGACTGTTTATGTATTTATTTATCGCTTTATCGTTTCGATTAAGGGGCGTTTAGCAAGAATTTGGCCTCTAAACTCGTCCCAGTGCTTTTTCCGGAAAGCTCCTAGTGATGAAGGTTACCGGGTAAGTATCCGGTAAGTAGAAAGTATCCGGTAAATAGAAAGTATCTGGTAAGTGCGAAGTGTCCGGTAAGTATAGATTTTCCGGTAAGTATGGTTCACCCGGTAAGCTGTCCGGAAAATAGTGTGTCCGGTGAGTTAGTATCCGGACAGTTGACTAGTCAGCTTATATGTTTTATCCATTCGTTCAGGTAGACCGTTTGGAAGTACAGAACAGAGAAGGAAAGGCAAGTAAACGTACCAGGTGAGTTTTTCTAACTATAGATACGTGCTTTTGACGTGTTTTTCTAAAGTACATGATGAGAAATACCATGTTTTATTTCTATGCTTTTAACTACATGAAAGTTTATTGAAAGTTTATATGAGATGTATGCATACATTGTGTTAGACATAAACTGGCTAAGTCGGGAGGTAGACCCGCCAGCTCATGCCGGGAAGAGTGACCCGTTTATGCCATGGAAGGGAGTATCCAGTAAGGCAGCGTGAGACTGACTCGGTGTCACTTTCGAGTGACTTCAGGGTGCCATTTATGGGAGCGGATTTATCCGTGGAAGTTTTATGTGAAGTCATGTGATAATTTTTGTGAAAAATTATGTGAAAGTTTTTGCAAAGATATTTGAAAGTTATTAACTGTTTTGAAATGATTTTGAGAACTGTCAGGAGGGAGCTCACTAGACCTCATGGTCTAACCCTCGCATTTTCCAAACTAAACATTTTCAGGTAAGCAGATAGTAAGAGGCTCTGACGAGTGAACAAGAGCAGGATAGAGTACATATGCAGGTAGAGACAATGCCTTTGGCACTTGTAGAAACTAGTATATTCTCAGTTGTGTATAGGTTGTTTCGCCAACTTAAATTTTGAGACTTTTGTAAGAAATTTTGGGACCCAGTATTGTAAAGCTTATTATTTATCACTATGCATGTCTCATTTTAGACTGGGTTGTTACAAATAGTAAATTTTTTCCAATAGGTAACACTATTTTTTAAAAGTAATGTGAAAAGTAGTGTAAACGAATAGGGTTACACCAAATATAGTGTAATACAATTTATTACACTAAATTTAGTGTGGAAAATAGAGACCTCATTGGAGATGTGAATAGTATCATTTACATCAAATTTAGTGTTTAGTATAAGATTTGATGACCCCATTGGAGATGGTCTAAGAGACAATATTTATTTGATAACTTGAAATGAAAATGATACATTTTTAGTTATATAGAAACATATTTTTGTAAATCCTATTATTGACATGTTTTCTTGCTTTTCATATTGTTTTTCCTATAAAAATAAAAATAAAAATCTTGAAGAAAGCCACGAGGTTTTGGGGTAATAGTAGGGAATGAGAGTGAATTGGAGGCCTTTGTCATGATGTGCAATGACTTGCTATGGTCCATGTATATCTTTCTAGGGTTTTGTGTGGTGGGGCACTTTCATAAATGTACAACTTATGAAGCCATGATTACCATCCTTAAGAACTATAAGTATGTACAACCTTTATATCTATATCCATTTGTGCCTCCAAAATGAAATTCTTTCACACTCCAACCTTCTTTTAAAGGGTTGCTTCATCAATTGAAAGATTGGATATCTATTCACCATCATCAACATCCTAAACTTACCATTATTACTTTCTTTTCTTACAGAGCCGTTTCATTCATTTTAGAGGCTATGTTACAATTATATTAAAAGTATTGTTCGATAGACAAGTAATAAATATAATAAAATATTAAAGTTTATACCATATATTAGTATTAAAAGTATTACAAATTAAAATAACAAAAATAAAGTACAAGTAAATATGACTTTGACCATGTTAGGTCAAAGTCTAGATTTTAAGGAAAACACTTGAAGGATTGATGTAATATCATGAAAAAGGGGTTTGAGGTATTAATACGAGATAAAGAACCATAACTCGAGATTTTATAGTATTCAATGACTCCCCTTGGGAATTTGGCCTTGGTATTACCTAAAATGGAGGAATATTATATATTGTCAATGTTACCTGTAATAACCGAGACCGGTTTGGAAGAATTTAAAAACTCTGTGGAGAATTAGTAAATTTGAGAGCTTGAAGGGGACTAAGTTGTAAATGTGGGGAAGGTATAAAAGCCTATCTTTTGGCTCAAAACCCTAGGGGTTTCCAATTATGTGGGTGACGGATGAAAGAGAGAACAGAGAGAAGATTCTTTGATTTCATTTTTGGAGAGGGCATCATCAGTTTGTGGGATTGAAGGAGGAGGGAGCTTGGAAACTAACACTGCAAGGGATTAAACAGGTAACCTCTTCATCTTAAACCTCAAGTAAAATTCATAGCTGGTTTGGATTGTTGGTGAGATATTGTGCTTGAAATTAAAAGGGAGCTTAAATGGGTTAAGAAATCATCTTATTTGGATTAATGGGTTTAGAATACTCACCTTGTTGAGAAAAAGCTTAAAAGACTTATTAATCGATAGGAAATAGATTAATTTCGGTACAAATGGTTAACCTGCAATTTTTCTTGCGAGGTTTCGGAATTTTATTCTGGGCTTAGAGATCCGGAGTTCCACTTGTGGGACGCGGAACCGTTTTTAAAGAAAAAAAAAGAGAGAACCGGAACCCATTAAATTGGATCCGGTATTTTGGTGAACTAAATAATTTTGGGCCGGAATTTAGACTGCGACACAAGATCTGGATGAGTAGAAAGGAAAAGCATAGGACCCGGAATTGTGCTTTTTGGTGGACCCGGAATGTGTTTTTACAAAGGATCCGGAAGTCCAAATTTATGGATCCGGTATTGGGTCTTTTAAAAAGGATTCCGGAATTTTACATATTGGATCCGGACATATCTCGTGAACTTGGATCCGGAATCAGTATCAAACACCGGAATTCTTTGTTGGTCACGTGAAAGGCTGCATTCACCAAATTGTAATTAATTCTTTGATTTGGGCCACATGACTTGTGGCTCCAATTAATTTCAATCCCATAGTGGGTCACGTGACCATTTGTTTACTTGAATTCAATTTTGCAATTTTGGAGTTGGTGGGTTTTTGCCCAAAAATTTGTAATTGAGTTACGGTATGGGGGAGTGTCCGGAATGACTTCAAACTAGTAGTATTTTAGACCCAAATTTATTTAGTCTGTGTAGAAAGTGGTGGGAAATCAGTTAAGACTTATTACCTCATTGCCTTTGAATCATAGGTTTTCTTTTTAAATCTGAAGTTTGCGCGAGAAGAGATTGTTAAAGTGCCAGGTGAGTTTTCTAACTAAAATACGTGACTTTTAATGTGTTTTCTAAAGTAAAGTACATGATGAGAAATGCCATGTTTTATTTCTATGCTTTATTTTGCATGAAAGTTGATTCAAGTTTATTATTGAGATGTATGCATACATTGAGTGAGACGTAAACTGGCTAAGTCGGGTGTAACATCTCGATTTTTTACAATGGATAATGTTTGGTTTATTAAATAATTTGAGTATAATTATTTGATAAGGTGTGATCGGTTATTTGATAGATTAATGTTAGAGTTTATCCCCGATTAAGTTACGTTAATTGTTTTGTGGAGTTATAAGTTAAGAGGTAAACTTTAATTTTAATTTATAAGTGGAAGGGTTAAACTTGCCAAGTGGTGAAAGTAAAAGGGGCTGTTTGGTTAAGGTGATTAAAGATAATCACCATCACCGCCTCTTTTTAGACAAAAAGGAAGGAGATGAGATATTTTGTATCTCTTGTTGTTGTGTGTGTGTTTTTCACGGTAAACAAAGAGAGAGAGAAAGAGCCGAGAAAGAGGAAAGAAGAAGAAGAAGAAGAAACAAGATTGTTAGCTGGAAATTTAAGGTGCAAACTGTGAAAAACAAAGGTATGTTCCTAATCACAACCTTGTTTATAAATAGATGCATAAAGATGAATTCTATGGGTTTTAGAATTGGGTGTTGATGTTTTTGGAAAGAATGAGAAATCTGGGTTCATGTTTATGTTCTAATAGTAGTCTAAAACATATCTGCAAATTTATAGAAACATGCATGGCTTAAAAGCATAGATTTCTGGGTTAATTACGTTTTCAGCTGGTTGAAATAGTTATGAACATCGCAACAGTGAGTTGCGATATTTATGAATAGTTGCGATAGTTATGAATGTCGCAACCTTGGGTTGCGACAAGATCGATTGTATCGCAATAGATGGTTGCGATAAGATGTATATCGCAACAGTTGGTTGCGATAAGGTGGGGATATCGCAACAATGGGTTGCGATAAGTACTGTGTCGCAAGTAGAAGGCTGCGACAAGAGTTATCGCAGTTAGTGGGTTGCGATAAGAGTTGTGAATTTTGGATATTTAGGATTTTTAGTATTTAAAGGGTCCTGTAAAGTAGATTTATACCAGTACAATATGTATATATGGGTATTTCAGATCTCTGTGAAGTTGGTGACGGAAATTCGTACGACTTTAAGAAAGTAAAGTAAGAGTGACGCGACTACTATCAGTTGAGTTCATTCTTACCTTACCCTTTTATAACGTTTTTAAATTATGGTAAGGTGCATTTTTATAATGAACTGTTTGGATGGATTTTGGAAGAATGATTTTATGAAGTAAAATCGATTATGTTAAATAGATGGTTTTGCTTAAATTCATTAGCGATATTTGAAAATGATTTTTATTAAGCAATAACCTGCACGAGTACAAATAAGTGTAATGGATCCATAGGCACTAGTGATTATGAACACATGGAATAGGCGTGGATTAATCGTAATTCCAGTGTGTGTGAGAAATCGTGGAATAGGTGTGGATTAATCGTAATTCCCGATTTCTAAGGAAGAAAAAGGGATTGGCATGTGTAATTGTAATCTCTACTTCCTTTCCAAGAAATTGGCATGTGTAATTGTGATTTCTTGGATATGAGCATTAATCTATGATTCGTGGAGATTCGTAGTGTGGGCTCTGGAACATGATACAATGACTGACTTGGTGTCGGTCATATTCATGGAATCGGGTATAACCCCGTCATCGAAAGATGGTTACGCGTGTGGTAATAAAAAGGGTAAACCAGGTTTGTTATGCCTCGTTTACATTGATTTTAAAAGTATTATTTTGAAACTGAATGTTCTCACTAGGCGTTAGCCTAATCGTTTAAAATGATATTTTCTTACCAGGTACTAGCTCGGGAAAATAAAGGGATGTGGGACGAGAGCTTTTGGATTAGAGGAGAAGTAAATGAATACTGAGGTTTTTAATAGATTGCTTAGATAACCTAGTTATTCTGATTATAGTGAAATGATTAGATTAATAGGTTACTTGAAGAATTCTATATGTGTAATTATGACCCTCAAGGCTAAATCTCTGCTTATGTATAAAGTTTAAAAGGTTTATGATTAAATCTTGTTATAAATTTGAGGTTTAAATTAGCCCTGATTTTTAGGGTGTCACATCGGGGGTGTGGCCCGCCAGTGCTCATGCCGGGAGGAGTGACCCGTTTATGCCATGGGAAGAGTAACCCTGTAAGGCAGCGTGAGACTGACTCGTTGTCACTCTTAAGTGACTTCATGGTGCCATTTTACGGGAGCGGACTTTATCCGTGAAAGATTTTATACGTGCAGATATGTGAAAGTTTCTATTAAAAGTTATAAACTGTTTTAAATATTTTGAGAACTGTCAGGAGGGACTCACTAGACCTCATGGTCTAACCCTCGCATTTTCAAATTAAACCCTTTTCAGGTAAGCAGATAGCGAAAGGCTCTAGCAAGTGAGCAGTGCAGTTAGTGATTAAGCGCGGTAGAGATATAGACACTATTATTTCAGCTTTAGATTCATTCTCAGTTGTGTAGGTTGTTTCTGCCAACCTGATTTGATATTATGTCAGAAAAATTGGGACCCGTTTTTGGGATATTTCATTTTATATGAATTGCATGCTTTATTTTAGAATGGGTTGTTACAATTGGTATCAGGTCCATAGTTTAAGGGATTTAGGTGACCGGACGTGCCTAAACTTAAACTTTGGGGGTAGAAATCACAACTGAGGATCAGGAAATGCGCTAGGAGGGCACTATTATAGAGATAGGACTAATAGGGTACCGAGGACAATCATGTAAGGTAAGCTTGGAATTACACCTGGCCAGTGTAATTGCTAACTTACAGGTAAATGTATGTGCTTAAATTGCCTTACTATTCCGATGTTGTAGTCTTAAGCTAGTTTATGTGTTGTGTTCCAGTAATCTAGAATGTCAGCAAGATCCCTAAAAGATAGATTGAGACCCAGTGTTGGGAAGCATTGTAAAAGATCATTTATGATGGGATGTATGTATACATCGTAGAGAAGAAATGTTATTTGGAATGTTATGAGCCGTCCAGAGGTAGATCTTCGTGGGTTCGAAGAGAATGAGCGATTGCTTTTGAGTAGGACTCCTGGTTCTGAAGAGTCCCAGTTTTAGAGATCGTGGGGTAGATCAGTTGTTTTGGTAAGAAAGAACCGTGTCGGGATCTTGAATGCGTCAACTCAAGAGCGAGTGGAGGAGTAGAGCCCTGACTCTTTAGTCGAGTTTTTCAGTGACAGGATCAAAGAAGGGAGATATCAGTAGTAGATTGAAAACGTGTAGAGGTAGAATGTGAGGAAATTGGTCAAGACGAAAATTGTAAAGAATGGTTGAGTAGGTGGGCTGTGGAACCCACGTACAGCAAGTTGTTGCAAGGACGAGAGGACGACCGTTGGTCGAAGGTAGAGTGCCATTGATAAGTTGTGTTAGTACAACGGTTGACCTTGTTAGAGTGAGTAGCCTTCAGTTGCAAGTAGAGTTTCGTGCATTGCGTTCTTTTGTGTGTTACATGAGTTTTTCATGATTAAAAGCATATGTGTAAATATCAATTTTTGGTCGGGATTGAGTCAGCGTGTGCAAGCGTATGTTTAAAGAAAAAGGTAGTTCCATTTACGTCGCATAATGAAATTTTGAGCTTAGCAATTTGCAAAATACTTCACATTTTTATGATAAGTTAAATTGTTGCAAAAAGTCAAGAAAACGTTTGCCAGCAAAACTTTTATAACCAAGATGAGTTTTGACATGTTGAAGTTATATAAATGGGTGTAAGAACCGACTGGTTTATTTCGTGTCGGTAATTTCTTTCAGAATTTTGTTGTATGGAAGATTTTCATTCCATAGGTTACTGTCGTAACAACGTCGTTTTGGTTGAGTAAGATTGAGTCTTACTGACAAGGTGCGTGCGAACGATCCTCGAGATCGTTGTGCAGGGCATTGGAGTTATGAGAGTGTTGGGTCATGTGTACCCAAGTTGTTTCTAAGTGTTTTCTCTTTAAAATGATAAAAGCGCGAATTGATGTGTTTATCGTGTTGTCATGCATGAAGGCTATGAACTCACTGGGTCGTAGAGTATTACATTTTAAGATAAGGAAGGACTCCGAGAGTGGAGAGGTGTTGGACAAATCAGGGGAGAATGTTGTAATTCTAGTATTTGTGTTCAGGAAGAGAGGCGAACAGTGAAAGAGTCGGAAGTGGACTTTGGTGTCAATTGTATGAGGGTTTGTCCCCTTGTTGGTAACTGGAAATACAATTGTCGAGGACGGTCGTGTCCGGAGGAAGGACTTGAAGGCATCGAGGTGTTGGTATTAGCAACTCGTTATGAGTAGTGTTGTGAGGCAGAAATGAAATGTTCTCGGCGTCAATTATGAGTTTTAAGGTGACCTTGTAATATTGACATTGCACGAGTAAGTCTTGAAATTTTTCCCTTATAAGTGAGGACGCCGGGATGTGAAGATGATTATGATTCGTTGGAAGGATCAAGTTCTGTTAGGAACCCTTACTGGCGGAGAAGTCAGGGAAGCATCATCAGGTCGCCTAATAGTGTTAAAGTCGACAACTATATAAAGTGCCTGGAACTGAAGGCGTTGTCAAGAGGTGGGAAGTAGAGGCAATTACCCCGGTGTGGGTAAACGTAGGAGGTCGTTTAGGAGAGATGTATACATGACGATGGAACACCTCGAATGAGCGTTAGAAATGTGAAAAGAATTGCTACTTGGATGAGTGTTTTACTTACGAGGTTCGGACGATTCGTAAAAGGATGAGGTATTTAGCACAAGCGAAGTGGGTGTATAGATTATATCGATCTGTGAGGGAATGTGCCCTGTCTATGTAATGGTTTGGGATCGCAAAGAACTAGCAAGAAACGAATATGTTTTAGTTAATTGGGAACTCGTGAGTTGTGGTTTATCTAGAGTTTGGGGAAAGACAAAATGGTGAGACAGACTTGGTTATATATGTGGGTGGATAGGAAGGCAAGATTGTTTTCATGTACAAATGACCACGAGAGACCTGGTCTGCAGTGTGAGGTTATGGGTGGAGAATGTACGGACGAGTAATGGCATCAATTGCCAAGATAAATGTGCCAGCCAGTGTTGTAGTAATGTGATGTTAGAAAGAGGAAGCATCAGATGGAAGACTTTTCGAGGATTTCGGATGAGGTGTACGAATTGTTAATCAAGTTGTTGGAGCACGTGGTTTGTAAGTTGGCGTTGTGATATGGATATCATCGGATTAGAATGTCGGAGCAGTAGTGGGTGGTTACCCAAATGAGAAACCTTGTGTGAGTCGCTAAGTAAGTATATTTTTGGAATCTTTGGAAAGTTTAAAGATGATGATGGATGGGTTAGTCGAAAATGTGGTGTAGTAGATGCGAAATCTTTGAAGAATGTGAATTGTTTCTTATGTGTGAAGGAATTATCCGAGAAGGTAGTAGTTGGAGATCAAAGAACGTGTAGTGACTTCGAACACCAGTGTTATTTCGAGATAATTTGGTTGGATACCTCAAGTTAGAATTTTGGGTGCAACCGTTTAGTTATGTATAATAATGAGAAAGTGTTATCAGCATGTGGAAAGATCGGAAGAGAGGGGCAAGTAACGTTTGGTGGGCGGTGCTCAACGCTAACGTGGGGAGGTGAAGATAGTATGTCGGGACAAGTGAGTAGGATGGAAGCAGTAAGCTTGGCAGTAACTCCGAAAAGGTGGAGTAGTGTGTGTAGATTGTCATCGGTAAGTGTGCGAACTCCTGAAAAGAGTATAGAGGGAGAGGATTGTGTATATTTTAATTTTGGGAAAGAAGTGGAAAAAGATAGTTGAACGGGGTGCTCAGAATGTAGGACCATTGGATTTGGGATTGTTGATGTTGTGAGAAATGTTCAAACGAACTGGTCGTTCAGTGATAAGATGTTGGGAATAGTTTTATGAAAACTTGATTACTCCTCCTCGTGGAGCGAGGGTAACCGAAGTTATGCCATGTATAACTGGACGCTTGTAGAATGCAGCGAGAATTGGTGTGGCTTCAGGTTAAGTTCAACCCAGATGAGTGAACACTTCAATGAGAGAATATGGAGGTTTCCTGCTTTTAGCTACGTATAAGTGGGAATGATGAAGTGGTGAGAACGTATGACTTGGTTAATGAGCTGTAGCCGATGTGTTTCGAGAAAAGGAGGCATTATCTGCTTAGACGAATGTCGGGTGGGAGAAGTAATTTAGAATTTCATGTAATCCAATAATGGAACTCTTGGGTGTGAGTTTGTCGGGATGTACAAGGTTGGCCTTGCGCCAAGTTGTCAAGCGAGTGAATTTTTTTCCTGGTAAAAGATTCTCGTGTTGTGGCGGGAAACTCCGTCAAGTTCCTTCGTTCAAGGAAGTAAAGATGTATGAGAGACCTTAATTAGACGTATTTTAAAACCATGAGTTCCGGTGTGTGGACGGAAGCGAGTAAATTGAGTTGCGACTGGCCTTGGATTTACCAGGTGGTATTTAAGCGAGTATAGTGATCAGGGGGGGTTACAAGTATATGGTACAAGATGGCACGACATAGCAAAGTGGTGACTCACCGAGGGCGGTTCCGAAGTATGGAGTACGGTTCTGTTTCCCATCAGAACGGTTGGGACAATCGAGTGGAACTAAGTCGGTCGGACTGGAAAACATAAGACTTCTGGATCCCGAGTTTGGGAAAGGGGCAGCTGGATGGGGGAGACGACCTGTAGTTCGGAGTAGTGCATTTGAGAGAAAAGTGAAGTGGACTACGTTTTTTTTTAACCGTCGAAGTTATGGAAGTTGGATAGATATTGTACGACCTTGTGGTGCTAGATGAGATTTTGAGAAGAAATTCATAGTGTGATGCACGCCTCTATTTTTGGAGAGCGGATGTTGGAAGTTGAGGTGTTGGTGACCATGCAAGAAATACAGACGATAAGGAGTTGGCTTTCGTTGCAATGGAACGAGTAAGAGCAGTAGCCTACAAGTTGGAGTAATCGAGGAATTAAAGGGAGTTCATCCAACGTTTCATGTCTCGAACTTAAAGAAGTGTTTGGCAGAAACAGATGTGGCTGTTCCTTTAAAGGATATCAGCGTTGATGAGAGGTTGATTTACGAGGAGGAACCGATAGAAATCGCGAGCAGTAAGGTTTACGAAGCGAGGAACAAAGAAGTCCGACTAGTAAAACCCTAGGGGTTTCCAATTATTTGGGTGACGGCTGAAAGAGAGAGCAGAGAGAAGTTTCTTTGATTTCATTTTTGGAGAGGGCATCATCAGTTTGCGGAATTGAAGGAGGATGGAGCTTGGAAACTAATACTGCAAGGGATTAAACTAGGTAACCTCTTCATCTTAAACCTCAAGTAAAATTCAAAGCTGGTTTGGATTGTTGGTGATATATTGTGCTTGAAATTAAAAGGGAGCTTAAATGGGTTAAGAAATCATCTTATTTGGATTAATGGGTTTAGAATACTCACCTTGTTGAGAAAAAGCTTAAAAGACTTATTAATCGATAGGAAATAGATTAATTTCGGTACAAATGGTTGATAGGATTTATATAAACCCTAAACCGGATCACAACATGAACAGCGGAATTAAACGACAGATTTGTATAGCTAACAAGGTTCATTAATTTAAACATACTAATTACATACTCACGCCCCAATTTGTTGACCTAAGTTATCAACAAACGAATACTTCTTCTCAAGTATTAGGATTAAGAACCTTGGGGCTCATGCACACACATCTACACGTTTTTGTTTAAACGTGGGTTTCAAGAACGTCTAATTCTATATCTCTAGGTTTCTTTATATACTAGAAACCTAGATAAACTAGAAACTAGATAAGTGGGTCGTTCAAGAATGCTTACTGATTATTCCATCTGGGATATCATTGAGAATGGTCCATGTGCTGAAGGAAGAGTAGGAGCAGATGGCAAAAGACCCCCACCAAAGATAGATGCAGAAAGAAAGGTCAGACAGACAGAGATGAAAGCCTTAAGCACTCTGCTTTTGGCTATTCCCAATGAATATCAGCATCAATTCCATCACTGTTCTGATGCTCAAATCTTATGGAATGCCTTGGAGAAGAGATTCACTGGAACAAAGAACACAAAGAGAAATCAGAAGGCAATTCTCAAGCAACAGTATGAAAACTTTACTTCTACCAAGAATGAGTCTATGACTCAAACTTTTGATAGATTCAATAAGTTGATTGGAGAGTTGGCTACAGTTGGTGTTCATATGGAGCCTGATGATGTGAATAGGAAGTTTCTCAGATCCCTAGGTGAGGAATGGACCATGTACACTGTGTCCTTCAGACAGAATGACCAACTGGAAGATAAGGAACTTGATGATCTGTACAATGATCTTAGAGTCTTTGAATCAGAGGTTG